>JARFJB010002026.1:1847500-1970000 GCA_036346205.1 Vesta saturnalis
TTCATGATACTCTGGTAACAAGAACTGGTAGTAAACTAGATATAATATATTTATCCTAAGAAAACTAGCACTAAAAGATTCATAACCAATGACTCCAATCAATCTTGCGGCTTTTAATTTTACGGTTCATAGATTGCGCTTACTTTTCCTCTTTCAGTTCAAAATTATAATAAAGAATTGCGTAACTACATTAGGTAACGCTAGAGAACAAACTATCCTGCTTATTCAAAAGGTCTACCTAAAATATTTCCAAAACAAATTTGAAAACAGTCACTACTTCAGCTAATACTTTGTAAACTCTTTTAGACGATCGAAAATATCAAGTGAATAAGCGGGGTAGGTCGGAAATTTATAAAATTAATTGTAAAGATTGTGAACAAGTATATGTAGGGAAAACTAAACGACCTAACAAAATTCGCTTTACAGAAGCTCATATCAAATACAGACGTTGGGGCAAGTCTGCCGTAACCCTGTATATGCTTGATAAACGTCATATAGTAGACTTCACATTTCGACCTTTAATACGATTTTCAGCTGTAAGGAAAGTTAATAGTGTGTCAAAAAGTTTTTCCCAGTTTGCCAAAAGTCTATCCCGTTGAAAGATGCTTGGAAGTACATTTCAATCTAGAACGATACAAGCAACTATAATAAAGGTTATAAAAGCTAATTAGACTCATCAAATTGTTCTGTTGACAAAGTGTCATATTTAAGTGATTTTGTGCACATTTCGGGATTTTCTTGAGGTTTTACAACTCAAAACAAATTTCTTAATATTACTATACTATATCATATCATATTTTATAGCACATGGGGTCAAATGCTTTAAATTAAAAAATATCCGGTGTAGAAAAACATACGACATTCCAACCTACAAAGTGGAAATTAAAAGAAATGAGATAACTTTAATATTACGTTTTTTACGATAATTAAGGATTCACATTTTTAATACGTTTATAACGAAAATAGGCAACATTGTAAAAACAAAACACAAAAGTCAGTCAGATGGACGTTTAAAATTTCATGTAAGATAACCTTAATAGACATATGAATGTAACTTAAAAAAAATTCCTAAGCACCCGCTAATCTAAAATACCGATAATACAATTTAAGCATTTTCAATCCTATTTAATTAACTTTTAAACTTAGTTTGCTTTACATTAAGAAACGATTAAGTACGTCAGTGTAGTCGTTCCGGAGTTATAGTGGATACCAAGGTATCCACAATCCAACAAATTCACAAAAACGCGCGCGCAAGCACGCACGCACTCACACACACACACACACACACACACACACACACACACACACACACAAGCACGCACAACCACACGCACTCGCACACTCACACGCACATTATATTAGCATAGAACAACCCCGCCCCATTTTTCCCTTAGGTGAAATTAAGAATTTTCAAGCACATAAAATTCAATTTAGCTACCTACCAGTTTTTCGGACGAATTTATTTAAATATTTTGGAAAACACATAGTGTCCAACGAAAAATGTCCAATGTGTGTGTGTAGGAACGATTTTTCCTTCAGTGTAATATTGTAGAAAATATTTATGCCGAGTTTAAGTTAGTAGAAATTTCAGAAATCTTGTATTTATTATTAGTTTGTAGTTGTATAAAGGTAAATGGATATAAATAATAACTAATATTTATCTTAATTCACTGATTGAACAGTAAAATTATCTACGTTTTATTTATTTAAACGTGGACTATCCATGAACTTTATTTGTAAATATTTTCATTGATGTAACACTACTCCCCCCTAGTAACGGAATTACGATGGAAACTTCTTGTAGGGATTATTATTACTTTATTTTTTGATTAAAAGTAGTCTTGGATGGAGTCTTTTAGAGTATTTTGGATTACTAGGCTTGTTACGTATTATTTCGTACCGTACTGCATAAATGGCATATTTTTAGGATCGTGTAAATGAGTCAGTGTAGTACACGACGTTTTTTTGCCATTCTCTAAACATAATTAACGTGATGCCAGTCTTATTTTTGTGAGCCCTATAATGCGATTTATAAGAATATTTGTTGATAAAATAAAGATATGAGACGCTTGATGAAATAATTTTGAATGAAAAATATGTAGAGGTAAAAATATTACGCACGGCTATGATATTTTCCGTTGCTACCGAATATGCTACTGTGTGAGTGGAAAGAGAGTCAGACGGGTGCGCTGTAGAAGAAATGGCGTGAACGTGTTCACGATGATAACTTGGAATAATGTAGTACAGGGACTGTAGTTCACAAGAATTTGAATTCGTACAAAAGGAATAATAAAATGGATGAAAGTCGTTAATGTGTAATGTCGTAAAACGTAAGAAAATCTCATTGTCAGCTCTTACAACGATTAAGTTTTATTAATATTGCAGCGTAATATAGCGGGAAGTTTTATAATTTAAAATAGGTTCTAATGTAGTTTTTAGGTTTATCATCAAAAAAGCGCCATGCGTCTAAAAAGAACTGAAACTGTGCAGATTGGTGCCCACTATTATTTATATAGTTTTACGGTGTTGGTTATCGAAATTTTAAAATCATTGTGTATTAAACCTTTAAAGGATGAGAGAAAATTTATTTTATTGATTTGCAAATAAAATGTGACAAGAACGTCTACCTTGGCGGCTTCGTGTACAACATGCCGTATCTTAACTTCCTATATAATGTTGGTTTTGACTGTGTAGAGAAACATCATTATTACAGATGGACGTGAACCGAGACTATAATAAGTGTAGATGGAAGGAGCGAGGGGGTGTTTCACAATTGATCGTTGGCCGAGTGGAATTTTCTTAATACTTTTATTGCTAACTTGAAGCTATCTCAAAATTGAGTACTATAGGTAAGAACTAATAAACTCCAGAACCTGTTTGGGATTTATAAAATATTGTATGTGCCAAAACAAAGGACACTCAAAGCTGAAGCTTTAATAAACACGAAAAATTAAATAACAAAAATGCAAGCAATGTAAAAAATATGTTCAATGTCGTCGTCATTGCGGTTCAAGCATTACTCATAACACTTAGATAGCCAAGCATGTTAATAAGATTCGGCTGCATTCTTCTGAAGAAGGTCAACATTTTTTTACGGAGATCATTAACAGTTGGCAGTGGGTTTTCCGTAAAAACGGTTTGTTTCAGCATACCCCACCCGTAAGTACCAAGAGTTGTTAGATCAGGTGAATGAGAATGGTAAAAAAAGTCCGTGTTATGGGAAATTACGCGGTCTCCAAAATTTTTTTGGATCAATTCTAAGGATGCTGTCGTGGTGTGTCAAGTCGCCATCATGTTGTAACTATTGGTTATTGAATTGGATGTTTGTGGCATGGGAGAATTTTTTGAGGTCAATCAAGAATGATGTCAAAATGTGTTCTCCATATCGCACGTGATTTAGGGTAACGGGTCTTCTGTGCTCCTCTTCCACGAAGTAAGGACCCCATAATCCATTACCTGACTCTGCCCACCAAATCGTTACACGGTCACTATGATGATATCTGGGCTTTCAAAACCACCAAGAAAATGATTTGTCTGTCGATTGATAAATCCATTCAGATGGATGTACCGTTTGTCCGAAAACCACACATTTCAAAGAAATAATGGTTGTTGATAAACTATTGCTAAGACTGAAGCCCTTGCTTGCTAGTCTACATTACTCAAACATTGCTCAATCTGTATTTTATAGGGATAACCACAAAGTTTTTAAATATTATTCAGGTAGACGATTCATTAAAATTTATGTTCCTTGGTTCGCATTAGTTGGTGGTGGCTTCTAAAACCCCTTCCGAAATTGATTGGTCTATTTGACAGGATATTCGTCGTAGACATACCATGTCACCTGTTGCCACTTATGTCACGCGATTATGCTTCCACAAGCTTCCTGATTTCAGGGTCCATTGTTTTGTCGTATACCGTATATACTGTGCATAGTTTCAGAACAACTCTATGAGAAAAAAAATGTGTTCATGTTTATAAAGTACTTTATAGTTATTTTAAAGATTTAGTCGACATATAATAAAATATAGCAGTAGCTATGTGCATTTTTGTGCAAGCAAACACAATTTAACTGCAATTAAGGTCAAAATGTTTACAACAAATAAATGGGGGTTTGTACATTTGGACAGCAAGGATAGGTTAATCTGGACTTCTGGTGACACTTTATTACTGAAACGTGATCACGAAATAGCAAGTGAGGAAGGGGTAAATGGACGACAGAAGTGATTTTACAGTAATTTATGACTGTAGCTCAGTTACCATTTTAAGAGATGCAAAAGTGTGGTACCTGCTAAACCACATTTTTCGTGCATGTACCAGGTGACGGAAAACTGAGCGGTAAGCTGTACGCATTTTGGATTACTGTGTATTGTGAAAATATTTACCCAACACTAGACTGCATTAAATGATTTTTCCTGGATATAAATAACCTTGAGTAAGGCCTAGTGTTAAGAAACTGTAGAACCATCATTGTTTATGTTTGAATGTTTAATTGCATTGAAGAGATTATATTTCTCAATGTATGAGAATGCAAAATCTTTAGTTACAGCCAAAATCTCACAAAACTAATTTATATTTCAAATTAATCAATTTTTTAATCAATTGACTTGAAATAATTTCCAAAGTTGTCAAGCTGTTAATTTTTGAAAATTGATTTAAGCATTAGGCATTAATATTTTGATACTAACTTTAGCGTCTCATACTTTAATAACGTAATTTGTAAATTTCAAGTGAATTTTTCTGAATTTTATGTTAAGAACGTATAAAATCGATGTCACAAAGATGAGGTGAAACTTGCTCTGAACTTTTGTTGAACATATAAATTTATCTAGCGAGTTGGCATATGTCTTGTCTGTGATCATCCAGGAATTGATAAGGTCTTAAACCTGTACTGAAAAATTCAAATCGCAAGGGAACCTGTGACAATATTTATTTATTTTCAGTTTTATTCTATGGTACGTTTAAGTTTTTTCGGCTACTTTACGCCTTATTGCCGACCTCGATCTTAGTAGAGAACCCAGTGATCAATATAAACAAACGCGACATGGTGGTTCTATGGTAGTAAAAGGTTCTTTAATAATAGATAATGTTTTAACTGATCTTTCCAAACGTTCAATCAATCCATTAGGTTAAGGATGGTACGTGGTTGCCTTTAAATGTTTTAGGATCAGTAATTTAGTTATCGCTTGAAGTAATGTTGCCACACATGTTGTAATGTTGCCCTCTATCAGTTGTGATATTCCGAGGAACAACGAACTTCAATGTTCAAACACATAATATTGTTCTTGTTATGATCCTGTGAAATTTCTATAAGTGAAATAATTTCGGAAAAATAGATATTAAGCGGCCTTTGCATGTTATATAAGAGCTAAATGTTTTATGGCACAGAAAGGTATGATAAATATTTCCTTAGAATTGACGTATCAAATCGATGTGTCACAAAAGATGAGGTGAAACTTGCTCTGGAGTTTTGTTGAACGTATAAATTAGAGGTTTATGATTAGAGAAGATTGTGAAATACTTGGCTTTTAAGAATAATCTAAAATTCCTTATGTTTAAAATGTTCTCAGAGTTATAAGTGCAATAACACTTGTTAGTTTTTGTTAATCGCTTTGAAAAAAAACCGGTTCGTTGTAATTGTTTATCTTTAAGCTGGTGATGGGCAATTGCGTATTATAGTTTTTCTCGTTACCATACATTAACTTCTATAGAATGGGATGAAAAACTACACCACGCCGAAAGCATCGTTTGTAGAAATTGATTGATGCGGTAAAGCAACGAAGTTCTTTGCGAGTTTTGATAATGAGAAATTTTTAATTGAACTGTTTCTGGTAGTTGAGTTATTGAGAAAATGACTTAAAAAATTGATCTGACGTTCGTTTATTGTCATAAGATTCACATAGAATATATTGTCATTTAGTTAATTAAATAAAAGAAACCATGAGTCATAAATGCATAATTTATTTTATTATTGCGGAAAAACATTGTACAGTTTAGTGGATCGGTATTTAGCATTCTTTTCAGAAAAGCCGAAGAATGCGTAGTTTGTTAGCAAACCGGGTTTGAACATTGTCGATTGTGTAGTAATCCCTTTTTTTTATTCATGCTGATATTACGTCTGGAAAACAAGATTAAATTGTAAATATACAGTGTAGCAAGTGGCATGATATTCAAATGCTTAAATAGTGGTTTACTATGTTCACGTTGCCCTAATTTTAGCATACATCTAATTATCCTCTTTTAAGCAGTGAAAACATGTGTTATAAAACTTGAAGAGTCCCAAAATAATATTCAATTGCTTAAAATAGGTTGCATATAGGAATAGTAGTAATGAGGACATCCAGGCTAACCAAATTTTGAAGGATTCTAATTACGTAACACGCTTTATTGAGCTTTTTGACGAATACGAAGATGTGGGTTGTGGACTGTAAGTTGCTATCGATCAGGATTCCCAAAAACCTAATACAACTTGAAACAGGTATAGACTTCAGATTTAATTTAACGTACATGCTTTTATCTAGTTTAAGACCTTTTTGAAACTGTATTAGTTCTGTTTGGGCATTGATTTTTAGAGAATTTTCTTCGCACTACCGAAATATTTTATCCGAGACCACATAGCTCTATCATATGAGTAGTCAGAAATTATACAGGATATATCATCGGCAAATAAATATACAGGTGGTGATTGTAGAGCCATTGGTACATCATTAATATATAGAGAGAAAATAAGAGGACCTAATATACAACCTTGGGGTACTCCTTGAATTAAAAAAATTGAAACAGTTTCTTCATTAACTGTGTGCTTAATACATACCTTAACAGGCCAATTGTTCAAGTAACTTTTACAGAAATTAATGCAATTCGTCTAATATTATAACAATACGACTTATCAATAAGTATTTTGGGACTGAGTGAATCAAACGCCTTTGATAAGTCGAAACATATACCCGCAATGATTTTGCTAAAGAATTAATGATCGTGTTGATAGAATTAAAAATCGCATCGTTAGTAGACCTACCAGACATAAGAACGTACTTACTATTACATAAAATATTATTCTCAATGAGATAGTTATATAACTTCCCATAAACTGCTCTTTCTATGATCTTGGCAAACAGATAAGAGAGATACAGGTCGATAGTTACTAATATCAGTTTTATCGTCTTTTTTGAAAATGGGTATAATTTTACTGCATGTTTTAACAGCTCGGGAAAAATACCAGACATAGAGGAAGGAAGGAAGTGGCCCTCCACCACTTTGGCTTGTCTTGGTCAAGCCGTCCACATTTCAGGATATATCGAGCGGGGAGGTTGTTTCGGTGTTATAAGGATACTCGGCGAATGATGGCAGGTAGAATACAGCGACTCTTGGTTAAGAGTTTGGTGCTTATGTGGCGCTTACCTTTCGGTTTATCCCCACAAGCTTGGCTAATTTGCAATAAGGCAGGATAAAGAGTTAGACATAGTTTGTTAGGAATTACTTTAGTAGCTGAAAATACAAAGCAAAATTAATATGTAACTAATTAAAAATTAAACTTATTTGCATAATTGAAAATTGAAGTAAGTGAAGCATAACTTGTTAGGATCTAAACATAAGTGACTCATTACCTCAGCGGCCACACATTAGAATGTAAAATAAGTCGAAATAAATAGTCAAGTCACAAAAACGATATGACATTAGGATCCGGACTGTTGGTAAAGGAGTTTGGAATTGGCGACCGCTTCCCGAAGGAAGGTCTCCATTTTCGATATAGCCTCGAGCATTTCGATTCGCTTGGGGAGGGGATGAAAGATTTATTCGTATACAGAAGAGAAACAGGAGTCCCAGAGACAAAACTGATATTGATTACGGAGTGGATGTTTATTTTGCAACAAACTTAAGTAAAGATTCTGGAACATTGTGCAAACTGCCGGAGTGCTTACATGCGATTTCTAAGATAGTTTGACGCACTGTAATAGGATCTGTTGGCGTTAAGAAAAAGTTAGATGCCTTCATTTGATTAAAGTTGTATTTATTACTGCCATAGGCTATATCAGTAGAAGATATAAAAAAGATTACAAACATTCCAGTTATTATTTCCGGGGAAGTAATTAAGTTACCTATATTATCACGTAAGTTGATTGACGTAATCTTTGAATCAGTACAGCACTCGATTTGTTAAAAGCCGAATTCATTAATGTGCTATGTACAATTTTTGCCTTAGAAATAATAGCTTTGCAGTTACGTTTCATTCTCTGTTACCCATTTAAAAGTTTTGCATAGCTGGTACATGTCTTTTAAATTAGCTGATAATAACCTTATTTCATCATTAACCCAGGATTTTGAAGGTTTATGTTTACGTTTGACCCTTTTCTTAGAAAAATCAATGTCCACCCAATAATTAAAGTGTAGATATTTAGATATTTACCTTCAACGTTATTCCATTTTTCACTAACTATCCTTTCTATAATAGTATATGGAGTATCAAGAACAGTAAGGGACGTTTACCAGTCGACGGCCATGTTTGGAGGCTGAGCGATAGCGAAGCCTCCAATTTGTCCGGAGACCGGTACAACCCTTAATGTTCGTGATGCTCATATTGTTTTTTGCACGATTGTATTACATTTACTACAATTGAAATTATTTAATTTCTGTTAAATAAACGAAAAGTCAAAAGTGACGTTTTAAATAGAAATGTTCTTATAATTTTACGTTGGTAAGTAAAATACGCCGGTAAGTAAAATACTTACCGACGAGTTGGGCCTCTTAACTAGTAAACATATCCTACTGTATTGAAAACAGATATGGTAAATAAACGAAGAAGCTCAATCGTGCAAAAAATACTTAATGTTTTGCTTATTGTTGTAATTCCTTATAGTTGTAAACAAGTTATTGAATTCAATACAAAAAAAGAATAATTGACAATAATGATCTGATATGAGAGGATTTTCGATTACACAAATTAGTTCATTCCCACTAAGCCTACTGATATTACCAAAATGTTATAGTAACTTTTTTCTGAGCTTTGTAACGTTACATCTTAAGGACTACAGACATTCTATAGAAGTTATTCAAAACTTCTATGTCTGTTGCTATAAATTCGTTAAATGTTGAGGTTGCTGTAACTTTCTACTGACATATGTAATGTAAAATCTTAAAAACTAGAACGTATGTAGTATGGACGTTACATTGAAGCCCTGTGTACGCCTTAAATACCTTAGCATTCATGTTATTGTTAGTTACATTATGTACAATCTTTACACGTTTAGATAGTACTTGAAACATTGTTAACTGAAGACCTACTTTAACCGATAAGATGCGTACAATGTCTTTAATATTTATGAAAGCATTCAGTTAGATTTTCGTACTCCAACAAGAATTGCTAGTAAAATCGTGCGCGCAAGATTGTAGGAACGAATTGGTCATACACCACAATTTTAATTACTTAGTTTTAATCGTCCTAATGGAACGAAAACATTTATTGGCAGTGGCTGCTATGGCACCAAAACGAAAAATAAGAAAAAGACGTTCCAAATGGTGCAAAGATTGACTTTTAAAAAGAGACCAATTCTCACACGTAAATTTGTTGGTCGAATTACAATTAGAAAAAAGTGACTGGTTTAATCATTTGCGTATGGGTGATGAAACTTACTTAGAATTGTTACATCTAGTGACACCCTTAATTGAGAAGAAAGATACCCCATTAAGAAAATCAATTTCGAGTCATGAATGACTAAATGCTACGTTACGGTATTTAGCAACTGGCATAAATTACGAAGACTTAAAATATACAACGGTAATCTCACCTCACGTTCTGTGATGTTAATATAACAAAGTATCTGAAAACCCGTACAATGTTGTGCTGTTGAAGAGAGCACTTGTGGCTGATATCTATCGGCAGCACTTGTCTGTTGAAAAGTTGTATGCGGTTGCATCGCTGAATTACGCATCTGCAACCGATTGCAACTGGAAGCGTTGGTAGATTGAACATTTCTAGGGTATGAATGATTGTTAATCTAGATGAACGAGTCAAATTTCCCAGTTGTGCTTCAAATAATATATCCGTCACCAATTTTTCTGCTATGATTGCAGTGTCTTTTGGCAAGTCTCGGAGCTTATTAGCAAAATTTTTACCAACTATCTCAAACTTGTCGTCGGTTGGATCCAAAGCTGCCGATACTTTGTCTAAAATTTGACCCGCCTTGGTTTTAGCTTTTTTTATTTTGGAGTAACATATTCTGAACCGGCAGCGGTTGATATGGTTGCTCGGCTACTAGATGTATGCGCTGTCTTGATTTGCGAAACCATCGACTCTCTTGAACATGGCCTCTCGTTCTGAGAAACCGTTGATTCTCTTGAATACTCTCTCTCAGTAATGCCGGTTGTGTTCGCAGGAGAGGGCAGCACAGAATTCTCCGATTCTTGATACTGATGGGAAGCACGTACGAATTGTTCCACCCACACAGTCTGGATCTACTTATTATAATTATATAGGATACCATAGCCTTGTGCTAATAGCAATCGTCAACGCCGACTATGAGTTCGTTATGTGTGATTTTGGAATTAATGGTTCAGACGGAGGTGTTATTGATAATACTTTATTTTATAAAAAATTAAAATAAAATGCTTTGAAATTACCACGTGCCACCAAAAGTGAAAAAAGTGCTTCCGAATTGCCGTTTGTTTTTATAGGTGATGAACATTTTGCTTTAAGAATGGAATTTAACTACAGGTTAAGCAGAGCCCATCGGATTATAGAAAATGTATTCGGAATTTTGGTTGCACGCTTTAGAATATTTCATACTGCGATTAGTTTACAACTGGACAATACTGAACAAGTAGTAAAGGCCTGTCGTGTGATTCATAATTATTTACCACGAAAACGTTTAGGAACGTATTTATCTTCATCAGATTTAGATTAGCATGATTTAAATAGTGGAGAAACACATGTTGGAGATAGATCTACAGAAGATACTCTTTTACAGCTAAAGCGAGGGTATCGCATACAATCTTCAGAAAATGCTAAAAAAGTCCGTAATTCGTATATGTGTTACTTTAAAAATAATGGTTCAGCACCGTGGCAAGACAAATTTATTTAAATTATGTGTAAGTTCTATTTACAAGAGATACGCCGCTAATAAAAAAATTGCCGGCTATAGAAAATTCTAATTAATGTTAAAAGTATTTTTCTATTTTTGAATATATTAATAAATATTTATCTAAGCTCGAATAAAGTTTTGTTACCTCTTGTGGCAATTCTTCGGTTTCATCCTCCTCAACACTTTTACTTCTACTCTGTCCAGGTGTTTCACGATCCTCTAAAAAAGTAAAGTATTCATAATACCATAGATGTGGTGCGTATATCTCATTGACACCAGTACCGGATCCTTTAGATGCTTTCACTTTTTTTAACTCCTTTTGAAATGTCCCTTTCATGGAATCTAATTTCTTTTGCACCGTTTTTTTCGTAGCAGTAGTGTCGACTTCTTTCATTTTTTTTTATAAGCTCATCATTCTATAAACTTCTACATAATTCAATGAATTCGAGAACAAACTCTTTGGTAAACATTCTTGTACCCATTTTATTAGTAATAAACCAAAGCACACCTTTTGTAACGAACAGCAGTGGTAAAATGGGCAAGGTAACATCAGAACGCCCAAACACACACCGATTTGCTCGCTTTTGCAAGTAAAATTATAGAATAGTTTGTAGTTAAAATTGTCTGGTAAAATTGTCATTTTTCAACCATACACGACAATCTTGCGCACACAATATTACTAGCACTAGTAAAATTGCTTGGTAACATCGTAGTGTATGGAGGCCTTACAAACAGCGCCAAATACTACAAATATATTTACTAAATTTACAGACTAGAACTAAAGAACTAATAAATAGAAGCAAGATTTTGTTTTGTAGCATTTAATTCTTCTTTTGCTCTATTCGTTCTTCGGGAGTACATGAATGTGTTTTAGGTACGTGTCACGGCGCAAGCTTTTTGAGTTTGGTGTTTGGTAGGTACATTTCTTACGCAATTAAATCAGTTTATTTTTAACGTTATGGGAAGGTGATAAATAAACTTACAACAAACGTTTCATGAGGTACGTCTGTGTGCCGAATTTATTGTTTCCTACTTTATAAAGACGTCAGTTTATCTTCCATAATGAACGTAACTACTCCGTAAAAATGTAACTATCTGGAGACGTTGTACAGATTCAAGAAAAAATTTACTTCTCCTTGAAGTTACTAACGTCCTAACGTGAAGTTATATCATGGAAATATTAAGAACGTTTCCTCAATATAACGAGTGGGCTGATAAATATGTTTACTCAGACCATAAGAGTTACAAATACTTAACAATTTTATTACAGAATAGTTTTCAATAAGGGAGTTTAAGTTGAGGTCACCACATACTACAACTTTACGGGAAGTACGGACAACATCTCCTTTCTTGAAAAATGGCTGATTAATTTATGCTAGTAGTTAGGTAACGCAGAGGAGCTTAGTTCATCATTATTACACTAATGTTCGGAAAAGCAAAAAATTTTTGGGTATTTAATTTTGTTTAAAAATACATCAATTTCGAGTTTTTTGTTTCTTAATTTTGCATCCCATGATTTCAACTATTACTTTGAGGCATTTGATCGCATTTTCTATAACTACGTCCAACATAAAAAAATTGTAAAAAATGACGTCATATGAAAAACTTTAATTACTAATATAAAGTTTTGAGAATAATCTACATTTCCTTTTTGTTGAAAACCTGCTATAGAAGAACAGTTCTTCGTGCTTATGCAGATTAATTTGGTATCATGTTTCATTGCGCAATACAGGGATTTTTTTAAATTTTATATTTTAATTAGCTGTATATTTTTTGAAGATGGTAATATTTAGTAGGTACTTATTCCTATTACCTTAATAAGGACGCTTTCAAAGTCATACTGAGTTAAGTTATTTTTATTGTACAAATCACTAACTGTACACGGTCCGCTTTGCTGGCCCTTAATATGTATTTGAACACGCACGTGGAATATTAGAAACTAAAATGTCAATAAAAACTATACACATAAGTATTCAAAATATATGCGAAAAAACCGATTTTTCGTACCTTTTGAAAAGCGCCACCTATCTAAATGTTGTGACTAAAAACTATCTATACCTGAGCCTCAACACAGATTACACACCCTTGCGGATACGACGTTCTAGTCGGTCTCTTATGAAGTCAAATTCTGAGTCGTTGCGCCATTGGTGGTTTGAAAATTTAAAAAGAGATAAAAAATTCGGTTTGGTAAATTAACTTAAAGTTATAGGTTAATAATGAATTACGTCATTTGTCATCTTGTCAGTTTTACTTTGCCTTTGTTAGTTTGACAAATAATGCCCAGTCTACCTGATATTTTGAAAATGCATACAAAATAACACAATAACGTTCAAAATCATGGAATGACAATTTTAACAGTTTAATCCTCAAGTAATAAAAAAAAGTTCTATAAACCCCTCGGTTGAAAAGGCCATCATAATACCTCGCTCATTAAATACTTCGGCGCTACGCGCCTCTGTATTTAAAATTACTCAGTTAATAATAGTTCACTTCTCGATCTAGGTGTATAATATACTATTATAGGTAAATTTTATTTAGAGATTAACCTTATAATATTACAAATAATAATTAGATATATTAACTGTGGGGTACAATACATTTAGAGCGCTTGAAGAGGCGTACATGAGGAAAGACCTGTGATAATTAAAACACAGCTCTTCGATGATAATTACAGAGGTGCTTTACAATGTGCAGTGGGGAGTATAATAATCACAAAAATTAGGATCGTCAAAATAAAATGAAGTGATCTAATTAAACATGAGAAAAAGATTAACTTAGGAATATGTTTATTACCTTTCAACCTACATATACATATGTAGGTATAGAAGGTTATGCAATCGACTTTTTTTCACTAATTCTAATTAAATTCTAATTAAACATGAGAAAAAGATTAACTTAGGAATATGTTTATTACCTTTCAACCTACATATACATATGTAGGTATAGAAGGTTATGCAATCGAATTTTTTCACTATCGCTAAACTTATAAGCTCATTTTAAAACTTTTGGCCAAGTTTCGCCAAGATCGGCCATCATCTATGGATGTCTGTGTGTGTGTATGGATGTAAGTTAGTATCCACGATTACTCCAGAACGAAAATACCTACGTACTTAAAATTTTGTATTTAAGCCTGTTTTCATTTCGCTTAAAGATGGTTATATTTTGGGAGAAATCCAGCTGCGGAGAGGAGGGGTTTATGGGGGTATTTTTTGGTTTTTATCAAATATTTCTAAAACAGCTGCATATTTAAAAGATATAAAATTACCTGGGTATAGACTTTAATCATATCGATTAATTATGTTCTATGCAATTTTTTGGTATGACGCCTAGTTTAACAGCAAAAAAACTCCTTACGTAGTGTTTAAATGTTAGTTCAAGTTTTGTCATTATCTAAATAACCATTAATTTCATAAGAAAAAGTGTAGACGTGTTTTTTAAAGAAAATTTAATTTTACATAAATTTTCTTTAGAAAGTTTTTATTGTAAATCGTAATAAATGTGAAAATTAAATAAATATGATTGAAATTGCTGAAGTTGTATTATCAATATTTTGGATTTTTTTTAAGATAACATGTATATATGTCTATGAACCTCTATCTGACATGAAATTTCAAACGTCATTCTGACATAGATTACTGTTTTCGTTTTTACAGTGTTGCCTGTTGTCATTATGAACGTATAAAAAAGAGGTTGCATAGTTATCCTAAAAAAATTGAAATTATAGTATATTAAGTATCTAGAACAGTAAGGACATTTTACCGATCGAAGACAATTGTTTGGAGGAGGAGCGAAGCGACGACTCCAATTATTCTCTGAGATCGGTAGTTCTTAATGTTCGAGATGCTTATGACGTTTTTTGCGCGACTAAATTTATTAAAAAGATTTAAATATGTCTTAATAAATAACGATATGTACATATGTATATTAGTCTCGTTTAAATTTGTATTTCGTTGATATAACAAATTGTAAATAACTGCAATCATTACAGTTTTTTTGTGAAAATAACATTGAAAACTAGAATGAATATTTTAAGTGAATCTGAAAAATTTCCTGCACACAAAGTAGTAGATTACATTTTTAAGGTAAAGATGCATTTGTTATAGGTAGGAATGATATCAGGAATAGCTGGTGCATGTAGACGAGAAGATATATAAAAATAGAACACTTTGAGGAACGTGATGGATTAATCATTGTTTGTTGTTATTAATATTATTAATAAAGTTAACTATTTGGACATATATTACAAATATAAAAATCTCTCTCCAAAAAATGAAAAATCATTTCAATTCTTTTTAAATTATCGAAATGGGAAATGTACTAATCAGGTTATTGGAAAGGGCACATTAGCAGTAGCGACAAGGAAACTCATCCACAAGAGTCGCTCAAGGTTCCAGTAGATGGTACTGAAATTTTTTCATTGGCATCTGTTTTCCAAAGTAAGCTTCCGGTTACAATTGGAAATTGTACTAATTATACCTTCAATATTTGTATTAATAGGTAAAATATAAAAATGTTTATTATATAAAATTGAATAAATTTGCTTACCCTTCTAGAACGCTAAAATACTTACCGTCGTACTTACTGTCGTGGAAACAGACGAGGTAAACAACCAGATAGAGCATAGTCGCGCAAAAAAAATTATTTCATTTCTTTTAATTTAAGTAAGCCTCTAGATGTCTATTAACCTCTCTCTGTCAAGTAGCTTTAAACGTCTGTTTGACATAGATTATTGTTTTTGCGTTTAGAATGTTGCCTATTTTTGTAATGAGCTCCTTATAAAAGATGCATGGTTATACTAAAAAATTTTTTATTATTTTATTTCTTTTAATTTCCATTTTGTAGGTTGGAAGATCGTGTGGTGTTCCACACCAAATATTTACATTTAATTTTGGTTTTTAGCATTCTGTTAATACGTTTTAGGGAACAAAATATTTTTAACCTTATAAATAATTTGACAGCATAATCTACAGGAAACCTTTCACAAGGATGCGAAAATGTAACGTTTTTCATGATGTGGTAATACGAATTTGAAATGTTATTGCTTGTAAATACTTTTTCAAATTTGGAAACAAATATCTTTTCAAGTTCATAGATAAAATGTATAAATTCTTCATTTCAAATGCTTTAAAATGAGTTAATGTCTTTAAGTGTCTAAATTCTTTATATTTTTTGAATACTCGATACATTGATCACATGAATGCACTATTAGACATTTTTTTATAAGGTAGCCACACACATATGAAAATGCATTTTGTGTAAGTAAGCTTTCTTTACGATATGTGTAATCAGGTAAACTTATTGCTCTTTGGAATGCGCGTTCGAGATGATGTTGCTCTACATTATTTAATTCTTGAACACTTAATAGCAACTGGTCAAAATCAGCTTTACAATTTATCCCTGTAGTATGAAAATAACATTGAATAAAGAGTTTACGGAATGATCTTTTAAACTGAATGGAAGTGGGGTTTCTTGCATTACCATTATCTTTTCTTATATTACCTATATCCATGTTAAACCTTCTAGTTTTGAAATACTTAAAATCACAACATTATAAAGTATTCCACAACACTGTAACCCCCTTTAGAGTGATAACCTAAACATTTTTAAACTTTGATGTACCCGTAACGTCCTTACCTTCACTGTTTAATATGTTCATAATAGACAAAAAAGCAATCATTTCATTTATATAATCTAATTGATACTGTGCCCCTTCAAACAAATTCTACCCGAAGAATTAACACCTAATAAATTGTAAAATTTATTAACTTCTGCTGATAGAGTGTCTCAACTAACATAAAGGGACATACCACTGTATGAGTTAGCACTTGAGAGCAAAACTCACTTTCATCTTCCGGCATCAACTTGTTCAATGATATTCCTCCAAATTTGTCGAAGAACTTATATCGGACAAACTAATAGAATATTATATGTGAGAGCCGATGAACACAAACTAGCAATTAAACAGCGTAATCTATCATCGTCTTTAGCAGCACATCATTTAGATACAGGACACCAAATTAACACCAACAATATCCGTTTAATTGTACCTCTATATACCTTACAAGAAAGAATTATTAGAGAAGCAGTTAAAATTGAAAGAAGACCAAACGCCCTCAATAAACGAGATGACACTTCTAGAATGCCACAAATTTGGAAGAATATCATTAAACAAGTTGATTCGACATTTCAACCAACTCCAAATCTTCCAGAAATTTCAAACACTTATGCTGTAACTATTCCTGACGTCCCCACTTCTACACCTTCTACATCATGTACTAGACCAACTACCCGAAGTCAAACACACTCGTCCAGATTAAATTTAAATTAGTTACCATGTTTCATATTCTGTACTTGTTAAAAATAGATACCTTATTTCAATTTCTGTAATTGTCAAAATAAATTCTTGACAAAAGGAACAAAGGACGTTCCCGAAACGTTGAATTAATTTATATATATATATATATATATATATATATATATATATATATATATATATATATATGTATATACAGTGTCCGGCAACAAGAGCGCCTTCTTCTATATCTTCCGTTTCATATAAGCCAGATTAATAAAATTTGGGATAGGGTTATAGTTTGGTTGTGTGCATATTTTAAAATTATTCGCGTGTATACAGGTTGTTTATTTCAAGATGACCAAATTATAATAAAAAAAATTTTAATGGAACACCCTGTATATTATTACTGTTTTTTTTAATTCTACACATTGTATATATATATATATATATATATATATATATATATATATATATATATATATATATATCCGTTTTTGAGTTATGTCGATTTTTATAAAGAAAATTGAAATTACAGAGATAGCTTTGAAAATGTACCTCCTTAACCGTTAAAAAACAAAAGTTATCTAATTTATATCAGAACAAGTACACAGATAGAGCTTTCTTATAATGCAAAGAAAATGTCATAATTGCATACAGGGTGTTTACAATTGACTTGCCAATCAGACATTATTCCAACTAGTAAAACTTTACTTTTTCAAATAGAACACCCTGTATATTATTCCGTTTTTGGTTTTTACATATTAACCCTTATCAATTCAATATAGCCGTTTCCGAATTATTTTCAATTTTTCAAAATGTATAGGATTATTGGAACATTTTTTTAAATCCATGGCCTCGTATAAATAGAAAAAAAACAGTGGAAAACAATTGTATTGCAAATTAAAAAACGCAACAGAAACTAATACACTATAATTATTAAAATTATTTCTAAAAATACAAAACTAATAAAAAAAAAAAATAATAATTTAACGCTAATCATTAGCGATAATGATTTATAATAATTGTTCAAAATGTTGTCCGTTTTCTCGGATGCAGACCTGAAGTCGATCTTTAAAAGATTGTTCAACTCTACGCAACAACTCAGGAGTAATGCTATGAAAGGCCTATGTTATACTATTACGCATATCTTCGGCAGTGGTTGGTTCCCTATAGACAATACTTTTTATGTATCCCCATAAAAAGAAATCTATTCTTGTCAGATCAGGGGACCTAGCTGGCCACCTCACAGGTCCATTTCGCCCAATCCATTTATTTGGAAAGACTCTATTGAGATAATCTCTTACATCTGCAGAGTGGTGAGCAGGAGCGCCATCATGTTGATACCACATTGTGGCTCTAATATCAAGAGTAATATTTTCTAATAATACTTCTCGCCATTCAAGTGTCCATCAAAAACAATGGACCGATGATATAATCCCCAACGATGGCAATCCAGACCCTTAAAGACCACTTATGTTGATTATCAACTTGCCTTAATAAATGTGGATTTTCTGAGGAATAATAATGAAAATTATGCGTATTATCCAATCCATTCTTATGAAATGTTGATTCGTCTGTCCATAAAATATTATGAAAAAAAATTGGCTTTTGAGTAATTTTTTCTCTGGCCCAGTTACAAAATCTTACTCTATAATTGAAGTCTGCATCGCTCAATTCTTGGTGTAACTGAATATGATAGGGATGTAAGCGATTCTTCTTTAAAAGACGGCCTACTGATCTCTCACTTATACCAACTATTTCACTTATGTCCTTTTGGCTTCTGTGATGATCCTCTTCGATGGCGAGAAAAACCCTCAATTCACTATCTTCATTTGTAGAAGGTTTAACACGTTCATGTTTGGAGTAATTGGCACATGAAGTTGCAATAAATCTACTCATAACTTTCTGAAACGATATTGCGTTTGGATGTCTTCCATCGCATATCTTTCAGCATAAATTCTGCTGACCAATAAACTGTTTCTTTCTGCAGCACCCAACACGAATATCATATCAACTAACTCATTTTGTGCAAAATTCATTTTATAAAAATCTTGATTACTAACGATAACACTCTTAAATGGTTAACTATAGTTTTGTTTATTTAAACATTCAATTTTTATAAGAAGCACACTTGATTTTAGAATTTTACTTGAAATTGTAGTAAATATTTGTCAAATTCTTGTTAACATTGCAATGCCTCCAGTACAAAAATTGTAATTAGTCTTCTATCATAATATATTAGCTTCTGTTGCGTTTTTTAATGTGTAATACAATTGTTTTATGATGTTCTTTTTTATCTATACGAGGCCATAGATTTAAAAATGTCTCAATAATCTTATACATTTTGAAAAATTGAAAATAATTCGGAAACGGCTATATTTAGGGATAGGGAGTTGTATGGCGAAATGATAAGGGTTAATATGTAGAAACCAAAAATGTAACAATATACAGGCTGTTTGATTTGAAAAAGTAAACTTTTACCAGTTCGAATAATGGTTGATTGGCAAGTCAATTATAAGCACCCTGTTTGCAATTATGTCATTTTCTTCACATTAAAAGGAAGCTCTATCTGTGTACTTATTCTCATATAAATTAGACCACTTTTATTTTTCAACAGTTAAGGAGGTACATTTTCAAAGCAAACTCTGTAATTTTAATTTTTTGTTAGAGAAAGCGGAATAACTCAAAAACGGCTATATTTAGGGATAGTGAAATATATTGCGAATTTGTTAGGAACAATGTGTAGAATTCAAGAAAGTAATAATACACAGGGTGTTCCATTTAAATTTTTTTATAACAATTTGGTCCTCTTTAAATAAACAATCTGTATTCGCGTGAATAATTTTAAAATATACACCTGTAATGTACACCTGTAATTGAGTTTTGTGAGAAATGATTACGGTTACAAGATATTTCCTTGATGACTTGGTATAAGTAACCTTCTATCAAGTATATGCATATATGTAATTACAGCGGCAAACAGTATACACATAATATACTCGGCAAAATAAATCGGTGTAAAATTCCAATAGAAACGTTGAATGGAATGGGATTGCGCATAACATTTACTTATTCAAAACATAAAGTCATATTAAATGAGCGAACTCGACGTTTGCGAAAATTAAACTTTAAATTTCTCTTATAAATGGAAAATATATACCTAGCTGCATTGCAGAACCAAGCGAATATGGAGTTTGCGATTGGAACATATCTCTTTTTCGATTGTAAATCTAAGCAAAACTGGATATTTAATAAAAATTTTCTGGTAGGTTATATTTAATCTGTTTTCATTTTACAAAATATCATATTCCCTTCGTAAAATAGTAATGTGTTTTCACTTTGTCACAATTTACTACCTCATTTATCACAGTCTGCACACGTGTGCAGTTGAATATACCTATGATTACTACTTTAGAGCTTCACTATAAGTACAGCTAAAAACGTAATTTATTAAACAAAAATTACAAAAAAAAAAAATTAAATTGCTTGTCTTATGATGCAAGTAGAGTAAACCCACTTCAGGGAATTTAATTACTGTTTAATTTCAATTCTAAGGACACTTAATTACTGCTTAATGACATTGAGATTTTTTTTTAATCTGTTTCTAATGGTCCATTGTAGCGGTTTCTTCGTCCCCTATCAGGCTTCATTTCATCATCATTAGCTCACTCCGTCCATCGTCGAACGTAAGCCTCCTCTAATGTTTTCCACCGATTTCTGTCGTTTGTTTTCTGAAGCCAGTCATGACCAGCGATTCTCTTTAAACCGTCCACCTTGTTTGTGGCCTTCCTCTGCTCCTCTTATTTTCGCGGGGTCGCCATTCCATCATTCTCCTGGTCCATCTGTCATCTCTTAATCTTCCAATGTGCCCTGCCCAGTTCCATCTTAGTATACATATACGCTGTATGACGTCCGTTACCCTTGATTTTCTTCGGATCTCAGTGTTGGGTATGTGATCTTGTAACGTTACATTCAACATTTTCTTCTTTCCATTGCTCGTTGGGTCTTTTGTAGCTTATCTATTATGCTTTTATTTAATGCCCATGTCTCTGTTCCGTATGTGAGGACTGGTAGCACATACCGGTCAAAGGTTCTTGCCTTTAAAGTATTCGGCACGTTAGATTTTAATATGGTCTGTAGTCTGCCAAACGCTGACCACGTTAGTGAAATTCATCTGTTTAGGTCTGTTGTTAGGTTGTTCTTGGAAAGCTCCATTTTTTGGCCTAAATATATGAATGAGTCGACTCTTTCAATTCTTTCCTTTCCTATTACGATTTGTTGTTCATGTAACGGCTCTATTTCATTTGTTAGATATTTTGTTTTATTTAAGTTTATCTTGAGTCCTATCTTCCTTGATTTTGTGTTCAGCTCATTAAGCATTTCGTGCAGTTCTTTTTTATCATTTGCTATTAATATAACATCATCAGCGAAACGCAGATGATTTAATTTCTCGCCGTCTATCGTAATGCCTGTAGCGTCCCGTTCTAGTTCCTTGAAAACGTCTTCTGAAGCTGCGGTGAAAAGTTTAGGAGAGATTGAATCTCCCTGCCTCACCCCACGTTTTATTTTAATTTTATTCGTAGTTGTTAGTGTCGTTACTTGCATAGTAGCATGTTTATATATATATATATATATATATATATATATATATATATATATATATATATATATACTGAATTAGGCTTGAATACCTGTTGTCTACTCTACGATTGCTTAGGGCGTTTAGTACGGCCCATATCTCTACCGAGTCAAAAGCCTTTTCGTAATCTATTACTGCTATCCATAACGCCATATTATACTCGTTGGTTTTTTCAATTAGTTTTTGAAGATAAGTACTACTAATGCATTTAACCAGTCGTCTGGAACTTTACATTCGATCAGGCATTTGTTGTAAAGAATTCTTAATTGCTTTATTATAAGTTTTCCACCATATCTTATCATTTCCACTATTACATTGTCTTCGTCTGGAGCTTTTTTATTGGGCATGTTTTTGATAGCATGTTCTATTTCGTGATCTGCTATTTCGGGAATTTCTTCCGATCCTACATTTATTACTGTAGGTCTTTGGTCTTCTGTTTTTCCTATTGGCGGTTGTGCTTTTGTTTCATATAGCGATTGGTAATATTTTTCTATCGTTTTTTCTATTTCTAATGTTTGGGTTATTTCTTTATCTTCGTCATCTATCAATTTTACTATTTGGTATGTTCCCTCTTTCATTTTCCGCAAGATATCTTTTAGGCTCTTTCCTTCTTCCAATGTCTCTCTTATTTTTAAATTCTTGTATTCCCTTAAATCAGCTCTTATTTTTCTTTTGATTGTTTTATTTAATTCTACTATTTCTATTTTGTTATTTATTCGATCACCTTGCAATCGTCGTCTTCTTTCTATTAAGTTTAGAGTGTCTCTGCTTAATTTCTCTTTTTTATCTTTACCCATAGTTGCAATTTTCTTGGATGCATTTAATAAGAACTGAGTTATTATAGTATTCAGAGTATTTATTTCTTTTTGTTGTATCTGCGAAATTTCATTTTCTGACATGTTTTTTTGGTACTCTGTTGTTTTTATTTTAAGTTGTTCATAGTCTATTTGCACTTTTTTATTATGTACCATCTGTGTTCTCTCTTTCCCTACATTTATGATCACCTTTTCTGGTAGCATTCTATGGTCACTTCCCACACTTATTGCATTTAGTTCAGTAGTGTCTTTTATTATGTTTTTGTCATTGCTTATTATGCAGTCAATGTAATTTTTGGTCGATCCGTTAGGGCTACGCCACGTCCATCTTCTACTTTCGGGCTTTTTAAAGACGGAGTTCATTATGTATAAGTTGTTTTCTTTTGCAAAGTTTATTAGCTGGGTTCCTCTTTGATTTCTTGTTCCTGTCCCATAAGGTCCAACCTCCTTTTCTTCACCCGTATCTGTCGCTTTTCTGCCTATCTTGGCATTGAAGTCGCCCATTAGTATCACGTACCTTGTTTTGTTACTTTTCATTGCTTTGTTTATTTCTTCATATATCTGTTCGACTTCTTCGTCCTCGTGTTCTGATGTTGGCGCGTATATTTGTATTAGTTTACATGTAGTCTTTTTGTTGATTTTTATGTCCACTAAGATTACTCTGTCCGATATAGCTTTGAATTGTGTTATGTTCTGCGTTAGTTTCTTATTGATAAGTATTCCCACACCTCCTTCTTTTAGTTCTTGTTTTCCTTTGTAGAATAGCATTTGTCCACTTTTCAGTATCTTACACCCTTCTCCTGGCCTCCGTGTTTCTGATAGACCTATTGCTGTCCATTTTATTTTATTTAATTCTTCTTCTAGTTCTACCAATTTATCTTCTGTGGACATTGTTCTTATGTTGAACGTCGATATGTACCATTCTCTTGTCTTGGATTTTCTAGGTTTTCTATGTTTCTGGTGTGTATGTTGCTGATTGGATTTTTTGATCGGATTTGTGTGCCCCCCCCCCCCCAGAATCCGTGGGGCTGACTGAATTTTCAGTGCGAGATTCCGAGTTATTCCCTCTACTCGCCTGGGGTAGTAAGTTTTCATAATTCGATCTCATTTCATTCTCATTTTGGGGGTTTTTGACCTGACTTGCCACGCTGGCCAGACGGGTTGGCAAGTAATGGATGGGATGCAGGTAGGACAATGTGTCAAGGTATGATGGGAAAGAAGGTTTTGCGACATGATTTTGTCCCTGTTTATAGGAGGTGGGATAAAATCAAGGCTCGCGTGGGCAGGGTCGCTTCCCTGAAGTAGGTCTATCCTTCACTGGGATTGTGAAGAATTATCTACCCGCTACCACACAGGCTTCATTTAGGAACCCCTTATTTCTGTATCCCCGTGTCAATATGTCGAGCATGTTCCGTGTGTCTTTTCGGATTTCTGTTACTTTGTTAGATTATGCCTTTTTGGCATTCAGTCATATTGTTTACATGCGTTTTTTCGGTATACCCACCACTAGGATTTACGTGTGCTTAGATCGTATTAATTTTGGTGTATGCGTGTGTTTGAGTGTGTATACCTACGTTCGTGCCTGTACGCTTGCGTTTATGCGTACGTTCTTGCGTACGTTTTTGCGTGATTCTTTGGCATTGCGCCATCGTGATAAGCTGCTGCGTGCTGTTTTGGCTTTATCCGTGCTTTTGGCATCTTGTATCCGTGTGATTTTTATTAATCTCTCCATCTTGTTTATATGTGCCTTTTTGATTCCCCACCATCTTATTTACGTGTGTCTCTTTAACTTTCCACCATCGTTCCTTCCGTATACTTTTTCTCGTATATCCACCGCCTTAGTACCGTGTATCTTTCTGGTACACCCGTCAAGTGCGTTGTGGGTGATGTTGTTTGGTATTTGCATTGTTGTGATGATGTTTATGGTGGTGTGGTGATGTCGCAGAATTGATAATAGGGGCCTAGGTAGATTCGAAAAATAAACAAGAAGGTATTAATGAGCTGAGGTCGTAACCGGGTCACTACAGCACTGTTGTCATGCTAGTAGTCCCAGGTATTAAACGCTGTAAGGGAGTTGACAAAAAAATTAAAAATATCGATACTTATCAAGAGGCACCAGTCTTCACGTCAGAGATTTATATGTTTACCCGAAAACGGCACATACCTCTTGATCGTGAGTGAGGATCACCTCCTAAAAGTCAGGACCAGTCCTGAGCTAGCGTTGCTGAAACGTTGCGTATGATAGGTGAGGACTTCTCCTTCTGAAAGAGCTTAATATAGAATCTACCACTAAGGCGGCTTGTCAAGTATGGTATCAACAGCAGCGGGAGCCTCTTTTAATGGCCTGCAGTCGCATGAGTATAACTAATGACGGTCCAGCTTGAATAAGGTGCCGTTGGTGACGTTGTCCTCTTTGGTCGCTGAGGCGCTTACATCTTCTTCCGTGGCGTAGGTCGAGGGAATTTCGGGAGACGCAAGATGTTTCTTACCACAGTCGCCGGTGTACAGTTTTACATGTCAATCTGACATGGATTATTATTTTTACAATATTGCCTATTTTTGCGATGAAGGTATTAAAAAAGGGAATACATAGTTAACCTAAAAAAATTATTATTAAAATTATTTAATTTATCTTATTTTCCACTTTGTAAGTTGGAAGGTCGTGTATTGTTCCACAATAGATATTTTATTGTTTCTTACCGGTAGAAAAATTAAAACGTTACTAAGGTCAGAGTAGCAGTTTTCTAATCTATGACGCAGAATTTTGTACACAAGTAAATTTATTTGTAGTACTGGACATTGTTTATTAGTAGAAATAATGGAATGAACCATGTTATCAAGTGTAGAAAAAACTTCGTTTTATTGTTGTTCTTATGCAAAACTCTAACTGAAAGAAAAATTACGGTATATATCTAATAAATTATATTTAGGTCAGATATAGAACATTAATGCAACGTCCCACACTATGTCCTAGTGTTTAAGATGTTACGTTATAAACGTCTATAAATAATTACAGTAAAGTCTTGTAAACGTCGTACTGGTTTCATAATAACATCAACATTAACGCATTTCCTGCAACGTATTTAGGGCGGATATAAAGTTTTCAAAATTATCAACACCTATATATTGAACAAACTTATCATCTTATCAAAGTTTGCTGTAAAAAACATTTATCTCATATCAAATAAGGAGTGTATTAATAATCATGTTAGGTACAGGTTTTGTGATTTTTAAAAACAAACAAACTCTAATGAATAATATTCATCAAAGACTGTTAAGCTACCAAAATACTAAAGGTGGTTTGTCGTATTGTCGAAAGTCATCAAAAAGGGCGAGAAAAATTCATGTAATGGGCGCCAGTCTTGTCAAAATAATAACACCTGCACACTTATAAATAAACCTGCCCCAAACAGACAAGGGGTATCACTTATCTTTACGCTGGCTACCTCCAGGTGCACGTAAGTGGTGGTCTGGGAACTTAAGCTCTAAAGCAAATCTCAAAATATTTACACGTCTTCAAATAATAATAAAGCGTGCGAGCCCATCAGCTGTTGGGGTTCAATGGCTTTCTTTAACCTAGTTTTACGTTATGTTACACCCAACACTTGTAAAAAAATACACACAAAAAACAACGCCAAATAGTACAAAATTCATTTGCACTAAAAAAAAGTTAAACATAAATTAAACAAACGTCAAAATTCTCTAGTTTGTTATGTTAAAAAAAACTATTTGATACCAAAAGAAAATACTACATGAAATTAAATACGTCAAATCAGGAGTTTTCCACTATATCACTTTAACATCAACTCAATTTAACCAATAAAATTAACCTTTACTGAAATCTCTTAATTTTAAATTTCTAAAATACCAACATTCGTTAATTACTGGTTTCGCTGTTCGGGAGGAGATTACAAATAATACTAGTAAATTAAATTAATTATCCATCATAAAGTTCAGCGGCCTAGTGAACCTACAACGAAAACTGTACAAAGGCGACAGGGTCGCGCTGTCCACCATATGTTCCTAAGGTCCGGGTACGTCGAAGGCAAATTCTGTGCCACTATTTTGTGCCACAAATGCACTCAACTAAAACAAGACCAAGACTGCAGACATACTCAAAAATCCCTCAGTTTCGCCATATTGAATTTTAATACCAACAACCAATCAAATTGCTCATTACATACAATTTTCAACCGCACTAAAAACAAACACACCTCGGTAGAAGAAACGGCATATTTTTCTTTTAACCCGCGCTTTCACATAGAAACTGCATGGACAGCTCTGTAAGTAACTAACGGCTTATCTCACTTTACGGTGCACATGCACTTAACATCACTTAGGTCATATTGTAGTTTAGATAAATATTGCCTTCTCCTATAATGATACTTCTTAGCTAAACACGAATCGGTACGCTTTATTTCGAAAGATTCCTGGCACCAGTTGTCAATGTAGGTTAACAGAAAATTAATAAGAAAAAAACAATTTAGAATATTATATCTTGCTTCAAACTTTACTGTAATTACACTGAATAACAAATTCCGTTCTTAATTTTAAATCCTTGGGAAAATTTATGTGGTATTCATGATTTTAATTAAATTAATCCTAACAAAGAAATCCATTTTAATTTCAATGCGAAAGATTCTAATCCGAAATACAATACAAAGCTTTATAACATCAATAGCAAAAGATACGTCAATTTAATTTTAAAAGACGTGATTTCCCGCTTCAACTTACGAAACTTTCTAAAACGTAAAATAACGAGAATAACTACTATCTATACAAAACTATCCTATCAATACTAATTAACGCAAGCATCATCTGTGAATAAAACATAATTAAATCTTGAATTAATATTATTAGTGGCAATAAAAAAAAAAACTTCTAACGTCATGTTCTAAATATCTTAACCATTAAAAAAAATGTTTAACCAATTTCAGTCTTCAATATATTAGTCCTTGGCAACAAAACATTTTAAATCTATTGACTTTTTGAAACCAAATTTTCGAAAAACGAGCAAAAAAAGGTTATCTGACTTAATTTACATAAAATGTTCACACCCGATGACCATTTTCAGTTTTTAATGTCCACGCAGATTCCAGTACACAAATCAAGATTCGAAAACCTTTAAGAAACATTCAAGATAAACCAAAATGGGTGTCATTATCCCAAAATGCAAGTATTTCCCTTACAAGTTTTATAGAAAAAAAATTTACGTGAAAGTTTATTAACTCGATTTCAATGAAAATTCCAAAGCACTTTAGTAGGTTTTCAAGAAGAACCCCAAAATGTTATTTTCTAACAGTGCAAATATTTCCCTACTTATTAGAAGTTTTACAGAAAAAAAGTTTTCTATGAAAGTTTCCCAACTCAATAATGCACATCTAAAAAATGTGTTAAAATAAAATTGAAGACGGTGTTGTTAAGATATACAGTTAGCAATTTTCTTATTTTAAATGGACGCCATGTTTATTTTACATTAGAAAATTGCATTTGCTTTACTGATTTCACCGACGTACAATAAGTCAATGTCAAAAAAAGGGATATTAGTTCTTAACAAATGAATGTCGCAAAACTAATAAATAGCACAAAACAAGATATGGGTAAACGTGAATTTGTATTTTGCATTGCAAAAGCTTGGAAAGCTTTTAACTTGTAAAGTAAGTCACAAATTATAGACATTATTAATGTAAAAATAACTAATTATTACATTTCTTATAGTCAAATGCTTACTACTCACTAACCGAACAAGATGGCATGTCTTGCACTTGTCCATATAAGGAAGTTTAACATACATAGAAGAGGAATTGCGATGTTGAAGATGAAGCATTAGTCTTAGCTTGCACTGCGGTTAGATAATCCCAAAATATCATTCGATAAACGCAAACAGAAGTTAATATTAACAAGAACACAGGTTCTAAAATGAAAAGAAAAATTATTTCACCCCTGGTAATTAAACGTTACTCAAACATTTCGGATTTAAAAAATTTCTTGTTGTGGACCAAAAATACTGGGCATAAGAAAAATCAACATATGGTTGCTCCATGGCGAAACGAAATTCGCTAGCATATATTAGAAATGCTACAAGCAGCATTACAAGATCTTTTGGATGGACTACCGCTGGCTCAAAATAGAAACACTTCCTACTCAAAATGCTAGATTAGTAGTTCATTATTTAATTATTTATTATTGAATAGTAATAATTAATCTCTACATGTACACCCGTTACACGCTTAATGTTTGTTTTTACTTCTGGAGTACTGTTAAAGATAAAGTGTACCGTAGTAAAATGGCGTATAACAATACTCAAGGATTGTGTGCAGCATTAATAGACAGCAACAACAGTATTTATCGCAATGCATAGGGTAAAGTAGATTAGAAGTGTTGGTGTGTATCTTTAGCCACTAATGGACAACATTTTAGAGATTTATTGTAAATTTAAATTTTTTGTTCGTTCCATTTACTTGTGTTTGTTTTGTTTACTTGCTTCATGTATTTTAGTTTTTTTTCATGTTTTCTTACGTACAAAGCTGCCTTAAGAATTAAAATCATAAAATGCTCAATTCTTTTATTAATTATTATATAACATCGTTGAAATTAGGAAAACAAATGGAATCCTCTAATGTAAAAAACAAAACAAAATGGCGTCCATTTTTAAGTAATAAAAGTTGGTATCTGTATTTCTGATATCTTCATCTTAAATTTTATTTGACATAATTTCTGAGTGAATAAACTTTCATATAAACCCTTTTTCTGTGAAACTTATAAAAAATACTTGATTTGTTTTTTGGTTTTTCCTGCTACTACTACTAAAGTGCTACAAATTTTTTTTCTGGAATCTACGTGGGCATTAAATATTGCAAAACATAACCCATTAGGCGACCCTTTATCTATAATAATAACAAAGATAGCCACACTATCCCACTTCATTCGGGACACCCGGTATCACTAGAAGTTCCTAGTTATTTCGCCCTCTTCAACCGTTGATAAGGCGTTCAGTGTTATTGATTTTATTTCCTCGTTTGTGGGTTATTTTTTTTTGTTCTTATAAACACAGGTTATGCAGTTATACAGTGTTGCAGGTACCTATGTATATATGTTGATTTGGTGTTAGCTGATGAATGTAAAAAAACCTTTGAGAAAATGTGTTATTTTCTACTAATTAAGTTACACATACACATTATTTTATTTATAATTATCGTGCATATAAGTAAAAACCTCTTATTTATTGTAACTATGTAGTTGCTACATATACCTAACCCCCTTGAAATATAAAATCAATAAACAAAATTGTTGTACTTTTTAAATTTTCATATTTGTTGAAGTTGGCAATACTGACAACTGACCGTAACGAATATAACCTAAAAAATACAACTGCAATTTATTCATTACTCGAATTTTGTAAGTACGTTCCCAATTGGTTAATTAGAAACTATAAAATAAACCATCAAATTCGTAATATGATCTGATTTTGATCAAAATTTTCACACGCCCCGAGTTCGACGAGATAAGAACCGTACCGAGTACCGTTTCGATGGGAACACTCGCATTTGGCCGGCCCGTCCCTCCCTTTCAAGATTGCCCCAGTCACGTTTGCGAGGGATCGAAATAAAAATTCACCGATGGCCCGACGTGAGGCTCGAGAGTTCGCGACCGACGGCGAAGGAGTGGGGAGGGGTTAGGGCGTCGTGACGTATAGTTCAAGCTACCGTCGCACCACTCCGAGAGGATGGAACACACACAAATATGACGGTGGAACGGTGTTTTTTTTTCGATGCGCATGGATTCCGAGGAAAGTCTACTTCGCGCATTTCTTAATAACTTCGTTATTTACCGACCAACTTTTTCGATACTTTGCACCTATATAGATCGACATCAAATGCTAAAACGGAATTTTCAACTTCTTTGTATCCCCTCCACTTTTCGAGATATAGCGCCATCTTTCTTATCTCGCGCATCCAAACTCTGAAATTTGAAATATTAGTTCTCTGGGACATCTAGATGGAGAATGCCTCAAAAAACGCAAGTGGGCTTTTTTGGCCCAAAACTCAGGTTAGACCTGTCCTACCTGAAACACAATAAACCTTTAAAACTGATCCTAGCTTAAAACCGAGCTATACGATGAGCGAAAAGCGTGATCCAAACTACCTTTAAAATAATTTTTAGACCTTTTACACACATGTTTAGTTTTAACTAAATTTGACCCATCTAACCTCAACCCCTTCCCAATCGCTCACAATGTATATTTATACCCATAGTTGTCGCTCAAATTCCGTAGAAATTCATGTGATCAATCTTTTTAAATTTGATATAAAAGGGTTTGCTCACCAAATTAGTTGAATATTTATTAATTTATAATGTTTTTATAATTTACATTCTTTGTATTATAATCTACTATAATTTAGCAAGATGAAATTTCATTACATAAACAGTTAAAATTGAAATTACATTTGAAATAGTTTCAATATTATTAAATATAAAAAGATAAATTCACTTTTTGATGCTTTATGTTTTTAAGTTGGCATTTATGTGCGTCGAATTAATAACTTTTAAAAATCCCAAAATTTAAAATAACCATTTGCCCAATAAAAAACATGCTTTTTAGTATAATTATGTACTTCTTTTGATTAACAGAATTATCTAAGCATTATTAAAATTGTAATGAGCCAGAAATTGAGTAAGATAAATTAATTATTATTGGTATAAAAATTATTAAGATAATGTTTTAATAATAATTCATTTTATTCCAGTTCCAAATAAATGTAAATAATCAGCACTTTTGCGTGCGCACCGGTACCCCCCTTTCACGATGTGCAGAATCGTTGCGACATTTCCTACCAAAAACCCCACTCATTCGCAAGGTTTATAAGCGAAATTTTGGCACTTTTAACTTACTTCTATTTGTAGAACGCATCTCTGCAAATATACTCTCCTGCCTGCCCGTTTGTAATAATTTATTACACATAGACTTCTATCTGTGGAACGCTTCTCTACAGATATTCTCCTGCCTGCCTGTTTTGTAATAATTTATTATTACACCTGAAATTCTCTATTCGAGAACATAACCGCCTGAACAGCTCTTAAAGCAATTTCAATTAAATTTAAATAGAATTCAAATACTCCGAAGTATAACCGATTTTTATGAAAATAGTTGTAATACCTAGAAATTCCTATTAACCAACCATCCTTAAGAAAGTAATTGACGTCAAAGAGGTTTTGCGTATTGTACTGATCCCAGGTAGATTGACTGGTTTAGCACCGGCGATCACCCGGATTATTACAGGGTTTCTTCTAGTAAATGGGGCTCTAAGCAACGTCTGGTTTCCCACAACACGCGCTGTAACCTCAGAAACGACCAATTACCAATTCCATCCTGAACCCCCTGTATAAAGTTCTATATATTCACAGTGTCCGTTATAACTTTGAATAAATAGGATCTCTAAGATTCGTTAATTTAGACTATTGAGCCCGCTGGCTTGGCTATTAACGAGTCCTAAACAAATCCCATCCTGAACCTCCTGTATAATAATTCTATATATTCACAGTGTCCGTTATAACTTTGAATAAATAGGATCTCTAAGATTCGTTAATTTAGACTATTGAGCCCATTGGCTTGGCTATTAACGCAATTATAAATAAACAACCAATATATCCTGAACCTCCTGTATATAATTCTATATATTCGAAGCGTCCGTTACAGCTTTGAATAAATAGAATCACTAGAATTTGTTGATTTAGCTCGAGCTCCCTGCTTGGCTATCAACACTTATAAGTTACTCCCCCTGTATATCACAAAAATACACCTGAATATTAAATCCAAATTGTTACCGAAAACCCACCTGAATTGTGTAAAATATTACATTTATACAACTAAAAGTAAATTTTACGTTTTACTTCAAAAGTAGAAGAACTTCTATTTCACAATAAGAAATCCATTACATTAATTAGAATAAAGCAATTTATTCTGCTTTAACAATTAAAACTTTAAGATAAATATTCTTAAAGAAAATAAAAAGGGAAAACCCAATTTCGCAAATACGTATTCACATTTGATTAGTGTAAAGAATCATCCTCTTTATACCAATAAAACGAAGGTCGCGTTACCTTGTAAAGTAGTGAATGAACTCTTATCAATATTTTCAACAACACATGTTTGAAAATATTCATGCATCACCTAAACATTACAAATCGTAAATTATGACTTCCAAACGTTGAATAACCCCTTGTAGATATTTTGATTGTATATAGTATTTATAGTTAATTAGAATTTCCCTTAGACATTGTGTACAAACCCCAAAAATTAAATACATAACGCACAACCGTTGCCTAACACAAATTTGTATTAACACAAATCGTGTAAATACCAAAACCCGTGTAGGTCCTGCTTTTCTTTAACCTGTTCCGAATTGCAAAACGTTACTTAAGAAGTATAAGTAATAAAGAGCCAGTCCCTGATAGAAATTTGAATTACGCTTTAACCTCACTTCAAAAACATTTTCTTAAGGTAAAATATAATAAGTCAGAATAAACTTACCTGGCGAAAACACAGTAATCCTCCGTGAAATTGTACACACACCCTTGTATTATCTTCACCTGAACACGTTATAATTTGTTTAGAAATAAACAAAATCCACCATTTATTTAGTTGTTTTAAATACTGTATATAACGCGGTTGATTTACAGAGAGTTTACCCACCGACATCGACTCACTGGCAACCCCTGTGCCGAAAGCACCAAACGAGGAATTTACCACATCCAGCGTCAAGGAAGCCAGGATCACGTTGGTGTACAGTGGGCTGCCACAGACCAGGCGCAATTAAAAACGAATTTTAATTATTTCTTGCAGTATTGTTTATTTAGGAAGTTTAATTTTATTTTACCAGAATACTTTTTATTTTATTACTTTGATTTATTATAACAATTTAAGAGTTTGTTTAAATATATGTATTAAACCTGGGTACGGCATTGTTTAATAGTTATATGAGTATAAAAGAAAAATCCACCCCTACCTTCCTGATCTAGCCGAGGTAAACACAAAATAATTAGTAAGCTATCCTTCAAAGAATCCTGCTCTCATCCAGAAAGGGGGCTTACAAAATTAACTTAAAATGACGCTGCAATGTAAAGATGTTTATTCGTTTTCATCACTTATTTAATTAGTATGTAAACATGCACATTTGTTTCCAATAAGTTTTTAACTAATTTTTCTTTTTATTATTATTTCAAGTATCTGATTTTAATTGTAATTATGTTATTTTTGAAACAAATTTTATTTATAATGAAGAAAATGTTTCATATTATATTTAAAATTCTCAATTTCTTAGTTTGATTGGAACTACGTACAACAATTACATTTGCGCTATTGTAAACGTTACCACTGATTGAAAAATTAGAAGAGAACCTTACGTTTTCAGTATGAACGTTACATTTGTTATTTCTGACACATATAACCTATCTGTAAAGTACTTCCACAATTAATGAACATATTTATTTAAGCCAAGTACAAAACAATTATACTGATATTATTTTTTATTCTTATACATTTATAATCGAAACTACTAGGTATTTGTTTATAGAATATAGGAACATCTCCAAAAATTTGAACATACAGTTCAGTTAGTAATGTATTAATCCGTAACAGTTGTGAGTATGATTAGTAATCTTTTTTAACATTAATTTTAATTACTATTCCTTTTTAGATCATTTGAAGACACGTAAAAATGTAAAATAGCATATACGAATGAAATGAATTATTAGCGTTTAAAGACGTAATTGTTTTAATGTAGTAATATGCTTTTATTTTATTTTGCCACCATAATGTTCTTTATACGCCCCCAAATGCGGGCGTAATGTGGTCTTTATAGCACGGAAATGTCATTGTTGCTAAGCAGCATGATTGACAGCAAACACATGACATGATATGTCACGTAAGTTGAAAGAATTATTGAAACAACAACCTTACTATACAACCTTTATTAATAAAAATAATAGTAATGAAACTTATTCTTTTCGTACTCTTTTATGTATAAATATTTCGATTTACTTGGAATTATTTTTTCGTGGGCGGCCTCAAATTCATCTAAAATTTCTTCTGAATAAGTTTTTCCGTTTTCACCTTCCATTTTAGAATGCAAATTATTTACAAACTAACAGTACCTTAGCAACAATTTAGCAATATCACAGTATCTTAGTAACAACAAATTAGCCTACTGTCGACTTTATTTCACTGCATTTGCATTTAAAAACTTGCCGAAAATACTGAATCTCTTAAAAATTTTGTTCCAGTTTCATGGTCAAAAATAAAATAAAACATTGTATGTACCACGGGCATAATTGTAGATTATGGCTCTCAGCAATATAAAAGCCCCCCGCTTCGCGTCGGGCTTTTAACATTCCCTAGAGCCATAACCTTCTGATTATGTCCTTAATACATAAATATCTATTATGTATCCGTATTTGACTATTTTGAAAAATTAGTTACTTGCAGAAAATATTAGCAATATGGTAGCAATGCATGTCAAACAGATTTATTTTACAATTGTTGAATACTTTCCAATATGTAATTTGGCAACGTTTAACTTTCATGAAATATTTACTTTCATAAATATTAATTTGGTAGTTTTGTATGTCAATATGACATTTCGTTTTACAATAGTTGAATACTTCCCAATATGTAATTTGACAAAATTTCAACTTTCGTAGCATTTCATAGCAATTATTCTGTTTATTTTCGTAAAGTTTTTGTACTCCCTTCTCTCTAAAATTAAATCAGTTATATTTATGTTTAAAAAAATTATTCAAACTTACTGATTAGCATGGTAAACTGGGGCATACCTGAGCCAATTTTGAATGCTTCGTATAATCTTCAAAAATTGTACACGTATTATTCTCCTCTGCTTGTCAACAATGCTTCGAGAATACCTAGTTGTTCATCATCGACTATTAGGAAATTTTTCAAAACATCATCGTCAGCATTATTACTTTAGGAATTGCGGCTTCCCCGATTAATACTTTCCACAGTTTCTTGCAGCCTTTTCAAATCTATTTTAATTAAAGCTCGGAAAAGTCTTGAACGTCTGAAAATATGTACAAATGACCAAATTTTTGTTATTCGTACGTAAAGGCAATTTGTACAAATCTGAAAAATCAATTGTAACATCCATAAACCAGTTGTAATTCAATTCAATATGGGATCATTAGATAAACTGTACAGTTGCAAAACTGTGACAAACCAGATTGTGATTTAGTGATGCATTCTTATTAGAAAATGAGAGGTTATGTAATATAATCACATTCACTTAAAACTTAAAAAATATTTTACCTAATGAATAAAAATGATAATGACGCACTGTTAGTATGTAGCTGATTGGAAAATCCACAGCAAAAGTTTCAAAACGCCAAGGGCTTATCCCTTAACATTGGAATATATTAATTCGTAACCTGCAATTTCACTACCTATACTTATACTAATAATTAGGGATAAGTATATTACTTACCTTCTTGTACCTCTAAACTTCACAATGCCGGTAACTGTTAGATACAAAGGCAATTAAAAAAAAATAAAACTCGCAGACGTTTTACGAACTTCATAAAACTGCGTAGGCGTGTGAAAGATGTAGTTATAACTACAAAAATACATAGCAGAGAATGAATCATGGCGTGCCTATTTCAATACTGGGTTCGGAATTCGCTTTGGCGCTCGCTAAATTGCGGAAAAAAAATTCTCATAAACACATATAATTATAATGGATATCTAATACCTAGACATTTCGTGGGCAACACACTGGACTAAAAATGTTAGTGGTAATTCTAAAATAAACAACTTACTGATGACGATTCTTTAAATAAACAAAGTCATGTTTTCTTTAAACGTAATTTCCGGTGCCTTATATTATACAGATCTATGTTTGATGTCTAATGGATATCCATTGGATAACTCAAAGTGACGTGGACGTGTATGGATGTCATGGATGTCTAATAGATATCCAGTGGATCATGTGTGCTATGTGGGTTGGTACTTAAATAAATATTATTTTGATGACATTGCATGTTAAAAAGTTGAATGCTTCCAAAAATGTAATTTAGCAACATTTAAAATTCTGAATGGCAATTGTTAAAGTCAAACATTTCGGTTAATAATGCTACCTACTTAAACGTATAAGTTGTATTTACATTAATATTATTTTGGTAACATTGTACGTTAAATGTTGAATGCTTCCAAAAATATACTTTGGCAACATTTAAATTTTTTATTGGCAATAGGTAAAGTCAGAGACTGAGGTTGAGAATGTTACTTATTAACATGTTTAAGTTGGCACTTAGGTTAATATCATTTTGGTAACATTGCACGCCAAAAAGTGGAATGCTTCCAAAAATATAGTTTGCCAACATTTAAAGTTTCAAATGATAATTAGTGAAGTCAGACATTGAGGTTAAAAATATTACATATTAAAATGTTTAAGTTGGTACTGCCGTAAATGTTAGCTTGGTAGCATTAACCTGAAGAATGTTACTTAATAACATGTTTAAGTTGGCACTAACGTTAATATCATTTTGGTAACATTGCACGTCAAACAGTTGAATGCTTCCAAAAATATAGTTTGGCAACATTTAAATTTTTGATCGACAATTGGTAAAGTCAGGAACTGAGATTAACATGCTACTTATTAACATGTTTAAGTTGACACTTACATTAATATCATTTTGGTAACATTGCCCGTCAAAAAGTTGAATGCTTCCAAACATATAGCTTGGCAACATTTAAATTTTTGATTGACAATTGATAGAGTCAGACACTGGGCATTAAGGTAGGAAGGGAGCGGAGACGACATGCGATCTCGAAAAGCGTCTAAAGGTCGACCATATTTTTAGCTGATTTACGTCGTTTGTGTTGTGTAAACTGTATAAGTGACATTATTTGAATTTTATAAATTACAGTGATGGTTTGTTGTGCTCTGCGTAGGATGTTACAGGGCCGTACGCCATGATTTAAAAAACACTTTTTTTGCATTTATCACTGTTACGTTATTAATTTTAATTTGACCTGACCCTGGTATCCGCCATGTTGATAGCAGATTTAGTCCCACCTACCACGGACGCTTTTGTATCGAATGAAGTGGTATTATGTCGTCTCCCCTCCCTTCCTACCTCAATGCACTGAGGTTAAAAATGTTACTTATTGACATGTTTAGGTTGGCACTTACATTAATATCATTTTGGTAACATTGCACGGCAAAAAGTTGAATGCTTCCAAAAATATAGTTTGCCAACATTTAAAGTTTCAAATGATAATTAGTGAAGTCAGACATTGAGATTAAAAAAGTTACTTATTAAAATGTTTAAGTTGGTGCTGTCGTAAATATTAGTCTGGTAGCATTAATCGTGAAAATGAGAGTTCTTGTTACCATTGCTTAAAAATTACAAAATTAAACACTTCCTGCAAGTGAATTTCTTAATTTTGCAATTTTCATGTTTTTTCAATATTACATATTAACTACATTACAATCAAGTATATAACGAAAATAAAAACGACGATATTCATTTTAATTATATTTTTTACATCTATACCATTTTTAACAGAATATACCTTATTTTCGATAAAATAAAATAACCACAATCAAATTATGTTCGGATGTATTCTAAAACGTGTTGTGACTCTAGCATGATTTTAAATACGTAGCATTTACACGTCCACGTAACGACGAATTATTCTTCTAACTAAAAAAAGCATAACTTTAGCATTTCTTAACGACTGAAAATTTTTTTAACAAAAATTTTACCTTTAAGTAAATACCGTAAATGGTTATCAGGGTGTGTTGTGACCATAGCGGGGAGCAAAGCTCCACGTTAGTTGACTTTGTAATAATGTATAAATGTACTTTATAGTTTATAAGGAACTAAGACGGACATAAACACGGTAAAGTGATTAGACTTTGTGTTAAGTCAAATGTCGAATATTCTATCAGTTCTGTCAGTACAACGAATACCAACTGTAATTTAGTATTATTTTTGCCGGCCTAGGCCGGAAAACGCATATTTCCGGACGCATTTACGGTCTGCATGTGCCCTATTACAGAACGAAGGCACATCTTTTTTGAAGATTTAAAACCAAATATAAATATTTTCAGTGTTGCCCCATTTGGCTTTAAAATACAGTTACAACAACAAATGTATTTTGGATGAATTAGTAACGCAAGCACAAAAAGATTTACGCATCACACGTCCAGAGAATATTTTTGAGAGTATTCGTAATTACAAGTCTAAACCCGCCAAACTTTCGGTTCTGGAATATTGTTACAAATCTCGTAGTCATTTAATATTACATTATTTCTTTTAATTAATTATTGATTTAATCTACTTGATTATGACTAAAACAGATTCCCAGGAAAGTTTTATTTCCATTTTGGTATTTGTTTCTTTCCATTTGATTCATAATGTTATGAATAGCCATATTTGCAAGAAGCTATCGTTTTCAAAATAAACTTTTGAATTGCAGGGAACTTTTGAGTTGCAGAGAATTGATTTTAAATGAAAATAATACATCTTTCCTGGCAATCATTGTAGATGGCGGTATGTAAATTTCAAGTCAGGCTTAAGCAGTAAAACTAATTACATGCTAATATAAGAAAGTTTATGTAAGTAGGAAGTAGATATTTGGTTCTTAAAGTTGATTAAAGCGGTACTCTAGTACCCCAGTTCTCAACCACCGTGTCGCGACACATAGTGTGTCGCCAGCACCAGTCAAGTGTGTCGCGAGATTTACGAATACGATATTTGCATCTATCTTTTATTAACACACACTTCATCGCCGCATAATCTATATGTCAATCGATATTCAAAGTAATGTTAGGGAGGTATTGGCAAATACACAATTTGCGCTACAACTGGATAAAAGACGGGCATTTCAGGAAAAGCCTAATTGATATATTTTGTGAGATTTGTGCACGGGCCCGAATTTATTGAACAGTTTCTATTTTGTCGAGAATTGGAAGCAACAACCACTGGAGCCGACATATTTGCTACTGTTGACAGTTTCTTTCAGGCTCAAGGATTTAAATGGACGGATTGCATTGCGATATGTACAGATGGCGCTGCCGCAATGACTGGAAATATAAAAGGATTCTTAAGTTTCGCATTAAAGAAAAATCCACTGATAATAACAACTCATTGCTTTTTACATCAAGAAGCTGTAGTAGTGAAAACTACGGATGGAAGTCAATTGGGAGAGGTTATTCAAACTGTTGTTTCTATAATCAACTTTAACAAAACTCGTCCGGTAAAATCAAGGGTATTCGAGAAACTTGGTAAAGAAATGGGCGCAGATCATAAAGTGCTGTTATTCCATAATAAAATTCGTTGGCTTTCCAAAGGGAAATACTAAACAGAGTTCTTGAACTGAAAGACGAACTACCCACATTCAAAACAGAGAATAGTAACAGCGAGTTTTGTAAAAATCTTGAAGACCCTGTTTCAGTTAAGGATGAATATCAAGAATTAGCAAAGAAAGCAATATCTCTTTTACTCCCGTTTTCGACATCGTACTTATGTGAATCTACATTTTCTGTAATGAAAAATATAAAATCTGGGTACCGCTCACGACTACTTGATGTGAGATGAGAGTGTGCCTGTCAACCATTCGTCCGCGCATAGACGAACTTTGCAAAAGTCATCAAGGTCAGATCACATACTGATTTTAAGTTCCTATTTTTTTTACGTTATGTGTTTGTATGTTATGTTCTTACGCAATAAAAAATATGTTTACTGCTTAATACGTTTAATTTAATAAATCCACCTATACCTACTTTCAACTATCAAACATTTTAGATGTAAGTATGTAAGGGTGTCGCGAATTTGTAAAGAGTGCGTCGCTGAGTAAAAAAGGTTGAGAACCGCTGCTCTAGCAAAGTACATATTCAAACCCTATTCGAGGTAAACTCTTTATTTATGTAATTAATAAATTAATAATAATTTTTAATTAGATGTTTGCTTCATTTATGTTAAAATTGTCAATAGCAATTTTACATATTAAAACCTCAACCATTTTCATAACTGATAATATTGATATATTGGGTTTGGGCATACGGGAACGATCCGAATACATAGTGTTGGAATATTTTGTACCATTGTATTGTAATTCTTATCGAAGCCCGTTTGATTTTCAAAAACGATCATAACTTGTGGCCAGATTGTAAGATAGATTCAGTTAGAGTAATGTAAACCTCAAGGTTTTAATATAGTAACCTATTACATTATTAATGGATAATATTTTAGAACTAATTAAGCACCGGATTAGTTTGATATTTACACAATACATAGAAAAAGATTTATTATTAATATCATTTTTATTAAAAAGAATAATTATTTGGATATGATTCAAATTCAAGCGTTTGCGTTCTATTTTTATGCGAAATATTTAACGTACATTAAGGAGCAATTAAGTCAATATTTATTATTTATTTATTATTATTATTTGGTTACAAAAAGTTTCATTACTTAAATGTTTGCGTGGAAATTTAATTACCGTACTTGTTACATTCCTATTCTAGTTTGAAAAGCATTTAAATTGTTTATTGAATAAGAGATCATTGCTTATTTTGGTTAAGTGAATTATTAATTTTAGAAGATCACCTACCACCACAATCCACTAATGTAAAAAAACAAAATGGCGTCCATTTTTAAGTAATGAAAGTTGGTATATGTATTTCTGAAATCGTCATCACCCTTTCAGTCACGGCGTCTACATTTGTAGACACGATGTTTGTTTACCTGCAGTTATATGTAAATTCAAATACAAAATTTATTAAATGATAATGTGGGAACATAGGCCACACATATTACTCCAGTATGAGATTGGTTGCGGTTGTAGCAAGTGTACTATTTAATAGGGAATTAGTCCAACAAGTCGTAAGATGCAGGCAACGAGTGAACATGAGTTTTACATACCTATTATAATTTACTTTGTTGAACATATTTTAAATATAATGAATTCCTTTTAACTATTGCAGTATTAATGTATTACTTATTATATTTATTATAAAATGCTACAATATTTAGTTTTTTTTTTATAATGAAAAATTTCCCTTAAATATTTGTCCACAATTGTAAACAAAAGTACTCAACTCATTTTTTTTTTGCTGGTTAACTTTTCATAATTTTTTTATTTATTATTTTATAGTAGAAAATAACATACCAAAATATAGTGAACCTCTAATAGATAATCAATTATTGGAAGAATTTGAAAAGAGGCTTTCGAATATTGAATTTTTAAATGGTAGTGAACGTGAGGGTTATGATATAAGGTAGCACATACTGCAAATGATAGTTATGAAAATATAGACATTAACCATATACACGAAATAGGCATAAATCTACTAAAAAAAGGTGAAATCCGATGGGTAAAAAATGCTCAGTATGTGAAACGAGAATTTCCAAGTATGAATAATGATGCACAATTAATTGAAAATTAGGATAGTTATCCTATGCAATATTTTTCCAAATATGTTTCAATCAGTTTTTCCATAATAATTGATCTGTGAAAGTTGCAATGTCTAATTTTGTACACAGAAAAAATTTTTTTTTGTTATAATAAAATTTTAAAAACAAATTCAAAAAAGTTGATGTTCCTGACATCGTATTAGTTATATAGACAGGCAAAAAAAATTTTATCTATGCTCAATTTAATTCGTGACTGAAAGGGTTTTAATTAAATTTTATTTTGACATAATTTCTAGTATTGCGTTACAGTACTGTACTATAGTTTATTTATGGATTTATTTGTTAGTTCTGCAACCAGTAAGAACGGTTTAGAGACTGACAAACTGTGTATCATTTTAGATGCAACGACGTCCGTGTCCATGATTATGAATATAAATGATTCAACTTTTTTCAAACCTGTTTCTGATAATTGACGCCATAATTAAGAATTGTATCATTCAAATTTAAAAATAGGTTCATAAAGTACCAGACACTGTTATCGTAATCTGGAAGACCCTCAGAGGAAAATCTGTTCACGACTTTCAATATTGCTAACTTATTAAAAAGAGTAATACTGTATAATAACCACCCTACAAATTCAATTATCTGGTTGTTCCACGATTACTTTAAAATATTTCCATATCTAATGTAACAATATTAATCATGGAATGATGTCAATTGGCCAATGCATCAGCGGTGATATACTATATTCAACTCTAGCATTCAGTTGAGTAAAATTAATAATTTATAATAATTTATGTTAGTCATATAATATATAAATAACCGTTTGAAGTTATAAAAACTTTAAATAGAAACGTATATAAGTAGAAAGGTGACTGACTGGAGCTTTAACTCTGACTAAATGCAAATAGTTCTGCATCAGAGCTTAATAAACGAAACAAATATAAATGTAATAATTGACAATTGATAAATTAGATAATGCAGAAAGAAATAAAATTTAGAGCTGTATACGTATAAAGACTGGTAAACACAAACATTTAACAAAGGTGGCATTTAAAGTAAGCACAATACAGTTTGATAAAAAATTACATGATATAACAGTTTCTTTATAAATTGAGTTTTATATATTAATAAGAAATTATTTAACCGTGTAACTGTGATAAGTTAATGCAAGATCATCAATAAATTTAACTAAATGAAAAGGGCAGTAAAAAAAGTTGCATTGGACTCCCACTTCCAATAAGGCTGGAAATTATATTACTTTTCAAGTAATTCTAATAAGCTAAAACGAAGTCTTTGATAATTTTTATCGGAATTAAGAATTTTAGTTAAGGAATGTACATTTTGCAACCAAAAGGAATGTTACTTTGTGTTGGATTGTTACCTACGTGTACAAATAACGATCCGTTACGACAAAGGGAAACAAAAATAAAGTATCTAAAAAGTAAACTTATATTCTTTAACCTTACTTCATGGCATTCGACGTCTAATAGCACTAATGTTTTCAATACAATGTAATTCTAAAAATAATGTATAAACATTCATATTTTAAATGTAACATGACAATATATAATATATGAGTAATGTAAGTTATGTTATGGTAACAAATGATTAATGAAAAACAAACTGGGTGTAAACTAATTATATCTGTTAAAGGTGAGTCAATAAGATCAACCTGTTTGTTCATAAAAGGATCTTTCTGTCTATTTGTAACGTGTAAAAATCGATATCGGATACTTTCTAATCGATTGTATAAATTTACTCTGATTATAACTGTTTGGAAAAACAAAATTTATCTGTAGCTTGAATCGTTAGGGTTGCTATTCATTTAAGTTTACTCGATAATTATTTCTCTACCTTAATGATTTAACTTTTCTGTATTTACTGCCTTTACAATTTATTATAATAGACTAAATGATTTCCTTTTATTGCGTTTACTTTTCTACGTTACAAAGGATTATTTCTTTTTCATACTTAATTTTGTATTCCATAACAAAAATTCTTAAAATAAACCTGCTAGTGCCATCTATGATATAAGGTTCTGGTCATTTTCAATTTTTTCTTACATTTTTATAGGTACCTTTCACTTTGCTAAATCACCACTAGATAGTGATACCATTAAATAATTGCATATTCTAATCAAGTTTTATTTGAAAACAAACATCTGTTTAACACTTTTACAAAATTTGATAAGGACAATACATTTTTTCGAAGGTGCGGTTCTTTTAACACGGCCATTTTATTGTGGTGTAAAATTATATTTTAGAAAATTTCGATGATTTCTGTTTTGGTTCAAAAATTATTACTTCATTTGATGAAGTAATAGAATCGCTATTGATTGCTGATATAAAAAATATGTTGTTTCCACCCACATGGCGAGTTGGCTCGATTTGCTTCAAGCTCGTTATAATTAGAATCTTTCTTTTAGACTTAAACTACGAAATGTAAATTGAAGGAATTAACCAGTTCGTGGTAAATTATCACAATAGAGCTTGTCTTCGAACTACAGAGGTAAAATAACGTTAGATTAATAAAATGATACTATATCCCTTACCTTTTTCTAACTTTTTCTGTTTGGGTGTTTTCGTTCTGCGTTTTCATTCTTTGCGTACTGGTTGCTGTTAAGATTATACGTTATGTACCTTTCGTCTAGATTTTGATATTGCTACGATGTGGTCGGAAGTGGGAATGAGCTTAACTGACTTCTGGTAGATGCCCTGCAATGACGAGGATGGAAATTAAACTGTACTAAATAAAGTACACGTACTCGTTCAACAATCAGGTTAGATCTTTCCTTATCTCTTGGGTCATTAAATATTACATTGTCAAGTTTATTTCCTAATTGGTTACGTATAACTGCAGCTCCTACAAAAGATTAAGTGCATTTAAATTAACCATATTATAAATTATTTTTACTGGACTGTTTACCTGTGTTATGTATATAAATTTTCCTTTTCAGGGATTACGTATGAAATATCTTTCAGCGTCTCAGAGAGGGGCACTACGTGTTATTAATAATTTTAGATAATTTAAAGGTGTATTAGTTATTATTATTCATGTATACACCTACATTAATCTTCTGCATATAGCAGTCTTTGTTGTTTAGAAATAAATTTACGCTTGTTGATGGAATTGTCGTTTAATTGCTATTCCTGTTGATCCCTGTTTCGAGCTTTACATGGTGTCTGTTTCAAGAAATAATCACTTATCTTTTCTTTCTTTAAAGCTTGTGGCGCCTGTTTCTTGTTTGTTCTCTCTATCTGTCTGTCTACCATTGTTTTCTATCTAACCTAACCATCTTATTTATTTTTATCCACACTTCAAAACACCCACGCTATCCGAGTGCTCTGCGGTCTCAGGACCGTTTGGCTTATTTGCTAGTCGAGCTAACAAATTTCCTCCCCTTTTTATGTGACGTGGTTGATTAGACACGTTGCATATGTTTATACATTTTGCATGCTTCCTTATTACAGAAATGTAAAAATTTAATATTGTTTTCTGAAGTGATAAGGTGATTATTTACTATTAGATGTGCTCTACCACTTAACCCTTGACTTAGATCCAGATATCACACAATAAATAAAAAAAAATAAGAAAAATACAATTACCAACAAATATAAGGTTAATTAATGGTAAGTTAGACACAGAGCGAAAATCATGTTTCATCCAACGTTTGAAGATTGCTTAGTGAACAGATGGTCAAATAAAGTCTTACGAAAATATAGTAAAGTTCCATGTTTACAGGCTTCTGAGATTTTGCAGTATTAAAAGTAAAGCTACGTTCAAACGTTGTTGTTGAATGCATATGATATGATATTAAGCCTTTGAATCTGAGATTTAAGTTATGAACGCTTGTCGTGAATGTAATGCGATTGTCCAAATAAGGAGGCGTTTTGAAGACAATTATTTTGTGAAAGAAATATGCAGAGTCCAAGATCCTCCTGTTCTCTATATTGTACCACTTACAGCCAGAAAGTTTATGAATGATCCTGTCATAACGTCTGATGGCAAAGATTAGTCTTAAACAGGAATTCTGACAATTTTGAATTCTATCCGCATCGAAAACAGTAATGCATGGACCATTCTGTCGCAGTAGTTGAAATGGGACAAAACAAGTGAATCACAGAGCATTCTTTTTACATCCCGGTTAAGAAATTATCTGTGGGGATATAAGCGTTTCAATCCCAAATATGCAGCACTTATGCATTTATTAATATGAGCAAGAAAGCGTAATTTAGACTCTAAAATAAGTCCTAAGTTGCGAATTTCGCCCATAGGCTTAACACTCTCACCATTAACTTTAACATCTAAGTAAAAATCTGCCAACTTCTGTGCTTTATTAGGACCAAACACATTAACGACGATTCAGAGGTATTAATTTTAAGACCATGATTAGCAGCAATACTACATAAAGACGCGAGATTTCGATTTATGCATCTATTGGCGTTTTGTATATCGGAATAGTGAAACAATAGTTATAACTGTGTATCATGCGCATAAAAATGAGTCGTGCAGTGTGTTATGTAATCTTTGAATTGTGAAGTGTATATAGAGAAAAGAAGTGGGTCAAGAATTGAACCTTGAGGCTCACCACTAGAAACGCCCTTAAAAGATGAGGTTAGATTTTCATAACGCACAGCTTGGTGCCTATTGTTTAAGTAATTTTTAAGAAGAAGTGACGCAGCATCGCTAAAATCAACATAGCCTAAGATTTAGAGTAACGTGGTATGGGAAACAGTGTCAAAAGCTTTGGTAAAATCTAATAAAATCAATGCAGTTAACTTATTTTTGGCCCAAGCAGAATGTCATCCGTTATTGAAGTCATAGCTGTAGAGCGGTTAAATCCACGGCGGAATCCAGATTGATTGTTTGGTATAATGTCATAGGAATTCAAATGGCCTATAATTTGATGTTCCATAAGCTTTTTTGGAACCTTAGATATAGTTGGTAATATGATAATCGGTCGGAGATCATTCATTGTTTTAACTTGTTCTGTTTTAGGAAGAGGATGTACAACCGCCCTTTTGCTGGAAATACAGAATTTTCTAAACAGTAGTTAAAAATAAAAGTTAAGTGGTTAATGATATGTGGAAGAAAAAGAGTTAATGCATTAATACTAATCTTGTCAGTGCATTCACAGCAAGATCGCATATGAGAGACGATCCTAAATATTTCGGTCGAGCTGACTGTTCTAAACTCGAAAACTACGCTAGAGTGACATTTTTTTTATTGCTCTACAATTGAGTGGTAACCGGATAAGTACAAGTAAATGATGTCAATAAGTGATTATTAAGTAACTCTACATCCTGTAGTTCACTCGGTAGGCACACAACTTTTTCACTATTCACCACATCTAACCTACGCAAAGCACTACATAGTTTTACAGGACTTCTATCTGTGACAAACACTTAGGTGTGGGTATGTGTGTGGCGTGTGCGTATGCGTGTGTGTGCGTATGCGTGTGCGTGCGTGTGTGTGTCCGCATGTGTGTGCGTGTGCGTGTGCGTGTGCGTGAGCGTGTGCGTGTGCGTGTGCGTGTGCGTGTGCGTGTACGTGTACGTGTGCGTGTGCTTGTACGTGTGCGTGTGCGTGCGTCTGCGTTTGCGTCCTTGTCTGCGTCGGCGTCGGCGTCGCGTCGGTGTCAACGTCGTCGTCGGCGTTCGCGTCCGTGTCCGTGTCCGTGTACTTGTCCGTGTCCGGGTCCGTGTCCGTGTCCGTGTCCGTGTCCGTGTCCGTGTCCGTGTCCGTGTCCGTGTCCGTGTCCGTGTCCGTGTCCGTGTCCGTGTCCGTGTCCGTGTCCGTGTCCGTGTCCGTGTCCGTGTCCGTGTCCGTGTCCGTGTCCGTGTCGTGTCCGTGTCCGTGTCCGTGTCCGTGTCCGTGTCCGTGTCAGTGTCCGTGTCCGTGTCCGTGTCCGTGTCCGTGTCCGTGTCCGTGTCCGTGTCCGTGTCCGTGTCCGTGTCCGTGTCCGTGTCCGTGTCCGTGTCCGTGTCCGTGTCCTTGTCCGTCTCCGTGTCCGTTCCCGTGTCCGTGTCCGTGCCCGTGTCCGTGTCCGTGTCCGTTTCCGTGTCCGTGTCCGTGTCCGTGTCCGTGTCCGTGTCCGTGTCCGTGTCCGTGTCCGTGTCCGTGTCCGTCTCCGTGTCCGTATCCGTGCCTGTGTCCGCGTCCGCGTCGCGTCCGCGCCCTTGTCCGTGTCCGTGTCGGCGTTCTTGTGCGTGTTATTGTCCATGTCCGCGTCCTTGTCCGTGCCCGTGTCTGTGACTGTGTATGTGCGTGTGTGCTTGTAGGTGTCTGCGCATGCGCGTGTTTGTGTGTACGACTATGCGTGGGTGTACGTGCGTGCGTGTGCACTTTGGTTACGATGTTGTAGCCAAAAATGGAACACAGTGACAGGTTAAGATATTACATATATTTTGTTTTTCCTGTTTGTTGTCCTTTCCAAAAATATGGACACAGAAAGATTACTTTTAATAGCTGCGAATTTACAGAATAAGTGTTACAGTAATTGACGACGAACAGACATCGATAGGGATCTGATAAAGAATTCCTTATTAACGAACTAACGAAAATCGATGTACAGTATTTTTATATTAATTAAACTTGCAAATATTGTATTATTACTTAGTTTACAAATGTAATAGTTTCCGTTTGGTACTTTCCCGATCATACGTGAAATGTTTGGTTTCTAGAAATCTTCACATCTATTGAATGCCAAAATGAATTAAAGAATTTATCTGTTTTCTATTGTTTTTGTAATGTTTTTCAAAGCACACTTTACAGGATGTTCCATGATAGTTTCCATATGTAAATAAGAATACATGAAAGTATTTGAAAATATGTTACTTGCGAAATCCGGTTTTTGATTCCTATTTGTCAAAATTTTTATTTTATTTGCCAAATCGTAAATATTACATAAATGAAACTCCTTCATATTTTGCATTTTTGAGTTACTTCGCACATTTTCCAATTATATTTTCCATTGCTTGAAATAACGGTTTTCAATGGCGAAAAATTGATATATGATTCCTATTTACATAAAGTAATATGTAGTTAGATGTGGCAATACAGAAAACTGCCAAGGTCGCCCTAAAGTGTATCTTTTATTCCAATTATTCTGTAACTCTTTAGTTATTAAAAATAATGTTCCAAAGCTTCAGTATTGTGTTTCGATCTCGACAAATGAGCGAGTTAAAACAATTTTTAGAAATAGGCAAAATTTTACAATTGAGGGCTAGCGAAGAAAAGAAAGGAAATAGAAACCAATCGATAAACCATAGAGTGTACCCTTTCAAATCCGACTCATGACATACATAAAGTTCGCTCGAAATCTGGTCACTCTACAAAAATTTCATACTACTAATTGATTTACTAAAGTTTTTACTGTATTTAAATAGATTAATAAAAATGTTTTACAAGGTAAACGCACATATAGGCACCTTAAATGTCATTATTTGCTAACTAAATTCGGTCTTCCTAAATATTTTACGAATTTTAAAAGTATCACGAGGATTATATCCACAATGACAAACATTTTGAAATTATGCGTACTTTGTTACATCATTTATTAATGTAATTAAAGGGAGAGGAAAATGGGATTTTACCCTCTAGTGAGGAAAGTAAAAAACAATGTTCTTAATATTTAAAATTGGAACAGACCCGTATCAATTTCTTTATTCCGCCTACAAACGTGACAAATAGTTCTTTTTAGTGTAATTTTTACTTTCTAAATATTAATTTAACATTTTTATACGAAAAAAAAAAACACCACATCGTTAATCAAGCAGGAACTTACCTAAAAAATGAATAATATGGTTGCCAAATCTACATTGTTCAATGACTTCTCCCCAGCACATCCGAGACCTTTTACCTTTTTCTCGAGTTTGTCTCGAGTATTGCAACTAATGTTAAAGCAACTTTATACTAATTTCGCAATCAACGTGCGAGCCACGTTATAACATATAACCCCTATAAAAGAAATCTAATCGCAGGATAAAGAAATTAATTATTTGTTATTTTAATTATTTCCAATAGGAAATACACTAATTATACCATCTTCCCTCTATAACCGGATATATACTGTCGTGAATGCAGTAACTCAGCTAGATTCGTTCCCAGAACTCATTCTGTACACCCCTTTTGGATGACCTCAAGTCGAACAAGATCGTATTAACATCCCCTTTTATTTATGTACACTCGCTGTTCAAATTATTCAACGAGCTTTACTTGTCTGTTTACTTTTTACGTCGTTTTATATTGATGCGTCGGTTGACTTGTCCTATCTATGATTAAGAGCAATCAATCTCCATATAGTATTTCGCAATCTGATTAGTCCTCATGTCATATTTTAGTTTTGGAGTTCTGTTTCATATTCTTTTGTTGGTCTCTTACGTATGGCAAGTAAATAATGCTTATTGGTTCTTCTTTAGATTAATGTGGTATTTCTGCTTACCTGATGTTTTTAGTACCGTCATCTATCGCCCCGGAAAGTGAATTTCTGTATAGCACACACTAGGTGTGATTTAGAAATTAGAGCTTGATCCCTTTCAAACCATGTAGCTGATTAAGAAAGAGATATTAACAAATGATTAGGTAATCAATTTTTTATTAAATTTTGTGGGAATTGATGTGTACTTAGTAGAAATGACCATCTCTTGCACTGGGTAACCCTAAACGCGTTGAATGCATTCTCTCTTGTTTTAATGGTAATTCTTGTATATTACAATGTTATTCGGTTCTCTTTAATGTTGTTCTCTCATTCTTATATCACATATGCAATATTTTTCTCAATCTTCGCAGCGCTATGTAAATTAATTTAAAATACTTCTGAGTATCTTGAACTGGCTGCGAAGAAGAAAAACTGAAAATAATATTTTTCTCCAACCACCTAAATAAGAAACTATGATGTGACAGTACTTCTTCGTACCAAAAGTGGACAAATTCTTCGGAATCCTTCAGTGTCTCCACCACAATGGTACGTATTGTAATTTACCTTTTGCTCTAGCACAAAAAGTAATTTAACGTTGACAACATCCGCATCGTGTGGCTGACGATTATGGGATGTCATTATTTCAATAAAAAATAATTTTAAAATGTTCATCACAAACAACGTTTTTAGTCATAAGCAAGTATTGATTCAATATAATGTTACTTTTTATTTTCTTTTTAAGCAAATGTAAAGTTATGTAAATGTTTTAAGTTATAACCTTCTATGAACAGAATTTTAATCGACATTTGCCTTCGCCGGTAGCGCCATTTATTTTCACGTCATTTTATTTTACTAAAAAGTAAAACAAGAGTCAAATTGTATAAATAGAAATTTCTGACACTGATAGCGGCATAAATGACTTTAAAGCAGTTCTGAAGTTTTTCGATGTCTCTAGGGGCCAAAAAGCAAAAATTCGTAAAATTCAAGTATTGCTCTAGCGCGGTAAATACGCTAGTCTATACTGAAGGCTACATATACAGGGTCTCTCACAAGGAACCAAAACTATCAATTGTGGGAAAATATTCATAAGAAAATTTTAGAAATTTTGCGACGACCTAATGTTAGTGGGAGACATCCGACAAAAATATTTTGACAGTTCAAGTCAAATTTTAAATAAAACACCCTATATATTATTACATTTTTAAATTCCCTTCAAAATTTTAGGCGGATTTTGTATATCAAGCCCTATACCTAAGTCTAACGATTTTTCACATAATAAAGTTTTTATGTCAAAAATGACTTTTGTAGACCTTAAAATAATGATTAATTTTTTCTATAAGGAAGCCTATCTTATTTACATTAGGTGGAGTCCCTTCTTGAGAAGAGCCTACTTTAAAAGACTTTTGTAACATTTCAATAACCACTAGTACAATGTAATTAAAAAGTATTAATAATTTTATTAAATCCATAAATAAAAAGTTTACCTCGAGTAGGATTTGAAGCTACGACCTGTACTTTGCTAGAGTACCGCGGTAACCAACTGCGCTATCGAGATTCAAGCCCCAATCGATGTAAATTTTGTCTTTATGTATGTAGACCTGATGTAAATTCTAAATATAGTGAGATTACAATCAAATTACTTGAATTAATAAAATATGAGCCTGCAATATCGCAAGGATTCACACAAACAAAAGCAACTTGACTAATATTAATTTATTATAAGTTTTGTTATGAACGAGTTCAAAAGCAAATATGTAATTAAAAATTATTATTAATAATTACAATTTAATGTGCGTGTTAGACGCCTTAGAAACACATCTTTATATATATATATATATATATATATATATATATATATATATATATATATATATATATATATATATATATATATATATATATATATATATATATATATATATATATATATATATATATATAAATATATTTAAGTAAACTGACCTTTATATAAGAGATATCAAAAAATGTTATTAATTAAAATGTAAAGAATTCAAAATAATGGACACGTACCATATTTCACCCAGATTTGAGTAAGTTGGTTTCACCCGCAATTTTACTTACATTACGTTAAAACGATAACGTCATTCCAGCATTTTATAAACTTTTAAGCTGGATACTCATCACCCGTAAGTAGAAGTCTATGGCTGGAAAATGTCAAATAATGATTTATTGTCAGATAAAATTGAAAAAAGTGAGATTTGTTGTCAAAAATGTTAACGTTGCAACAAAAAATCTATTTAATAGAATGTTATGGTACGGGGGGTTAAAGTTACTGCTACATAATAGAACAATTTAACGAAAAGTTTCCTGGTGTTACAGTTTCCCGTATGGGTGTAAAGAAGTTGGTAAAAAAATGTTTAGAAACTGGTTGCGTAACCACTTTAAAGAAAAAGAAGATGCTGCTACTCTGTTGGTGTTGGATTCAATAGAAGAGCAGCCAACATGTGCTACTCAATATAATATTGCCTCGTGCAGTACTAATTTTGAACACCAATAATAATACTATTAATGTTTTAATAAATCGGACATTTTCTAAAAATCTGCTTTTTTTAAACTATTTAAACTAAATAATGAAGGGCTATTTTACGTTTTGGCGAATGCGCCTAGGGGGTATTTTGGTAATTAAATTCAATTTTTCCAATTTGTGAAAATTTTTTTCTAAATCTATTCATGCTATCTTAAAGACCATTGCCCAAAGAAGTTTTACTGAAATTGGAAAAAAAAATAACGAAAGATTTTAGACTAAATCCACGTTTGAATTTTAGTGATTGCTTTTTTACAAATTAAAACTTTCATGTTTAAGAAGTTCTAGGCAAGAGCCAAAGACAGTTTAGGCTTTTCTGATAAAATAATATGAACAATCACTTCATGAGGAATAAAAAAACTTAGTATAAGTTTGCGATAAGACGCTTATTACGCTTGTACACTTCGATATTTGCAGAAAAGCACGGTAAAATCAAGAAATATTAAAAGTGGCATTATCTCAAAACGGTAACACTTGGTATATAAGTATGTTTGCTTAAATCGACTCAAAATCACCTATTATATCACCCCTTTAAATATTTGCATCGATGTACCAAACACCCTGTATATATATATATATATATATATATATATATATATATATATATATATATAGGAAAACAACGTATTTCATTAACTCCCCAAGGGGGGAGGGGACTGCTCGAGCCTCCCGAGCTCCTTCAGCCACAATCATGGATTCCCAGAATACATACATACATTACGTATATATGCATGGTGGGATTAAGGATAGGTGTGGTTAGCATAGGATCGGAAGGAACCGAGTTAGGGTTCTGAGGGGGAAAGTACTACCCCAGCATTCGCCTAAGTAGCCGCACATGGTGTGCATATACGCAGTGACTATGCCGCTACATGTGTATGAAGAAAACCCCCTGAAAAAACCTCATACAAGGTAGACGGTAACGGCAATCGAACCCGTTACCTCCCGAATGCTAAGCAGGTCGTGTCGTCACTACACTACCAGCTCGGTGGATATATATATATATATATATATATATATATATATATATATATAATTTGTAATGGCTAAATATTTATTAATTAAATTTGAGGGAAAATAAAATATATTTAGTTGGATAATAAATTTAAATGTTGAGATGTTAATTATATGATTAATAGATTTAACTGTGCACCGGACTAGCTCAATCTCAATTTGGGGATAGGGATCAAAGGTATTTAGTTTGGAAAATTCAATTTATATTTAATCTGAACGTGTGTATAAGATTTACACTTTATAAAATTATTACAAATGTATAAAATTTATTCTGAATATAATTTACTTCCAACGCATGCGTTGTAATGTAATTGAGTAAAGTTAATAATGTCAAAATTGTCAAATAATAATTTAGAAATTAACTGTTTATGTCCACAATGAAAATAATTTAAAATTTTGTTTGCTTTACAGGTATTTATACAAGTAATTGTTTGAAATTCTATACCAATACATATACCTAATAAATATTAATTTGCAGGAAATTTACCAAATAAATGTCCACAATAAATAGGGTTATATACAAAAAAATATGACTCACATATACTGTTCCCAATGCAAATTGATGTCTTCGAGTAGTTCCAACTTGATGCAGGCACTTTCCACTCGATTCTAGCTGTTACCATACACCCATATGCAGCTGACCAGTACTAGGATTGTCGATGACATCAACTTCCAAAAGCTAATGATGTTTTCTTTCCAAATCGGCAACACTCCAGTCACTTATTTTAATTTGGTAAAATTTTTTTATTTAAGTAGATTAAAACTTATTGATTGTTATCGGTAAAAAAAAATGTTTAAATGTTGTCCAAAATTTTGTTATTATCACTTTATTTTTTTGATGCCGGATCAAATTTATTTTATTTAGAAAAAATTGTACCCAGAAATAAAACACCAATAACCAAATAAATGTGATTTTAATTTGGTAGAACGGAATTAAATCAAATATGATAACACGAAAACTCTTAACAAATTCGTAACACAAATTAACTCGTACAATATTTTCCGAAAACTAGCAGGTATCGGAGACCGAACTATTTTATTTTAATCGCCGGTATAAAAACAATTGCTCTCGAATTATTTTCTTCGTAAATTATAACTTTCTTTACGATGATTAAATTAGGTTATGAAAACTTACTTTTTTCACAAATGCACAACACTGCTTTAACCTTATTTTAAATTTTAACAAATTCTAGAGAGAGATCTGGACCAGGGCAATTCCTTTTATACCTTTTTGGTTGTTACTAAAAATTCAATTTTTTTTCAGCCATATTACCTAAGTAACTAAGGCTCTGATTGGTTGACACATTTACAAATTTGGACTAAAATGGAAATTTGGCCATAACTTTCTTATACATTAACGAATTTAAAAACTAACAACAGAAATGAAAACTACATAAAATTTCGAACAAAAAAGACACCTAACAAGCTATGGTTCCTAAAAAATAATATGCGAAATCACTTAATCTAAACTGAATTTGCTTATAACTATTTAAACTTACAAGCTACACTTAATCTAATTACATAAACGGAATTCTGAGAAAATTTTACATAAGAAAACATACTTTTAGTGTTAGAAATCTCAAATTTAAAGGAATTTTAAGTTTATGTAAAAATATTCTAAATTCACCTCAAATTTCACACAATTTTGCGGTGAAATGCATTGTATCCTTATAAAAACTGTGAGATACTGAGAAAGAACTCCTATTAATTGCTTTAAGAGCATAATTAAAGCTTAATAATATGAAAAAACTATAAAATTATGCAAAAAACCTAAAAATTATAACCTAACCAAACTTAAATCTAAAATTGGAAATAACTCATATTTAAAAATGTTTTCAACACTCAAAATGTTATGTTAGAGGTTTGTAATACTTGTCTTTATTATTTTCACTATTCATTTCTAATGCATTAAGTCATATAGTGTTGCATTAAAAAAGTCCCTTCGTCTAACACACTTACTGAAATTTCCATTATAAAACTGTATATCACTATGAATGTCTTTATGCTAAATTGTTCTATGCATTGTTCTTGCTGTTAAACTTATATCACAATGTTTGTCACAGAGTTGCTTCCAGAAATATGTGAGAAAAATGTCTAAAATGTCCAAATTATAACGCTTTTATGAAATTTTTACATTTCCTGCATTTGAAAACTATTTATACAATATCCCTAACATAATCCTAACTATACAATTTATGTTTAAGCACCTGTAAAGTGTTCACTTGCCAAAATACCCTCGAAAAATTGACTTTTATTGAAATAAATGAAATACTAAATTGACTTTACGAAAATAGGTGTATTTAACATTCTTGACATTTTTGTTGATAGCACAATGCTTTTTATGATGAAACCAAACTATGTAAATAATATTCAGACTATTTTATACAAAACAAATCTATTTTAAACACATCGTGAACCAGATTTCTATAAAACAGTGTCTCGCACATGTATCGAGCTTGAAATCACCCCTTTTTATTACTAAATTGTCATTTAAACTGTCCGATCCTTACATCCTACATATATATATATATATATATATATATATATATATATATATATATATATATATATATATATGTTTTAATGGACATAATATAAGTTAAGATTCATTAGTAACAAAAATAAGCACACGTCTAAAAACAAATGGACCACAAAGAATTAGACACACTGTAGACTTCTATTGTAATGATCAACTTGGAACATTTAATGTGGATTATTAGTCGACTAGTAATGGGCAAGTTAAAATTCACTCGTAAATAAGATAAGCACCCGTGCAGAATTAGATTACTGTGTTTAGAAACCAATGGGCTGCATTTTGGACATATTTTGCCTATTTTTATAATTGGTTTTTGTCGACTCGACTTTGCTGTTATTATTTTATAATTTACATTATACAAAACTAACGTACTGTATTGAAAAACTAAAAGAATTTTATACTGTCTTTGAAATTAATTTTGGAATGAACTAATTCTCAGTAACGATGTATAACTCATCTTGATAAAAAAATAGTTATGGTCTAGCAACACGTACATTCAAAAAATTATAAACCCATATCAATGAGCAAACATTTAATTTTTGGTCATACAATCACTTCAATACTTAAGCTTCAATTTTCTAGAAACAAAAATAGAACAAAGACTTTATAGCCATTTGTTCCTAACTATTGAGTATATTGGTTGTACTATTTATTGGTCTTAAGGTTTTAAGCTGCAGCCAAGAAATAAGAAAATCTAATTAAAAATAAACAGAAACTAGTCTATACACAGCCTTTCGATTTGATCCCAGAGAATTTAATCACAATTAATTGCTCCCTATAGTAGTAAGGAAACTTTAAAGTAAACATTATCTAATGTTATAGCTTGAACTTTTTATATTAAATGCACTAAATGTACAAGATATTTTATTTGCACGTTTTATTATAATAAAAGTGCGCTATGTTTCTACAAGAGAAGGATTTATGGTTCATTAGTTTTATATTTATCTTTATCTCTGGGTTGATATAAAACAATCTTATGAAATGCACTGTAAATTAATTTAGGAACAGTTTCTAATCTGATTCTTCTAAGTCCATGTAAAATAACGAGACGCTATGAATATGTGGTAATGTACGTTACGTTAATCATCGAAAATATGAACTTGGTAATTGTATAAATAACGAATAAAAAAATTTATCCTAATTTAAAATACGGAACGTTTTATTAAATTTAAGACCTTATTTTATAGGTTCTTAGTATTTACCATGTTAATTGCTACAAATAAGTATAATAATGTAACCAATAGATTATACCAATTCACATATTTGAATATTGTATAATAACAAAGAAACGGGCTTATTTTGGAAAAAAAGGTATGTCTAAGTATGCAGGTATATATATATATATATATATATATATATATATATATATATATATATATATATATATATATATATATATATATATATATATATATATATATATATATATATATATATATATATAAAGTCTATAAAGAAAAGTCTTTTGTCAAACAACTCCAAAAGATTTATGTAATCTTTATTCTAAGCAAATCAAATATTTTATTTTAAAGTACATACAGTAAAAGACTAACTCAGTGAGACTTGAACACACGACCTCAACTTTGCGAGTGGGGCTCTTCCAACTGAGATATCGAAGAGTCAAGTTTGAATCGATTGTGATTGCCTCTTCGATAGCTCAGTTGGAAGAGCCCCACTCTAGCAAAGAGGAGGTCATGGTTCAAGTCTCACTCGAGTTAATCTTTTACTGTATGTACTTTATAACTTAATTGTAATATAAATACAGTTAATTATTATTATTATGTTGAAATTCTGTTTGTTCCCTAAAAGTGATTTTGATAGTTATCTATTAGTATTGCTTATAGCAGATAAAAATTAGTCACGTATTGTCATGTGCGAAACCTTAGCGAATTGCGGGTTCATATGACAAACACATACACAAAACTTGACTTTGAATTTTTAAAATTTCTATTTTATTTTTTTTCGTTATTATAAATGCTAGAGCAAAAATACAAACCCCTTTTCAGGGCAACTTGTTACGTGCTTTAACATGGCATAGTCAGTCTTTCAATCGGACGTTTCTTATTTTTAAAGCCATTGTAACATCCATTATTTCGGATGTTACATTATTTAAGCATTCATTCACTGCTGTTCCTACTATCTTCTTATTTAACGTTGTTCTCATTATGTTACTTTCCTAAAGTAAATCATTTAATATTCAAAATTGTTGATGGTGACTCTTACTTAACACACATTTTTAGAATTTGGAACCACTGGTTACAGTTGGTAACACTGAATGTTATTTAGTGAGTTCTTAAAAAGAACGTTTCTTTTTCTTGTTCAAAGTCGTGCAAGCCATGCTTTAATACCTAGAAGAATCAAACAATTTCTGGATTTATTTCATCCATCGACGAAAGCCCGATTTACATTTGTTCTTCAGTATAATAATTAATTAATTGGTTTTATTTATTTCTACGCATTTTGCGGATGTAAAAGATTATTAAAAGCGTTCAGGTAGCCTCTCTTCCTTTTTGTTTCTGTATTTAAAAATTGATTTACTTTCAGTCATCACCACAGCTATCTTGTAATTTAAAACTACCTCCTTTAAAGAAAAGACCTTATATATCCCGATATCTAAACTTTGGTTACAAACATAAGTTTATCTCGGAATTTCTACTTTGTGAACCTCGTGAAGGTAATGTATCCATAGGAGTTACTCGGGTCTTATTTTAATAAATTACAGAGCTTCGACCTACACTTCGACCTCCACTTCCACTTCGACTTTCACTTCTGTGTTTATTTCTACTATTACTTTACTCTGGGGATAACTCAGATAACCATAAATGTATTTTTTTTCTCGTTCACATACACAATTGGATAGATTGCTAACTGCTTCTCGCTTTTGGTGAAATGTCACATTGACTGGAAAGTGCCTTAATTAACAGTACACAGAATATCACGAAGATCTGTAACTAACTCAAACAACAAAAGGAATAATTCCACAGCTAAGTTAAACTATAATTATATACCTTTGTGAGTAGTATAGCTATAGCGGTCCTGTCCCACTTTTGTCACTAGATTTGTCACCAGATCTAGGAAAAAGTCACCAGAAAAGTTACTAGATTTCAAGGTTGGTAACATTGCCTATTTCAAGGGGTAGACCACAGGTGTGTAACTCTCTTCAAGGTTATGTGGTTGGTAAGCCTCTTCAAGCGCTTCAAGGTCATTATAGTCCTGAAGGTCATTGCCCTCAAGCAAGTCTATGCATGTTTCGAGGCCACGCCCTATTCTGAGAAACAAAGAGGGCCCATTGTTTAAAGTCTATGCTTTCAAGGCCACATGAGAGAACAAAGACGATCTATTGTTTTGGCTGAGTCATTCTGAAATTCTAGGAAATCAATAACAAAGACGATGCATTGTTCAAGCCGATGGTTCAAAGTCTATGCTTTCAAGGTCACATGAGAAATGAATAAAGACGATTCATTCTTCTGGTAGAAATAAATTATTATCTCAATTCTGAGAAATCATGAACAAAGACGATGTATTGTACAAAGTCTATGCTTATAATTTTCAAGGTAAATGAACAAAGACGATTCATTGTTCAGTTAGAAATAGATTGTTATCTAAATACATCTCTTTCAAGAACAAAGGCAATCCATTGTCAACGATTTAAAGTTTATGCTTATAAGGTCACACCTCTGATAACAAAGACGATCCATTCATCTCAATTCTAGGAAATCAAGAGCCCTGAGGTGCATGTTTCAAAGCCACGCCCCCTCAAGTGCTCTAAACAGGTGGCCGTTCCCCTAAACAGGTAGCCGTTTCCTAAAAACAGGTAGCCGTTTCCTAAAAACAGGTAGCCGTTTCCTTAAACAGGGGGTCCGTTTCCCAAAACAGATATCTGTTTCGCAACCGTTTCCCCCGAAAAAGGCGGTCTATTGTTCAGGTCGAAAATAGATTCCACATCTCAATTCCAGGAAATCAAGAACAAAGGGGGCCCATTGCTCAAAGTCTATGCTTACAATTTTCAAGGTGATAGAACAAAGATGATCTATTGTTATGGATGAGTCATAGCTTCTAAAATTCTGAGAAATCATGAACAAAGACGATGCATTGTTCAACGGTTCAAAGTCTATTCTTACAATTTTCAAGGTCACACCTCTGAGAAATGAACAAAGACGATCCATTGTTCTGGTTGATTTATAAAAATAGATTCTAAATACATCTCTTTCAAGAACAAAGGTGATCCATTGTTAACGGTTCAAAGTCTATGCTTACAATTTTCAAGGTAAAAGAACAAAAGCGATTCATTCTTCTGGTCGAGTTATAAAAATAGATTGTTATCTCAATTCTAGGAAATCAAGAACAAAGGCGATGCATTGTTCAAAGTCTATGCTTATAATTTTCAAGGTAAATGAACAAAGACGATTCATTGTTCTGGTTGATTTATAAAAATAGATTGTTATCTAAATACATCTCTTTCAAGAACAAAGGCAATCCATTGTCAACGCTTCAAAGTCTATGTTTACAAGGCCACATGAGAGAACAAAGACGATCTATTGTTTTGTAGGTTATCGTACACATCAGCTGTATCCTCAAAGTCATTGCCCTCGGTCTCAAGCAAGTCTATACATGTTTCAAGGCCACGCCCCCAAAACAGGTAGATGTTTCCTAAAACAGGTAGCCGTTTCCTAAAAACAGGTAGCCGTTTCCTGTAAACAGGTAGCCGTTTCCTAAAACAGGGGGTCCGTTTCCCAAAACAGATAGCTGTTTCGCAACCGTTTCCCCATGTTCAGGTCGAAAATAGATTCCGCATCTCAATTCCAGGAAATCAAAAAAGGGGGCCCATTGTTCAAAGTCTATGCTTACAATTTTCAAGGTTAAAGAACAACGACATTCCATTGTACAGGTTGAGTTATAAAAATAGATTGTTATCTCAATTCTAGGAAATCAATAACAAAGGCGATGCATTGTTCAAAGTCTATGCTTACAATTTTCAAGGCCACATGAAAGAACAAAGACTATCTATTGTTCTAGTTGATTTATAAAAATAGATTGTTATCTAAATACATCTCTTTCAAGAATAAAGGTGAACCATTGTCAACGATTTAAAGTTTATGCTTATAAGGTCACACCTCTGATAACAAAGACGATTCATTGTTCAGTTAGAAATAGATTGTTATCTCAATTCTAGGAAATCAATAACAAAGACGATGCATTGTCAACGCTTCAAAGTCTATGTTTACAAGGCCACATGTGAGAACAAAGACGATTCATTGTTTTGGTTGAGTCATAGCTTCTGAAATTCTAGGAAATCAAGAATAAAGGGGGCCCATTGTACAAAGTCTATGCTTACAATAAGATCAAAGACGATTCATTGTTTTGGCTTATCTCAATTCTAGGAAATCAATAACAAAGGCGATGCATTGTTCAAAGTCTATGCTTACAATTTTCAAGGCCACATGAAAGAACAAAGACTATCTATTGTTCTAGTTGATTTATAAAAATAGATTGTTATCTAAATACATCTCTTTCAAGAATAAAGGTGAACCATTGTCAACGATTTAAAGTTTATGCTTATAAGGTCACACCTCTGATAACAAAGACGATTCATTGTTCAGTTAGAAATAGATTGTTATCTCAATTCTAGGAAATCAATAACAAAGACGATGCATTGTCAACGCTTCAAAGTCTATGTTTACAAGGCCACATGTGAGAACAAAGACGATTCATTGTTTTGGTTGAGTCATAGCTTCTGAAATTCTAGGAAATCAAGAATAAAGGGGGCCCATTGTACAAAGTCTATGCTTACAATAAGATCAAAGACGATTCATTGTTTTGGCTCTGTCGTAGCTTCTAAAATTCCGAGAACAAAGACGATGCATTGTTCAGAGTGATTAGGTCATCTAACAAGTAAAATATTTTTTATAAGACTACCACAATATACAGATTTAAGTATTATGGGATATAGTCACTTTTGTAATACCTCTGCTGGAGCATATCTATTTACTATTTGTTTTTCACATTCAATTTCCTTCAACTGATTCTCGTTTAATGCGGACCACATCATCTTTCCTAATAGGTTCATTATATTGTATACTAGCCATACATTCAGCTTCCCTTAAAAGTCTTCATATCAGGATCTACTTTGAGACATTGTTCGAGACTTATTACAATAAGCAATGTCACGCCTCCCCAGTGCCCTCAAGTGGTTCCCTAAAACAGGGGGCCCGTTTTCCAAAACAGACGTCTGTTTCTCAACACAGGTAACCGTTTCCCACCAAGGTTACACGAGAGAACATAAGCGTTCTGATTCCTAAAAATAGATTGTTATCCAGCTACCAACCCACCTCAATTCTAGGAAGTCAAGAATAAAGGAGGGTCCATTGTTCAAGCCGACGGTTCAAAGTCTATTCTTACAGTTTTCAAGGTCACACCTATGAGAACAAAGACGATCCATTATTCCGTTATTCTAAAAATAGATTGTCATCTAAATACATCTCAATTCTGGGAAATCAAGAAACGCTTCAAAGTCTATGCTTATAAGGCCACACCTCTGATAACAAAGGCGATTCATTGTTGAGTCATAGCTTCTGAAATTCTGAGAACACACAGACGATGCATTATTCAGACTGATTAGGTCATCTAACAAGTAAAATTTTTTTTTATAAAACTTATAATTTATTAACCACAATATTCATCTATATATAGATAAAAGATCGATTTAAGTAAATATACATATTATGGGAAGTTTGATGTACTTAACATTTTGTAATACCTTTGCTGGATCATATCTATTTTATTTATTATTTGTTTTCACATTCAATTTCCTTCAACTGATTCTCGTTTAATGTGGTCCACGATACATCATCATCTTTCCTAATAGGTATTTTCATCGCTTCATTATAATGTTTACTGGCCATACATTCAGCTTTCCTTAACGCCTTCATATCAGGATCTGTGATCCTTTTACTTTGAGACATTTTCCGTGACTTATTACAAACCTACGTCTCTTAAACTTATATGCAAAAACACAAATTAAAATCTTTTAATTATACAGTTACGTAAATTTCAAAGTTAATTCCGAGAAATCTATTTTCAAGGTGATCCAACCTTACCTGACTATCAAATAGATTGTCAATGGCTACTATAAATTTTCCAGGTCCTACAAATCAACCTACAGAGGTATCCTGATATATGACCGGTAAATCTATATAGGAGGATGCCCCGGGCTTGAAGCAACATCTTGATACGCTGCTTCTAAAAATTTTAGGTTGTCCGGCGAAATCTCAAAGGGGGTCCATTGTTCAAAGTCTATGCTTACAATTTTCAAGGTCACATGAGAAATGAACAAAAGTGATTCATTGTTTTGATCGAGTTATAAAAATAGTTTCTTATCTAAATACCCTTCGATTCTAAGAAATCAACTTTCAAGAACAAAGGCGATGTATTGTCAACGCTTCAAAGTCTATGCTTACAAGGTCACACCTCTGAGAAAAGATCAAAGGCGATCCATTGTTCCATCATAATTTTTAAAGATAGATTATTATCCAGCCACCCCCCACCTCAATTCTAGGAAATCAAGAACAAAGGCGATCCATTGTTCAAGTCGATGCTTCAGGGATATATAAGTAACAGTGAGATCAGTCGGTTAGTAAGTTGTTAAACATGGAATTAGCAGGGTTAAACCAAAGCACCTATTGCAAACTCTATAAAAATACATGTGACCTAGAGATATCGAAAAAATATAAAGTTATTAATGTTACAGTAATCAATACGAAGTATGGTGAACGTATAGTGTTAGAAACAGAGGAGTTTAAATGTGTTTTACCTCAGCGCTTTTACGAGTATTTCAAACAAGAAGAAAATCGAATTGAAGAATTTAAAACGATGCTAAACACAAAGGATGTATTCATGAGTAGTCTGGGTGCAGTCGGAAAAACGATAAACATAACATTTAGTGCATCCAACCGTATGTAAATATGCTCATTTCGAAATTAGTGTTTAGTTGTGGAAAAGTCATGCAAGCAGCAATAAAATCACTCCTGGAACGATGTTTACTGCCGGATACTTCATACCGCTGTAATAACAATATGATGATTAAAAAATAAATACTGTTGTTAATATGGTGTTCTTTTTTAAGACACGTAGATATTACCAGCCACCATTTGTCAAGGTCACGTCATAATACTATTCAGGGAAATAATTTTCATGGTCCCAATCCTGTTCAATCCATATTTTAACCCCGAATGCAACTGGTGCATCTATATAGGGATGAATAATTTTACGGTAAACCTAAAGTGCTGTGAAGAGCAATTAGATATTAGTCAAAGTTATGTGCGGTTTAACTACACATGCGTTCTTGTGCATTCTAAATTCTGAAATTGTGTTTTGAAAATTGTGCATATGTTTTGCGGGGTCACGCTACAGAGACAATGATTGTAATAGTTGATGTACAGGGATTCAAAACGGCAAAACATGTATTTACACCCAAAGAGCTAGCAATATACAATGGAAATCAAGCTGCCCATTTTGTGTTCAAACCACCATTTCCTTGGCACCTCTTAGATGTAGAATTTCAACGACAAGCTGTTTGGTTAATCAATAATCATCACTGCATCAAATGGGGATCTGGATATACCTCTACACATCTCTTTCCACATATACTTCGTGAACTAATATCGGTAACAGATGATGTGTACGTTAAAGGGCGAGAAAAAGCCGATTACATTCGAAAACTGTTGAGACAGTCAGTTATAGAAATTGAAGAGCAACCATCTTTACCCAAAATGAAAACAACTTGTTTCTTTCATACACAAACCACCTGTAATTGTGCTTTAACGAATGTACACTTTTTATATAATAACTATGTAAGACAATATCAGTAAAATGTTCATAAAATGTGTGCTTACAAGTAAAGGGAAAAGTTTGTAATATTTACAATAAAATGCTATTATTTTAAGTGTATTATTTTATATAAAAGCCCTCTGATGCAAACTATTTCTATGGTCCAGCCTATCCATCTAGGTCAACAAGTCAACTTTTAACATTCCTTGGAGGTAAAATTCTAGGAAATAGCAAATAAGAGTTCCTATTACTGAATTCTAGCAATAGAATCAGTTCGTGGAAACAAGAGGGTTGTTGTCTATACTGAATGTTTATCAAGGTTCCTGCATTGGTTAAACGTTATGCTTACAGTATCTGGTTGTTGGAAATTCTCAAGGTCTCCAAGAAATTTTCAAAACCATATGTCCTACAGGCCGATCTTACCCGACATCATCCGATCGAAAATGTAGTCGAAACCTGCAGGACCAATTCTAAACGAGTCATGGAAACAAGAAGGGGGTCTATGCTAATAAGCGTGGGCTCATACTATGGTGCGCCAGGATGTTCCCCCAAATACAGATAACCGTTTCCCAAAACAGGGGAGCCGTCACTCAACACAGGTTTCCCCTCCAGAGCCATTAATCATAGCTGAGGCTGACCAATTCTAAACGAGTCATGGAAACAAGAAGAATGATGGGGTCTATGCTAATAAGCGTGGGCTCATACTATGGTCCTAACCGTCAGGTTGAGGCAGTTTCTCCAAAGACAGATAACCGTTTCCCAAAACAGGGGAGCCATCACTCAACACAGGTTTCCCCTCCAGAGCCATTAATCATAGCTGAGGCTAAATTGAACTAGGTCAGATCCATTTATCTTAGAAATCTAAACATGGAATATGGTTGTGAGGGGTTAGAAATCCCAATTCGTGGGAAGGTTGCATCCAAGTACAATTCTTAGAAATCTGAAAGTAGAACTAGTTTAATATCATAGAAAAAGCTAATCACCTACTTTCGGGGTTTATGGGCCAAGGTGGTAGTTTCTATAAATCACCTACTTTTAGGAGCAAAGGGTAGCTTTTCCAATAGGCTTATCATCTAGGAGTGCAATGCTGACCCCGAGAAAAATGATGAATTCTGCACCGCTTTTGAGAAGAAGAAGCTAGAATAGAAAGTAGTGTTGGCAACCATGATTGTTAGGGTTTAAAAGTCCCCATTGTGTGCACAGTAGACTCTTGATTAGCAGCAATGACGAAAGTAGTAGTACGTAAGGTAGAAAGTACAGAAAAAGCAGTGTGGAGGAGCGAAAGAAGAGGTTGGAGACATTAATAAAACAAGTAAAAGAAATTAAACTCGATTTGGAGTGTTATATAGTGAAAACAAAAATGATGAAGCTGCGTATTAGCAATATGTAAAATAGTGTAGTAAAACATGAAATTTTGGGAAGGATGAGTTTAAATACCTATTTTAAAGAAGAAGAAAAAACGCTGCTATGTGTTGTTATAAGTATCTCACAATTGTATTAGGTTTAAGTAACTGTATCATTAAAAAATAAAGACTTTAAAAGTTAAAGAGACGGTTTTCGGTATTCTCTTCTCCCATAATGGTTCCTTATTGGCTATGCATATCTGGGCGTGGTTCGATATCCACCTTTACCGAAATCTCCGATAAGGAAATGGAACCCCTGCCGTACGTTGGGCTTTAAAGAGGTAAAATTGGCCTATATACAACGTATAAAAGAAGATTTATTGGAAAAGATCAATGGCAGTAAAATGATCCCTAAATAAAAGCAATTTACTGGTTTTAATGCAGATCGTTATTGTTTTTAATCATTAAATGGCGTTTATGCATATGTGAACTAAAATTTATTAGTAAAGCGTTATAATGAAAAATACAATGACTTTCCTTTGTATAAGGGAGATTTAAATTGATTTTTTGCAAAAACCTAAAAAAAAATTAAATGTCAGCCCTATTCCTAAATTGGCTACCCTTGGACTTAAAAGAGTAAACAGTGACAGCTTGCAGTATAGAAATGGAGTTAATTTGATATAATTTTTATATAAAAGGTTAAGAAAATCGATTTATAGTTTTAATGTTGCAGAATGCAGGAGATCTGATTGTTTTTATATGAATAGTTTTTATTGTGTGTTAGGCGTTAGAATGGGTTTTCATTGTGTTAAAGGGGATACAATAGGCTTGCATGTAATTTTTAAAAAAATGTACCTTAAGTTCACACCTCTGAGAAAAGAACAAAGGCGATTCATTGTTTTGGTTGAGTTATAAAAAAATAGATTGTTATCCAGCTACCCCCACCATTTCAGGTCTGAGAAATCAAGAACAAAGGCGATCCATTGTTCAAAGTCTATGCTTTCAAGGTCACATCTCTAATAACAAATGCGATCCATTGTTTTAGCTGAGTCATAATTGCTAAAAAATAGATTATTATCTAGATACCCCAATCATTTCAGGCTCAATTCTAGGAAATCAAGGACAAAAAGGATCCATTGCCGACGCTTCAAGGTCAAAGTTGTATTGCCCAAGGCCATCATACACATTTCTTACGTATATTCCTCAAGGTTCTTGGCTGAGCTAAGGTGTTAATTCTTATAAACCAATTCTCAGGAGTACTAAATAAAATTTTCAAGGCGTGGGGGATTCTACCTTTCAGGGTCACCAATTCTTGGCAATTAGAAGACATTAAACTGAGCAAAGAAACAACTCAGCAACTGCAAACTACATTACAAAACCTAGAAGTGTAACATCTATATACTTACATCTCATTTTATTCTATTTAAAAGGTTGCGAAATTTTATTGATGGTCTAGAGATATGTAGTTAGGAGAAATAATATAGAATAAACATTTTTTATTAATATAAACATATGTTGTTACACATTCCTTTACTAAAACACACAGCTCTTTATCTACCTTACGTTTTCTTTGACCTTATATTGATATCACGTTACTACATCAACAGCAAACATTTATCTATGTGACACTTGCTTAGGTAGAACCTAAGGACTGGTAAATTAATCTTACTCTTAATTTTATGATCCTACCTAGTACTTTTTACAAATTGTAGCAGATAAATAAAAGTTTTCAGGATATTTTTATTTCAATAACAAGTAAAATTCTAAGCATACCAGGACAGTAACTAAATTGTCCTACCTGTATGATTAGGTTAGATGAATGACATATATTAGTAATAGGGTAGTTGAAAAGAATGAAAATATTCTTAAGCTTGATAGCAACTAAAATGTTATCTCATACGATTTTAAAATAGGTAGAGGGTAATCTATAAAAGTTAATATGTCCACCACCGGTTAGGGGGATAGGAATTATATTATCCATTTATTATTGTTATTAATTATATGAATTCGGAATGATACAACTGAATCTTAGTACTCTTAAGAGGAGTCCGTACAAGCGGTAACCTTCAGATTCTAACCGTTTTGCGATATGTTATCCCCGCTACAATTCTATTAGTAATGACCCCAGACTGGACCATGCAAACGACTGTAGTAATCTAAACATAAAAATTCCGGGTGTAGAATTACCACACGCATAAAGATTCCCGTGTACATTTTTTAATGTTGAATTGTTAGCTACCGTAAACGTAACCCAAATAAACGTAAATAAATTGTAAGTCTATATACAGCGTGTCCCAGAGTTGATGTTACAAGAAGTGTGCGGAATTAAAAATCCTTGAATCTCAATTTGATCTTTTGTAACTAAGGCCTTTGAATTATAGAAAAATTAGCAATTTAACTTTATTTACCTATATTCACCCTTTCATTATGGGCATTTACCTGCTTTGGGCCGCCAAATGCCATAGGAAACGTCGTGTAAAATATATGTAGGATTAAAGAATTCTTATAACTTATGGATTTTCGTTGGGTAATTAGGAACACAGTATTTTTACTGTTGATTTTATGGACGCCGCGAAAAAGTATCCACCTCTAGGAAATTACCATAGTGTAAAGAATGATTTTCAATTCTGTCACAAATAAAATTTATAACGTTAAAAAATCTGAACTACAGTGTCTAAAACATATTAAAAAAGAAACAATGAAATAAAAACCAATAACTATCATTATGCCAGAAATCTTTTAAACGTTTACGTAAAAAAATTTTATTCATCATTTATTCACTTAAAAATAATTTCCTTCGTGTAGTTTTAATTTTTTCAGAAGATGCGCCCGTTTGTCTTTTACGTTTGAGGTTTTCTTGAGTTTCTGAGTTATCAGTATCTGTTGGCTCCCGTATTGGTAAATTACGAGAATGCCTTGAATCAACTAATTCAGACAAAAGACAATTTGTAGTACCACTTATCGTTCATATTGATTTGGAGTTTATAATATTCCAAAATTTTATTTTTTTTCTTAATAGCTTCATCAGCGCTATTTTTGTACGCTGAGTAGGGGCACTTAATCGAATTTGAATAACCCTGTTCACAGGATAACAGCACCATAAGTGTTGGTAATTTGACAACTTTTTACTTTTCTCGGTTTTACTCTTGTTTGTTCTATAAACAAAAGGGCGCAAATTAGACCTATATTGACACTTTAGGCATTAAATAGGTAAGTGAAAGTAATTCTCTTTCTGTTAAAAGTTATTTCGGAATGCTCGTCTCACCTTGTCATTACTGTTTGCACAAAATAAACAGCTGTTGAAATGAGATAAGGAAAAAATTCCTTATAAAGCAAGTTAACAGGTGGTAGGCATGTATACTCCATGCCAGCCGGGGAGGTACCACCACCCTTACCATGGGTTCTTTAATATTGGGTCTCCGATTTTCTGAGCTCGGCAAGGGCTGCCGGTTACCTTTTCCATCATCCTTAATCTATTCTCATTCTTATTTTTCCTTCTCGCCCTCACTGTCTTCCTATCGGATTAAAAGTCCCAAATTAAAAAATAAGATGGCTGTGGTTTCTAGGGTTATAAATTCCGGACGTAACATCTCGCCCCATTCGGATGTCCGGGAGGTAGGGCCAAGCGACCTCGGTCATCGAAAGTATCAACTTTCTGATGCACTACTGCAACATCCGCGGTATCAGGTCTAATCTTAATGCTATTCACCAACATCTTGAACAATTGCAACCTGATATTTTGTTTCTATCTGAAACACAAGTCTCCTCTGAAATCTCCGAGTCACCAGACTTGCAATTTCCTCAATACCACCTTCACTCTAACTTTCGATATAAAGGAGGCGTATGTGCCTACATCAAGGACATAATTGCTTGCAAGAGGGTTTCTTCCTTAGAAAATAAAAATTTTGACGTGATTTGGTTTAAACATTCCGGTCCTAATTTTGTGAAATTCTACTGTTGCATTTATAGGTCTCCTAATGACAATAACTTTCAAGACTTCTTCGATTACCTTAGTATGAAAGTTGACTATCTCCTGTCTCAGTTTCCATCTTGCGATATCTCAATTGCAGACGACTTCAATGTTCATAACTCTAATTGGCTTTAGTTTTCATCTACTCCAAATCCCGTTGGTCATAGTGCAGAAACATTTGCTATTTCATGTGATCTTACACAAATGATTTCTGAACCCACAAGAATCCCTGATAACCCTAACCATACTCCACATCTTCTGGATCTCTTTCTTACATCAAACCCTCTTGTTTATAAAACTTCCGTTCTTTCGCCCTTAGGTCTTTCCGACCATTGTCTAATAAAAATCATTTCTACTGTACCTAATTCCACTGTTGTTCGCAAAACCGATAGAACCTTGTGGTGTTTTAAGTCAGCTCGATGGAGTGATTTACGGGATTTCTTTGCAACCTTTCCATGGCGTGAGTATTGTTTTAAGTCGTCCTCTTCTTCGGACATCGCTCTTTCAGTATCTGAAGTCATCCTCATGGGAATGGAGTTATACATTCCCAAAAAAACAGTACCGTATAGGTCATTCACGTTCCCAACCCTGGTTCAATAAGGCTTGTGCTGATGCAATATCTTTAAAAAATAATTACTACATTAAATGGAAATCTAATAAATCGGTCGACAGTGATGTAGAATACGTTGGTGCTAGAAATATCTGCAAAAGTGTCATCACTAAAACTAAAAAGTTGTCCGAACAACGAAAATGCAATGAACTAGCTACATCTCCTTTAGGCAGTCGTAAATTTTGGTCTTTAGCTAAAGCCATTAGTAAAAGCTTTGGAACATCTTCATTTTCCCTCCTGACGTCTATTGACGGATCGATAGTTGCTGATTCTGTAGACAAAGTCAATGTTTTTGAGGATTTGTTTGCACCAAACTCGTGTCTCAATGATTCTGGAAAAGATGTGCCCTAGTCAACTCTTCTTCATACGCTATGAAATCAATTCATTTTCGGTACAAGCTCTTGGAATCGATCATCAGTAGGCTTGAGCCCAGACGGTATCTCAGCTATTGTCTTAAAGAAATGTTCCCCCGAACTAGTACCAGCCCTATCTAAGCTCTATACGATCTCTATGTCTTCTAGGGAATTCCCTTCATCATGGAAGTTAGCAGATGTTCAACCTATTCCCAAAAAAGGTGATAAGACCGATCCCTGAAACTACCGACCAATTGCCATCACTTCCATTTTGTCTAAAACCATCAACAAACTCCTTAGTGACCACCAATATGGGTTTAGGCAAAGACGTTGAACAGGCGATCTTCTTTCATATGTGACCCAAGTGTGGAACAATACAGTAGAGCAGTCCAGTGAAACAGTTGTAGTCGCTTTAGATATCTCAAAGGCATTTGACCAAGTTTGGCATAAATGTTTACTTGCCAAGCTCACCTCGTTTGGGTTAAATGATACGCTCATCAACTGGGTTTCTAGTTTCCTTGATAAAAAGACGAATACGGGTCGTGGTTGATGGCTTTTTTTCAAAAGAAGTTAACATTAACGTGGGCGTAACACAGGAATCTGTTATAGCGCCTACACTTTTTCTGTTGTATATAAATGACCTTATTTTTTCAACAACTAACCCCATCCACTACTTTGCTGACGATAGCACTCTTCACTGTAGTTCATCTCAGTCTACTCATAGTGATAATCCACCTTCTATGTCAAATCAAGAAATTAAAGCAGAAATGGCAAATTCAATCAACAAAGACATTCAACGTATTCTCGAAAGGGGAAGCAATAACCTAGTTAAATTTAATGCTAACAAAACTCAGTGTTGCCTTATGTCCGCCAATAAAGATCGATCATTTCCTGTTGTAAGTATGAATGGCTCAGTTCTTAAGTTTTCAGACTCTATTACTCTGTTGGGTATGACTGTATCTTCAAATCTGTCATGCGTTGACCATCTTCTGTCAGCTACCAAAACAGCTGATCGTAAAATAGGCTTTTTGTACAGATCTAAGCAGTACTTTACCTCTCGACAACTCCTTCTGCTGTATAAGGCCCAAATTCGGCCTCATCTGGAATATCATTCTCACCTTTGGGTTAGTGCTCCCCAATATGCTCTCGATATCGTTGATCGTATTCAAAAGAGAGCGATTAGGCTTATAAATGACCCGTCCTTAACTTCTCACATACAGTCCCTTTGAGCATAGAAGGATGGTTTCAGTTCTTTCTTTGTATTATCGTTATTACAACGGCTATTGTGCTGCTGAATTATATTCTTTGATACCATCTCGGGCTATCTTTGCGAGAAATACTCGGTTCGCTCATTCACATCATCAGTATGCGGTACAAATCTCCACTTGTGGTACCAAACGGGCGCAATCCACATTTTTCTACACGGCTTCTAAACTCTGAAATGATCTCCCTAGTTCCTGTATTCCTCTCACTTATGATATGAAAAAATTTAAGGTGGCTATTCATAGGCATCTATTGGCAATTCATTATCCCTCTATCCATCCTCCTAAGTGTTCCTGAGTGCTTTAGCACGATAGGCCTGATTTAACCTGTTCAGGGCCACAATCATAAAAAAAAAAGTGAAATGGTTCCCCCATGAGCCTATAATGAGCCTGTATGATGTACTGGGGCCCCATCATGAAGAAACCACATTTCTTGTTGCGTATCCTGTGGCACTTGACGCAACGAATTAGGTAGATGGTTTTGCAGAAAGTCTAAGTATACTTCCCCTGTTACTCGTTGATCAAAAAAATATGATCCAATTACATGATTACCGACAACACCTCTCCAAACATTTAAAGACCATTTAGTTTGAGAAGTATATCTTACAAAATGTGGATTTTCGGTAGAATAGTAGTGACAATTGTGTCTGTTTACACTTCCGTTTCTGTGAAATGTGGCCTCATCTGTAAATAAAATCAAATGAACAAAATTTCTTTGTTGGTTTATTTTGTTTTGAGCCTATTGACAAAATTCCAGTCGTCTTTGATAATCTTCAGGAACCAACTCTTGAAATAGTTGAATGTGATAGGGGTGCATTTTTTGAGACTTCAATATCCGCTGTACCGTACGTCGTTCAACACCAACCTGCTGAGAAATGGGTCGTTGTCCAATGTATGGATTATCGGTAACTGTTAATAGTACATTTAATTCATTTTCCTTAGTCTGTGCATGTTTTCCCTAGTATTTTTTCATTGCCAGTTCTTTCAAAACGCTCCAAAAGCTTTTCAAATGCCCTTCTTTCAGGTTGTCTCTCTGGAAACCGTTGTTGATACAGTCTTCTTGCTAAGAGCGTATTCTTATCACTAGCTCCCAAAACAAAAATCATATCAACCATCTCGGCTTGCGAAAAATTCATTATTTACAATTTTAATTCAAGTTTTAAATCAATTTGCTATAAAATACACTAATGCATCACACAAATTATCAAGTGACAATAAATAATGACGTTTATGATGATCTCTACTATTTTTATATGCCACGCCTCGCCGTCACGGCCAACTAACAACAAAACTTGAAAGCCATATAGCCTTTTTACAATAAAAAAATGTTAAATTGTCATTATTTCAAAAACTACATTTTTTTGGAATATACACCCTTATACAAAGTCACCCTTATTTTTAATGCTAAATAAGATTGAATTAAAAAAATAGGGGGTTTCCATTAAAAAAATGACTTTATAGGTTTTTTTGAATCTACTTTTTATTGTCAATTTTTGATCACCCTGTATGAATGTATTACAAAAATATCAATACAGCCCATTAGAGTAGGTCCCCATTTCCAAGGAAACCAACCATAACTAATTGATAAAGGCTTCGTTTAGAAAAGATTTCCACCTATGTTTTGGTCTGCAAACGTCATTTTTGACAAAAAATTTGAAATTTGTCAAAAACGGTTAGACTTAGGTATAGGGCATTATACATAAATGTGTCTAAAATTGTATGTAGAATCTAAATGTGTAATAATATATAGGGTTTTCTATTTAAAAAAAAATTTAAAATTACTTCTAAGCTTTTATGATCTACCCTGTATAATTAAAAATATTTTTAGAATATGCACCAGAACACATCTTACAACTTTTGTATTTAATTTTTTGTTGTATCTCTTTAAATAAAGGAGATATGGGACTTTGTCACGCTAATGCGCCACCCTGTATATATACCTATATATAAACAAGGCTATTACAGAATCGAATTTGATTAAGAAAACGGCTTAGTTGCAATAAAAAAAAAAGGTACACTATCAAAGTGCTGAAGTGACTTGGTTACAAATGAACGATTAAAATGTTTTATGTGTATACGATGACGCATAGAAAAACGTGCCTTTCCTCCACAAGCGATAAGTTGGTGGGTAGAAGGATAACTTCTCCTTATATCTTTATTTCAAAATCATTTAACTAGCTTTTACAGACATGTACGGAATTTAATGCTGCAATTATAAAGTTTGTGTTACAATAACCAAATTTTACTACAATTTTATTAAAGAGTCACACTACAGTATCATCAACTTACATTTTAAATAAATTTACTCAATCTTGAGTTATTAACGCTTGAAAATGTCCGTTTTTTGTTACATTTTTATATTTTTTAAAAAATAGAAGATCAATAATTTTTCAAATTACGGTTGATCAAACTGTAGAAGACGTTAAGTACTTTCGGATAAAATTAATTTTTTTCGGAAATATTGAATAAAGCCTGTCCGGTAGAACTGAACGGGTATCGGATTAACAAGGAGGATTGTCAATATATGGTTCTATTGTGCTTGAAACCGCCTTAATGCTTTGCTGTCTCGTACTTATTGTACGTGACAAAGAAAGATGGATATATTATGAATAATGCCTCTATTTCTGCCGAACAAAAGCGTTTGCAACTTTCACACATAATGACAAGGCAATAAGAATCAGATGCAGGTAGAATAGAAATTCAATAGGTATAATAAAATGCCAGTGGTTCTCAACACTGCTTTAACATTATATAATTTGTGAAGAAATGCAACTTTTGTATAATAAAAATAATAATCGATTACTAATTACCTATAAGTAATTTCAATTGACACCTTTCACTTATACTTATAACAACAATAACAAATACATTTTTATTATAGTTAGTAAATATTAATTAAATTACAAAGATATACTTTTATAATTAAATGTAAAATTATAATTGTCATTCGGCTTCAGATTCATCACTTCCTGAGTCATCCAAATCTTGGAAAAGATCATCGTCATCACTTTCTTCAGTGTTAACTGTGAAAATAAGAGGTCTTACTTCATCCACAATCTCTTCATTAACAAAAGTATCTTTAATTATTTTATCCGTATGATCAATACATTTTTGCCATATTTCCGCACTAACTGTTTTTAATGCGTCGTTCCACGTATTAAGAACATCTTCGTCTTTCCGGATGTCGCAACGATACTTTTGTCGTATTTGTTCTTAGTAATGCCCCATACCAACTCAATTGGATTGAAATGGCAATGATACGGGGCAGGCGCAAAACTTCATGTCCATATGATAGAGCTAGCTCATCGATTACATATTTTTCGCATTGGTCTACTTTGTTTCTTTTGGCCAATTCCACTAACTCTGCCTTTGTCATAAAATTTTCCCACGCTATTTTTTAGCGGTTAACCATTGCTGTATTTCTTCTTTTTTCCAAGAAACTTTGACTGCCTTCTCTGCCTTTCGAGAATGATAACTCGCATTGTCAAGGACAATTATTGATGGTTCCTCTAATTTTTGTAAAAGTGATTCCTCAAACCATTTTTCGAACAATTCTGCGTTCATATTATCGTGATAATCTAATGATTTATTTTTTGTACCGAAAATTAATTGACTTCCGTCGATAAAACCGTTTCTGTTACCTGCTTCAATGATAATAAATCGTTTTCCATCTGATGATTTGTTCGGTTGATGTAAACTCTTTGCACTGTTATCTTGCCAAGTACATTTTGACGTACTACCTTTACTAAATATCCACGTTTCGTCTGTAAAAACAAACTGTCTCGAACTTTCGGAGTTAAGATTTTTGAGATACTTTCTCAGAAAAACGTTTCTTTTGGCGACAATGTGGCTTTGTTCACACAAACCGCGTCTATTGTTGGTTTTGGAATTTAAAGCCCATATTTTTTAACACTAGAGCCAAACTGGTTTTCCTATTTCATACGCGGTTCTCAATTTTAAGAAGTTTAATAATGAATTTAACGTTACGTGTTCCTTCTTCGCGTACATCTCGTATATTAATGCACGAATTGTTTGTTTTCCATTTTCTGGAAAATCTGTAGTGCAAAGTTTGACACGCTGTTTTTCACTGGAGGTTCCAACTCGCCGCCATTTTTTTTAAAGCACAGATTTTCCCCACCGTCGAAACCGAAAGTTTTAACGCGTTTGCTGTTCTTTGTTGAACAGAAAATGTAGATAATAGTGGACCACCATTTTCTTTTCTTCTTTAAAATAATCGACTGTATTTAAAACTAATTCGCGAATTTCTTTACTCAACTTTTCGGCATTATATTAATGGTTAGTTTATATAAACGCTTACTCAAAGAATAATGATAATATAGATATTGCAGTTGTTTTATTTATACCTATATGTACCTACTAAATGGTATAATAATCTATTATTAATTACTTATTGTTACAGTATTGCATATTTATTTGGATTCTTTTGTAATTGGAGTACACTAAAACGTCATTACCATACTTAGGTATACAATGAACTTTCTAAATGTAAATTGAAATACCTATACTTAATCGAATATTCATTATTATGAATGGCTTTTATAAATGTTTATTATAAAACTTGCATTCTTCCATAAATTTTAAATGTAATGTTAAAGCAGTGTTGAGAACCACTGGCATTTTATTATACCTATTGAATTTCTATTCTACCTGCATCTGATTCTTATTGCCTTGTCATTATGTGTGAAAGTTGCAAACGCTTTTGTTCGGCAGAAATAGAGGCATTATTCATAATATATCCATCTTTCTTTGTCACGTACAATAAGTACGAGACAGCAAAGCATTAAGGCGGTTTCAAGCACAATAGAACCATATATTGACAATCCTCCTTGTTAATCCGATACCCGTTCAGTTCTACCGGACAGGCTTTAATAAACGCTGTGCATTGAATTGAAAACACATGTAAAAGCATATACTGTTTAAGTGTACGGACTCCTCTTAAGAGGATGCTTTCCTACTGCAATTATAGCAAAAGGGGACTATAATTATTATTTTTTTATTATTTAATTTTTGTGTGATGTGTATAAAGAAAATATGTTATATTCAGCAACATTTGAGAAACACCCTCCCCATTGATTTCGTGTAAAAAGTACCATTTGTAAAGCACATATGAAAATTGCACTTTACATAAAATTGAAAGTAAAATTTTGAAAACTGAATTTACTAGCTTTAGTTGTTTACAGCGAAGAGGTATTTCATTAAACCTATACTATTGACTACAACATCCAGCACTTTGGACACATGCTATCTTGCTCCCGCAAAACACTAGATACACTTTTTAGCACACGTATCTATTTTGACGCACCCTAGCACTGTTTTTACCACACATAAAACGTCGCCACTAACTTCATATACACTACTTAAAAATAGATGTACTTTTTAGCACGTGTATTTATTTATTTTGACGCACCCTAGCCAAAGCACTGTTTTTACCACACATAAAACGTCGACACTAGCTTCATTTTGATGCGTTAACCTGTCACGTTGGGTCGAAATTTGGGGGTGGTAATCCTAAGAAACAAAAATCAAATTGAGGAAATTATTTAAAGTATATTTACCTGCCACCATTTTCCACCGCATTAAATTCGTTTCTATCGGATCATCATGCACAACTTGCACTGAATTGAAAAAGAACGCATCACATTGTTCATCAGGAAATGTATAATGCTAGCCACAGCAAAAAACGTTAAATGAATGCATAGTAAAAGATACTTAATGTATATAAAACCTTTCCGTAAGCTTTAAATTATCTAATTCAATGAAGTATACTAAAGTAGATTTTTACATATAATTAAAAGCGTGTTTACAAATGTTATTTAAGCAAGATCTTAAACCTATACATTGTTATCCAAATACGAATGGGGGCAGTCATTTTAAAAAGCTTAATTGTTAAGGTACATTTTTTAAAAATTACATGCAAGCCTATTGTATCCCCTTTAAAACAATGAAAACCCATTCTAACGCCTAACACACAATAAAAACTATTCATATAAAAACAATCGGATCTCCTGCATTCTGCAACATTAAAACTATAAATCGATTTTCTTAACCTTTTATATAAAAATTATATCAAATTAACTCCATTTCTATACTGCAAGCTGTCACTGTTTACTCTTTTAAGTCCAAGGGTAGCCAATTTAGGAATAGGGCTGACATTTAATTTTTTTTTAGGTTTTTGCAAAAAATCAATTTAAATCTCCCTTATACAAAGGAAAGTCATTGTATTTTTCATTATAACGCTTTACTAATAAATTTTAGTTCACATATGCATAAACGCCATTTAATGATTAAAAACAATAACGATCTGCATTAAAACCAGTAAATTGCTTTTATTTAAGGATCATTTTACTGCCATTGATCTTTTCCAATAAATCTTCTTTTATACGTTGTATATAGGCCAATTTTACCTCTTTAAAGCCCAACGTACGGCAGGGGTTCCATTTCCTTATCGGAGATTTCGGTAAAGGTGGATATCGAACCACGCCCAGATATGCATAGCCAATAAGGAACCATTATGGGAGAAGAGAATACCGAAAACCGTCTCTTTAACTTTTAAAGTCTTTATTTTTTAATGATACAGTTACTTAAACCTAATACAATTGTGAGATACTTATAACAACACATAGCAGCGTTTTTTCTTCTTCTTTAAAATAGGTATTTAAACTCATCCTTCCCAAAATTTCATGTTTTACTACACTATTTTACATATTGCTAATACGCAGCTTCATCATTTTGTTTTCACTATATAACACTCCAAATCGAGTTTAATTTCTTTTACTTGTTTTATTAATGTCTCCAACCTCTTCTTTCGCTCCTCCACACTGCTTTTTCTGTACTTTCTACCTTACGTACTACTACTTTTGTCATTGCTGCTAATCAAGAGTCTACTGTGCACACAATGGGGACTTTTAAACCCTAACAATCATGGTTGCCAACACTACTTTCTATTCTAGCTTCTTCTTCTCAAAAGCGGTGCAGAATTCATCATTTTCTCGGGGTCAGCATTGCACTCCTAGATGATAAGCCTATTGGAAAAGCTACCCTTTGCTCTAAAAGTAGGTGATTTATAGAAACTACCACCTTGGCCCATAAACCCCGAAAGTAGGTGATTAGCTTTTTCTATGATATTAAACTAGTTCTACTTTCAGATTTCTAAGAATTGTACTTGGATGCAACCTTCCCACGAATTGGGATTTCTAACCCCTCACAACCATATTCCATGTTTAGATTTCTAAGATAAATGGATCTGACCTAGTTCAATTTAGCCTCAGCTATGATTAATGGCTCTGGAGGGGAAACCTGTGTTGAGTGATGGCTCCCCTGTTTTGGGAAACGGTTATCTGTCTTTGGAGAAACTGCCTCAACCTGACGGTTAGGACCATAGTATGAGCCCACGCTTATTAGCATAGACCCCATCATTCTTCTTGTTTCCATGACTCGTTTAGAATTGGTCAGCCTCAGCTATGATTAATGGCTCTGGAGGGAAACCTGTGTTGAGTGACGGCTCCCTGTTTTGGGAAACGGTTATCTGTATTTGGGGAACATCCTGGCGCACCATAGTATGAGCCACGCTTATTAGCATAGACCCCTTCTTGTTTCCATGACTCGTTTAGAATTGGTCCTGCAGGTTTCGACTACATTTTCGATCGGATGATGTCGGGTAAGATCGGCCTGTAGGACATATGGTTTTGAAAATTTCTTGGAGACCTTGAGAATTTCCAACAACCAGATACTGTAAGCATAACGTTTAACCAATGCAGGAACCTTGATAAACATTCAGTATAGACAACAACCCTCTTGTTTCCACGAACTGATTCTATTGCTAGAATTCAGTAATAGGAACTCTTATTTGCTATTTCCTAGAATTTTACCTCCAAGGAATGTTAAAAGTTGACTTGTTGACCTAGATGGATAGGCTGGACCATAGAAATAGTTTGCATCAGAGGGCTTTTATATAAAATAATACACTTAAAATAATAGCATTTTATTGTAAATATTACAAACTTTTCCCCCTTTACTTGTAAGCACACACATTTTATGAACATTTTACTGATATTGTCTTACATAGTTATTATATAAAAAGTGTACATTCGTTAAAGCACAATTACAGGTGGTTTGTGTATGAAAGAAACAAGTAGTTTTCATTTTGGGTAAAGATGGTTGCTCTTCAATTTCTATAACTGACTGTCTCAACAGTTTTCGAATGTAATCGGCTTTTTCTCGCCCTTTAACGTACACATCATCTGTTACCGATATTAGTTCACGAAGTATATGTGGAAAGAGATGTAGAGGTATATCCAGATCCCCATTTGATGCAGTGATGATTATTGATTAACCAAACAGCTTGTCGTTGAAATTCTACATCTAAGAGGTGCCAAGGAAATGGTGGTTTGAACACAAAATGGGCAGCTTGATTTCCATTGTATATTGCTAGCTCTTTGGGTGTAAATACATGTTTTGCCGTTTTGAATCCCTGTACATCAACTATTACAATCATTGTCTCTGTAGCGTGACCCCGCAAAACATATGCACAATTTTCAAAACACAATTTCAGAATTTAGAATGCACAAGAACGCATGTGTAGTTAAACCGCACATAACTTTGACTAATATCTAATTGCTCTTCACAGCACTTTAGGTTTACCGTAAAATTATTCATCCCTATATAGATGCACCAGTTGCATTCGGGGTTAAAATATGGATTGAACAGGATTGGGACCATGAAAATTATTTCCCTGAATAGTATTATGACGTGACCTTGACAAATGGTGGCTGGTAATATCTACGTGTCTTAAAAAAGAACACCATATTAACAACAGTATTTATTTTTTAATCATCATATTGTTATTACAGCGGTATGAAGTATCCGGCAGTAAACATCGTTCCAGGAGTGATTTTATTGCTGCTTGCATGACTTTTCCACAACTAAACACTAATTTCGAAATAAGCATATTTACATACGGTTGGATGCACTAAATGTTATGTTTATCGTTTTTCCGACTGCACCCAGACTACTCATGAATACATCCTTTGTGTTTAGCATCGTTTTAAATTCTTCAATTCGATTTTCTTCTTGTTTGAAATACTCGTAAAAGCGCTGAGGTAAAACACATTTAAACTCCTCTGTTTCTAACACTATACGTTCACCATACTTCGTATTGATTACTGTAACATTAATAACTTTATATTTTTTCGATATCTCTAGGTCACATGTATTTTTATAGAGTTTGCAATAGGTGCTTTGGTTTAACCCTGCTAATTCCATGTTTAACAACTTACTAACCGACTGATCTCACTGTTACTTATATATCCCTGAAGCATCGACTTGAACAATGGATCGCCTTTGTTCTTGATTTCCTAGAATTGAGGTGGGGCTGGATAATAATCTATCTTTAAAAATTATGATGGAACAATGGATCGCCTTTGATCTTTTCTCAGAGGTGTGACCTTGTAAGCATAGACTTTGAAGCGTTGACAATGGTTCACCTTTATTCTTGAAAGAGATGTATTTAGATAACAATCTATTTTTATAAATCAACTAGAACAATAGATAGTCTTTGTTTTCATGGCCTTGAAAATTGTAACTAGACTTTGAACAATGCATCGCCTTTGTTATTGATTTCTAAATTGAGATAACAATCTATTTTATATAACTGTACAATGGAATGTCGTTGTTAACCTTAAAATTTAAGCATAGACTTGACAATGGGCCCTTTTGATTCTGGAATTAAGAATCTATTTGACCTGAACATGGGAACGTTGCAAAGCTATCTGTTTTGAAACGGACCCCTGTTTTAAACGGCTACCTGTTTACAGGAAACGGCTACCTGTTTTTAAAGTACCTGTTTTAGGAAACATCTACCTGTTTTGGGGCGTGGCCTTAAACATGTTAGACTGTGAGACCGGAATGACTTTGAGGATAAGCTGAATGTCGATAACTCAAAAAATAGATCGTCTTTGTTTTTTGCTGAAACAATTTAAGTTGACAATGGATTGCCTTTGTTCTTGAAAGAGATGTATTTAGATAACAATTTTTTATAAACCAAGAACAATGAAGTCTTTTTATTACCTTGAAAATTATAAGCATAGACTTTGAACAATGCATCGCCTTTGTTCTTGATTTCCTAAATTGAGATAACAATCTATTTTATAACTCGACCAGAAGAATGAATCGTTTTGTTCTTTACCTTGAAAATTGAAATTTACCTTAAAAGAACCTTTGTTCTTGAAAGAGATGTATTTAGAATCTATTTTATAAATCAACCAGAACAATGGATCGTCTTTGTTCATTTCTCAGAGGTGACCTTGAAAATTGTAAGTAGACTTTGAACCGTTGAACAATGCATCGTCTTTGTTCATGATTTTAGAATTTTAGAAGCTATGACTCATCCATAACAATAGATCATCTTTGTTCTATCACCTTGAAATTACATAGACTTTGAGCAATGGGCCTTTGTTCTTGATTTCCTGGAATTGAGATGTGGAATCTATTTTCGACCTGAACAATAGACCGCCTTTTGGAAACTTCGAAACAGATATCTGTTTTGGGAAACGGACCCCTGTTTAAGGAAACGGCTACCTGTTTTAGGAAACGGCTACCTGTTTTTAGGAAACGGCTACCTGTTTAGGGAACGCCACCTGTTTAGAGCACTTGAGGGGCGTGGCTTTGAAACATGCACCTCAGGGCTCTTGATTTCCTAGAATTGAGATGAATGGATCGTCTTTGTTATCAGATGTGACCTTATAAGCATAAACTTTAAATCGTTGACAATGGATTGCCTTTGTTCTTGAAAGAGATGTATTTAGATAACAATCTATTTCTAACTGAACAATGAATCGTCTTTGTTCATTTACCTTGAAAATTATAAGCATAGACTTTGTACAATACATCGTCTTTGTTCATGATTTCTCAGAATTGAGATAATAATTTATTTCTACCAGAAGAATGAATCGTCTTTATTCATTTCATGTGACCTTGAAAGCATAGACTTTGAACCATCGGCTTGAACAATGCATCGTCTTTGTTATTGATTTCCTAGAATTTCAGAATGACTCAGCCAAAACAATAGATCGTCTTTGTTCTCTCATGTGGCCTTGAAAGCATAGACTTTAAACAATGGGCCCTCTTTGTTTCTCAGAATAGGGCGTGGCCTCGAAACATGCATAGACTTGCTTGAGGGCAATGACCTTCAGGACTATAATGACCTTGAAGCGCTTGAAGAGGCTTACCAACCACATAACCTTGAAGAGAGTTACACACCTGTGGTCTACCCCTTGAAATAGGCAATGTTACCAACCTTGAAATCTAGTAACTTTTCTGGTGACTTTTTCCTAGATCTGGTGACAAATCTAGTGACAAAAGTGGGACAGGACCGCTATAGCTATACTACTTTTGTGTGTGATTGCAAATACACTTTTAAGTTCTGTAAATGTACAGCTTGCCTTACCTTGTCATCGGTTCATTTAAAATAACTCCACTTTAAATTTTAATACAGTTATCTGCATTAGTTTTAAAACAAAGTCAATTTATTTCAATTTATTCACAGATATTATTTCTTTTTGTAAGCATAGGTTATCCACAGGTAAATGCATTTATCGTCGAGCTCTACTGTTGTGTTATTAACTATATAATGTTTAAATATTCGTCGCATTGGGAGACTAATGTGTAATTGACTGCTATTGTTTTTAACTAATTTATTATTTGGTTTTTATTATTGTACATTGTACAGTATATTTAAATGTTTTGTCGGGTGGCCTGTGCATTTTAATTAGCAATGGAAATTTTGATGCTATAAATATAATTCTTCTTCTTTTACTAAAAAGATGTATAAACTCACACTTCATTAGCTTGGGATCATCCTACCTTTTTTTGATAGGAAACCTATGGAACTACCTATCTCATTGTATAATTACTTCTCCGTATTGTGAGTTACCTTTCCTGTTTCGAGTTTTGAGGAAAGGGTTCGTTTTTTGTATATTACTTAAAAACTCGCGGCGTCCAAATTTCTGTCCTTCGTTTTACATATATATATATATATATATATATATATATATATATATATATATATATATATATTTCCTTCCTTTCTCTTTCGGACCTCAATGTTCCCCACGCATCCAAGTGCCCTCTAGCTGCTAGTCGAGGTGTCCTCCTTCCTATTCCTATTTCCTGTTTTTGCATACGTGCTCAACAGCGGTGCACGTTACACCATCATCAACTTATTTTTTTTAAATACACATACCATAATAAAGTTTCTTAATAATAGAAGAAACAAATTGACAGCAAAAGAAAAAACTTCTAATTCTTTTAGTTTTTAGTGTAAATTAAAGTAAGAATTACTTACTTATAAGTCTTACAGTTGTTCAAACGTTCTACATTTTTGTTCAAATGCAAATAACACCGTATTGCAGTTGTATTCAAAACATTGGGAAGCATTTGAGGCTTCGAGATCTAAGTTCCGCAATTGATTGTCATTTTCAATATTGTGTCGGTAAATATAATTTTTGAAATATCCCCAGGGAATAAGGCAAGAGGTGTTATATTAAGGGTTACGCTAGCCATCTTGCTTCGAATATGTTCCAATCCATCTTGCTGGAAAACTTGCCGATAGATATTACTGGACGGCTCTGGAATTAAATACCGTAGCACCGACTTGTTAACACCAATAATCAAAAGTATACTTAGAAACACAAAACCTTCCCCACAAGGTTTTGTGTTTCGAAGTATACCTTTCATCACCATAACCTTATTTAGAGTTTCCAACATGGAATCCAACTTAAATAAGATAAAAAAAAATCTTCAATACCAGCTTTAGGTAAAGCTAAAGTTGCTTCTACTTGATTTTCTAATCAATTTTGGTAGCTTTCATAATTTAAATATCCGTTATAGAAAAATGAACCTATCATTCGCATTCCGAATATTGCAACCCACATATTAAAACCGAAACGGTGTTAGTGCCTGCGCACTTGAAAAACTCTAGGATTTTCTTTCCCCCTATAGTGAGCATTTCTTCAGTTGAAAATTCCATTATTGGTCACGTGACTTTCATCCGACCAAATGATTTTATACGGAAATTGCTCTTTATCTTCACGTTGCCTGATATACCATTGACAGAACTCTCTGCGCCTCGATGAATCCCCTGGTCGAAGTCCCTGACAAATTCTAAATTGAAGTGGACGTAATTTTCCTTTTTGTAAAATAAAATGAGTAGTAGAATGGGCCACTCCAATTGTTTGTTTAATGTATCGTGTAGAAATTTCTGGATTTTCCGTAACAGCAATAAAACACTATTTGCTTTTCTTTATTGCAAGGTGTTTTACAAACTTTTTAAATGCACTATGTCCTCGTAAATTGACTGACAAGTTCCAAATGTAGTTTCATGAGCTGCTGTCTCTCTGGATATTTGTTTATAGATACATGCGTTTCGCTTCTTTGGAATTGCATGTAACATGATATGTAACATGATAGCATATCATAATTTTCTACATTTGAAGATTGCTCCATACTTTTTTGATAATAACTACCACAAATTAACTAATTCAGAGTTAAATACTAGCACCAAAATACAAAATTGTACAATACAAAATTATGACAGATACTGAATTACTTCAAAGTCATCTATTTTTATTTTTTTCAAAGCCGCCTGTCTTTATTTATTCTCTTTCATCGTTGTTATGATGTCGCAGATAAAACTGTAAGATATTACTTGTGTCTGGAAATTCATGAAAAACTCTTTATCAGCATTGAAAAATCAATTTTTTTTGGAAATTATACATACTATGTATTTTAGCAGTGTTTCATAATAATCATTTAAATAGGTAACTTTTGTTATGAACGAATAAGTTCAAAGGTAAATATGTAATTAAAAATTATTATTAATTTTATTAAATACATAAATAAATAGCAAAGTACAGGTCGTAGGTTCAAATCCTACTCGAGGTAAACTTTTTATTTATGTATTAATAAAATTAATAATGATTTTTAACTTTAATGTTAATTTTACAAGTATTTAATCTTTTAAGTTGCATAACTAACAATATTTTTGTAATTAATTAAATTATTTTATAAAATACTAAACACAAGGAAAATTAACTAAATAGACTTTTCTGAAAATGCAGGTCTGCGTTCAAAAATTTAGTGATGATGATCCATAAAGGTTCAAAACGCGATCAGGTCATCAAATGTAATACATTGCTGAATTTGTAGTAAAAAAAACCTTTCAAAATCAGTTTTTAAAATATCAGGACCGTATTTAAAAAATAAGTTGATGATAGCTATAAAAATAGGAACCGTCTGATTGAAAAACTGATAATGCCATGTTAAAGTCCGTAATTCGCCATAAAGAATTGTTTGTATTTTTGCTTTAGCATTTATAATAACGCCAGAAAAAAATAATATAGAAACTTCAAAAATTCGAAATTTTTGAAATATCTCAAAAACAAAAAATTACACTATCGACTTTATGTGTCATTTTGTTGGTCCCCTAATTACACAACTTTTTTCCTATTTAACTGGAGTTGTATATATTACCATTTCCAAGATCCCCATAGTGAGAATTCTTATCTTGGACACAGAGCTGTTCTTCCGGGTGGTTAATCCGTGTACCACTTTTAGTCTCAACGAGACTGTTTCTATTAAAAAAACGTTTCGACAAAGTGACATTTGCCATCTTCAAATCTGCAACTGTCGGCTCACCCTTCTGGCTACTCATACTGTAGCACTTTCTACTAGTGTTTGTTGCTCTTTACATACATTCCGCGTTCCCTTTTTCACTACGAGTAACCAGAAGAAGATAGTTACAGACCTGAATATGGCGAATCTGGCTTTACCGAAACGTCTGAGGTACGCCGATCAACACTCAGAAGACCAATGTAACACATAGCATATATATATATATATATATATATATATATATATATATATATATATATATAGCTCAGGGTGATCTACAAGAAATTAGTAACAATTATTCTTTGAAAATTACAACTACTTACATATGTCGAGGTATCGATAAAAAACTAGCTAAAGACATACTATCATGAACAATAAAACACTAATACTGATTTAAAATTAACATAATTTCGATCGGAGGTACCTATTACAAAAATATTAACGTCTGAAAATAACAAAAAAAGAAGATTAATCCTGGAAATGTGCTACATCAATCAGCAAACGAACAGTATGAATGCAAAAGTGACCCTATACATATATATATATATATATATATATATATATATATATATATATATATATATATATATATATATATAGTTTTCAAAGTTAAGTCTGCACTATTACTAACTTTCTTGTTAATGGAGCTACGAAGTCGGTTAAATTAGCAAAGTAGTGTGTTTTTTTACGCTGATTACGATGGTGAAAAAAGAAAAACAATTGAAAGTCGCATTGTCGAAAAATCGACGAAAACAAACTTTTTTCTAATGGAACACCCAGTATACAATATTCTCAGTCGATAGAGAATTAAATTCTGAGAAAAAGTTGTCATATGCATTTTTATTCTACAGTAAAAAATAAGGGAGATTTTGCCGATTCTTTAATTTCATCAAGTAGGCTATGATTCGAAAGTAATCCTTCATTTTATGAACTTGAACACGCTCTAAATAATAAATAATTAACAGGTCTTAAATTAAATGCTGGAAAAGGTCTCGTCTTTGTTTTTTCTACGTGCTTATAAACGCGTCTTGTGGCCTTCAAAATAGTTCTAGCATCAATACAGTTAATAATATGAATAATCGTTTGTTGGAGTTCTTCGATATTTGTACAACGTCTTTTATACAATTCATTTTTCAAATATCCTCACAAGCAAAAGTCTAAAGGCGTTATGTCCGGAGACCGAGGAGGCCAGCGAACAGGACCGTTCGTAGCTAAGTATCTATTGCCAAAAAGTTCTTGTAATAAATTAAATGTAAAAAATCGGCAAAATCTCCCTTATTTTTTACTGTAGGGTAGAAATGCATATGACAACTTTTGCTCATAATTTAATTCTCTATCGACAGAGAATATTATATACAGGGTGTTCGATTTTTCGAGAATGCGACTTTCAATTATTTTTCTTTTTCCACCATCGTAATCAGCGTAAAACAACACACTAATTTTCAAATTTAACCGAATTCGTAGCTCCATTAATAAGAAAGTTAGCAATAGTGCCGACTTAACTTTGAAAACTGTATATATATATATATATATATATATATATATATATATATATATATATATATATATATATATATATATATATATATATATATATATATATATATATATATAGACACACACACACACACTTACAGCGTTTAATTAATTTGACTCAATTTATGTTAGAATAATTTTAGCACACCCTATAAATAACAGAAAATAAGAAATGCACTGTATAGATAAATTTAAATTTGTAAGATTTGGGCGCGCTCACATTGTCAAGTTCTCGAACGTTATCTCCCCTTTTATAAATTCTTTCGCATTGTAGTCGTATAAAGCATGGCTTCACCATTGTAATATTTCCGTTCGAAATTATGTAAATTTTAAATCAGTATTATTGTTTTTATTGTTCAGCTAGTTTTTTATCGAATACCTCGACATATGTAATTTTCAAAAATTAATTGTTACTAATTACTTGTAGTTCACACTGATGAAGCCGCCAAATTAGGGGCGGCGAAATATTGGTCTTAATATAATGAGGATTACTCCCAGACGGTTTTAATTACAATCAGTTAACCACAATTATTTTACCGAATTCCTGACTACTCATTTGTACCCTTTGTCATATAATATATATATATATATATATATATATATATATATATATATATATATATATATATATATATATATGTGTATATTATAACAGGGTCCGCCTTTGGGAGCTGATCCTATGAGTATCTGCTAAACCAAACTTTGGTGACAGGGTAATGATGTTAAGGCTAACTCATCTAAAATATTTTCACGTTCGTACCACTTCCGGTTATACCGAAAGTCGGTACTTAGTCGCTTATTTTAAATGGAATACCCCGTATATTAATACATTTTTGGATTCTATGTCGAATTTTAAGGTAAGTTTGTTAAATAAACTAGATACGAAATTTCAGTCGTTTTAAAAAAAAATCATTTTTCTAAAAAAATTGACAGATGCGGTCTTAGTAATAACTCGTTAATTATTCTGTTCCTGTCAAACAATTTGAATAAAACTTTGCGGTGTTCTGGCAAAGGTTTATTGCAACTGTCTGCAAAAAATGACATTTGTATTTTTCATAAAAATAAAATTATGAATGTCTAAACTTTATTATCAAAAAATGCAAGTTACTCAAAAAAATCAAATTGAAACCTCTATTTTTTATTACTCAGATCGATTTAACATCAAAAATTAAGGTAAGTTTGTTTAAAGCTTTTTTTGCCTAAACGTAACAGTTTCATACTTATTATCAAAAAAGTCCCAATTTTAAAATTTATGATAAAAATGAGCTACATACTTAAATCTAGTATTCCATGTTCGTGGTCACCATGGAAACCAAATAATTGAGAATTGAAATAAAGAAAAATATTTGAATAACTTACTGCAAAAAATTATAAAAATTGATAATTTTGTGATACAAAAGTCATTTTTGCCAAATAGAAATTTTCTAAGTCATTTTTTTCAAATTCGATAACGACATAAGTGTGAAAATTTTATACTTTATGAGTAAATCGAAAAAAACTACTTTTTACTGCGGAGGTGATACATACTTATCAGCGCATCATTACACGATAAAAATGCTTATTTATTTTGTTTTTCTTTTGTAGTCAATAATTTAATAAAATTGTTGACAGTTTGTGTTTTTCTTGAGGAAATGGCTCGATTTGAATATTCTGATACAGATTATTTGAATTTAATTTTAAATCACGGAGAATGTCATAGAGTTGTAAAACGAACAGTAAGAACATTTATCGAACGCTATCCTGAGCGCCCCCGACCATCAGCAGATACAATAAGATGTGTGGTTCAAAATTTGGAACAGTTTGACATATTTAAACACTCTGCGCCTCGCAAAAAAACTGCTATTGATAACGAACAGAATGAAGTTATAACTTTACGATATTGGCTTAACACCAACAACTATCAGAAGAATTCTTAAGAAACATAAGCTTAGACCATACTGTTTACAATTAGTTCAACATTTGAAAGAAGCGGATTTCTTGAAACGTATCGAATTTTGTGAAACAATTTTGCTCAAAATACAAGAAATTCCTAATTTTTTGATTACTATCATATGGACAGACGAATCTAAATTTACGAAAAATGGCATATTTAATCGCCGAAACTCGCATTACTGGAATAACGAAAATAGCAATCCAATTCGCGAATGCCATTTTCAGGAAATTTGGAATTTTAACGTATTTTGTGCTATTCGGAGTAACGAAATCTTTGACGTGTATTTTTACAACGACAATTTGAGAGGTTTAAAATAGTTGATCGTTGCGATTTATGATTACAAATTTAATTTCTAGGAGAAAATTATCTTGAAATATTAAACACTCGAATTCAACCCCGATTAAATCTAGAAAGGGAAAATTTATGGTACCAATAAGACGGTGCGCTCCCTCACAACACCAGCGCTGTTTCCATGAAACTTTATGAAATTTTGGAAGATCGTGGGTTTGCCAATAATGGTCCCTTTCTATGGTCACCTAGGTCACCTGATCTTACGCCAATGGATTTTTATCTTTGGGGTCGAATTTGAAAATATTGTTTATGCTACACCACTAACGACTAAAGAAGATTGTATTGCAAGAGTGCAAAATGCCTTCAATTCTCTTTCTCCACAAGAAATTCAAAGGGCTACACATGAAGCCGTTATAAAACGGGTTCAACAATGTCTTGCGTCTAACGGGTAACATTTTGAACATTTATTGTAAATTAATTTACATTTGATCACGAGCAAGAAATACTAAATAAGCGACTTTATCGTGTAAGAATGCACTGATAAGTATGTAGTTACTACCTTCGCAGTAAAAAGTAGTTTTTTTCGATTTACTCATAAAGTATTAAATTTTTACACTTATGTTGTATATCGAATTTGAAAAAAATTACTTAGAAAATTTCTATTTGGCAAAAATGACTTTTGAATCACAAAATTATCAATTTTTATAATTTTTTGCAGTAACTTGTTCAAATATTCTTCTTCATTTCAATTCTCAATTATTTGGTTTCCATGGTGACTACGAACAAGGAATACTAGATTTAAGTATGTAGCTCATTTTTATCACAAATTTTAGAATTGGGACTTTTTTGATAATAAGTATGAAACTGTTACGTTTAGGCAAAAAAATCTTTAAACAAACTTACCTTAATTTTTGACGTTAAATCGATCTGAGTAATAAAAAATAGGGGTTTCCATTTGATTTTTTTGAGTAACTTGCATTTCTTGATAGTCAAGTTTAGACATTCATAATTTTATTTTAATGAAAAATACAAATGTCATTTTTTGCAGACAGTTGCAATAAACCTTTGCTTACAACACCTCAAAGTTTTATTCAAATTGTTTGACAGGAACAAAACAATTAACGAGTTATTACTAAGACCGCATCTGTCAATTTTTTTAGAAAAACGTTTTTTTTTTAAAACGACTGAAATTTCGTATCTAGTTTATTTAACAAACTTACCTTAAAATTCGACATAGAATCCAAAAATGTATTAATATACGGGGTGTTCCATTTAAAATAAGCGACTTAGTACCGACTTTCGGTATAACCGGAAGTGGTACGAACGTGAAAATATTTTAGATGAGTTAGCCCTAAGATCATTACCCTGCCACCAAATTTTCAAAATTATAGTAAGTTTGGTTTAGCAGATACTCATAGGATCTGCTCCCAAAGGACCCTGTATATATATATATATATATATATATATATATATATATATATATATATATATATATATATATATATATATATATATACAGTGTGTCCCCGGATTGATTGGACGACTCTAGTAAAAGGCAAACAATTTTGTATTTGAAATTTAAGCCTGTGGGGTCCAGCCCTGCTTGGTTTGAAACTGATTTTGCGACAGAATTTTAGTTTCGAAAAATCACGTATTCCCTGGAAATTGTGAACAAAATGATTTTTCACACTAAGTCCTTTGTAAGAGATACGACAAGATGTTACTACAAAAATTTGTTCAGAATCAAAAATTACATATAAATCCAAATTTCAAGTGTCTATGACAACTTTTATTTTTTTAGGCTTTTTTATGTTATTAACGAAATTTGATCGGAATTGAAAATTATGTTAATATACCACATTTCCCATCACAGATTCCATGAAACAGACCCCTCTGGAAAATGAAAGAAACTTTTTTCTATTGTTGGATAATCGTCAACAGTAACAAAGCAATTAAGTAAAATTACCTATGTGCTGTGACTTATGACACCTCCTAAATTTGTACAATGTTCAATACGTAATGCTTTATGAGAATGTTGTATCTGTTACAAGGTAATAGTTTTGGTAGTATTTTGAATCCTATTTTTTAACTCTTCAACATCATTTGGAATTCTTTCAGCGTAAACTAATTGTTTCAATCTGGCCCACACAAAAAAATCCATAATAGTAAGATCAGGTGACCTTGGAGGCCACAAAAATCTCTTCCTCTCAATCTATCTCTCGCCAAACTGTTCATTTAACCAGCTGGAAGCAAGACGAGTAGAATGCGCAGCGCAGCCGTCATGCTGAAAATAACTGGTTTGGAGTATTTCTAAGGGAAGTTCATCAACAAACTTGTCAAGAATCATCGTGTACGTATTCTGATTAAGGTTTCCTTCAATAAAGAATGGCCCAATAAGTCTACGTGAAACTGCACAACATACATTTATCTTTTTAAAGTATTGCCTTCTGGAATTAATTTGGTATTGTGGTTTTTTTCGGTTCAAAATCTACAATTCTGAGACGAAGGGACGCCAATTGTTGTGAAAGCAGATCGTCCGAAAATATTATCTGCTCATTAAAATTAATTTTTTATACCAAAAATGACGTTCGCAGGCCTTAAAATAATAATTAATTTTTCCTATAAGGAAGCCTTTTTTTATTTTTTATGTAAAGTTCCTTGTTGAAAACGGTCTAGTTTATTAGATTTTTGTGACATTTCAATATTTACTTATACAGGATGTTCGACTTCATTAAAAACAAGTGAATAAGTAAATTTTTTCAAATGGAAATCCTCAATTTTTTTTTCAAAATTTGTCTGATTAATAATTAAAAATACGGGTATGGTTTTATAACGTTGTCTATTTCGAAAACTTGTAGTTTTTGAAATATTGCCAATATATTTTTAAATGGCGATTTTGCTGTGACTGATATAATAATTACTCTTAGATGGCTAAGACAAGACGGCGTTGTTAAACTTTCAAGTGTAAGAAGTTGTCATTGTGACATTCTACTATTTAAAAGTTGTAAACCATCATAACGGGGTGCCTAAATTACTCAAGCGAATTTGATAAAGTTATAGCAAGAACATATGACACATTTGCTGTTTGTTATCCGCAAAAGCAGAATCATTATCATTCGCAGTTAAACAAATTATATAGAATTTCAAGAACTTTGGAGTACAAAGAAATAAACCGCTTGTCAATAACGAAAATATTAAATATATATATATATATATATATATATATATATATATATATATATATATATATATATATATATATTGATATGTTAAAATATTTATTAATATTAAGATTAGTCTCATATGGGGATAGAGTTCTAGGAATTATTTTAAATTTATTTTGAGGTAAATTTAAATGTTGTATGTAATAATGAATGACGTATTTATTTTAACTCTTAATGTTATTATTGCACCGTTCTAGCTCAGGGATCTCAATTGGGGAAAGAGTTCAGGGATTTAGTTGAAGATAAAAATTTTTAAAATATAAGAAATATCCTATATGTAATTTAATTTAACGTATAAAATTTGCTCTGAATAGAATTTGCTTTCTAACGCATGCGTTAATGACTTTAAATGAAAAATAAGTAAAGCTGTCAAAAAAATGTCAAATAATTAAGAAATTTTAATGTATGGATCAAAATGAAAATTTAGAAAAAGAAAAGGAAATTATTAGCTTCACAGGTGTTTACACAAGTAAATAATTGAAATTCTTAATTAATAACATATAACAAATATAAATTGCAGGGAAATACCAATAACAGGGTTATAAAATTTAAAACTCACGTATACAGTCCTTCCTGTCGATTGAATGATGTCTTCAAACTTCAGCTGGAGGCAGGCAATGTTCACTCGGCTATTGTTGTTACTAATATCCAACTGCTATCTCGGTTCTCGAAGACACCAACTTCCAAGCTTCAAGATGTTTTCTTTCCAAAAACGGCAACCTCCAAACACTTATTTACTATGGTAACCTTTTATTTAAAATGGTTTTAAATCTTTATGACTGATATCGTTTAAAATGTATTATTAAGTATCCAAGATTTTTGTTAACACACTTTTATTTTAGTTACCGAAAATAAAATAATATTTATTTAAGAGGAATTGTCCGGATAAATAAAACAAACTTTCACCAAATAAAAATGGAATTTAATTTGGTATATAAAGGATTATTTTAAATCGGAAAACACGAAAACAAATTTACACAAAATCGTGACATCAATTAATCGTACAGAATTATGTTATTAATAACGACAGGTATCGGTGACCGAACTATTTAATTTTAACCGAAGATATAAAAACAAGTGCTCTCGAAATTATTCGTAACGTAAACTTTCTCGACGATAATAAATTAGGTTAAGTAAACACAAATCTAGCAAGACTGTTTTAATTTTTCACTTTTTGAACAAATTCTAGAGAGAGAATGATTCCTGAGCTCTTGCTTTTATAGGTTTCTGGTTGCTACAGAAATTTCAACTTTTTTACAGCCATATTGCAAAATTTACAATGAATGTGATTGGATAATCAAAATTAAGAATTGTACAGAAATGGAATTTTGGCCGTAACTTTCTTATACATGGTCGGAAATGAAATTTAAAAACGGAAATGAAAACTACATGAAATTTCGAATACAAGGACACCTAACAAGCAATAATTCCTAATACTAATAAACGAAACAACTTAATCTAATCAAAATAAGCTTTTAACTATTTAAACTTACAAGCTACACTAAAATTACTTGTGAAAATGGAATTCTGAGGACAATTTACATAAGAAAACATATCTTTTATGTTCGAAACATATAATTTAATGAAAATTTTAAGCTTTTGTAAATTTGTCTAGAATTCACCTGAGATTTAGCATAAATTTTGCGGATAAAAACGCTGTATCCTTATAAAAACTTATTTATATTGTGAAAGAACATCTATTATTTGCTTCAAGAGCAAAAACTAAATCTAATTATGTGGAAAAAGTATAAAATTATGTGAAAATCTAAAATTTACAACGTAACCATACTTAAATTTACATATGAAATAAATTCATATTAAAAATGTTTTAGCACTTAAAATGTTATGTTTAAGGTTTGTACAACTTGTCTTTATTGTTCTCACTACTTATTTGCAATGCATAATGTTATTCAGTCTTGCATTGAAAAAGTCTCATCGTCTAACACTTTTCTAGGATTTTTGCACTATAAAATGTACGGCACTATAAATGTTTGTATGCCATAATGTTCTAAATGTCTTTCTTCTTGTGAATCATGTATTATAATTTTTGTCACTAATTCGCTAACAAAAATGTGTGCGAAAATTGTCTATACTGTCCATATTATAACCCTTTTAACTAAATTTTTGTATTTCCTGCTTTTAAAAACCAAACATACCTTATCCCTAACATAATCCTAACTACATAGTCCATGTTTAAACACCTGTGAAATGTCTACTTGTCAAATTACCTTTGAAAAATTGAATTTTATTGTAAAATTGCACTACTAAAATGACTCTACGAAAATGGTTATATCTAACATTCTTGACAATTTTGGTAGCAACAAATTGCTTTTTATGATGAAACCAAACTTAGCAAATGATATTCAGATCAATTTATACCAAATAAATTTATTTTAAAACACATCGTGAACCAGATTTATGTAAAATTGTGTCTCGCACTTGTATCGAGCCAGAAATTACCCCTTTTTATGACCCAAATGTCATGTAAGCTGTCCGATACTTCTATTACCTCTTTCTAAACATCTCAAATTCCCCAATTTAAGAATGAAGATATTTTTGTACAAGAAAATATAAAGTTCTTTAATTGACCTACCTATTAAAATTAAATTTTGAAATAAGAATAACTTATAGAAGTATGAAAATTTTAGATTCATCTAGGCACTTCAATTTTCTGTACATATTTACTTGCTACGCTAGGTTCTTCATTTATCAACACCAAATTTTCTTGTATAATGTTTATAACTTCTTGCTTGTAACCAATGTGATTGATATCGAATTGCTCATCCTTAATAATTCTTTCCACCTTCAAATACTGGATATGCGGTTTATATAAATTTAATCTTTTATTGTAGGGCTGTACCCAGTTTAATTCATCTTTACCAATTCTTATCTTCATATATTGTGCATCGATAATCAATCTTAATTGCTTAATCATATCCATTCCGATTATTAACTCCATCTTTAAATTGTTAGTTATAAACCATTGTGTTTGAAAAATCTGTTCCCCTACCTTAGCTTCAGTATGTAGCATCCTATTTATAGTGCTAAGCTTCTTATCCGTAGCTGCCATAACTTCTATTTTGTTTATTCTGATGATCTCATCTTTAAATAAATCGTTATTCTCTACGATGATTTTTCCTGTATTAATGAAATTTCTGATCCGGTATCAACTAATCCTAATAAATTTAAATTCTTAATTCTAATGTTAACGAAAGGTAATAAAATGTTTGCAGTTTCTGGTTCTGAATTTTGTTCAATTTCTAAAAATTCCGTAGGATGTTGGTAGTTTGTCTTTACATTGTTGACAAGGAAGCTCGTATTTAAAAATTTTGAACGGTGATCTTGTCAAAGTCCTTTTGTGTGTTCTTTTCTTCGTCTTGGGATGCATGTACGATGGCATTGACCCAACTAATCCTTCCACAACTCGGTTCCTCCTTCTCTTCTCGTACCTGGATGTTATTCACTCTCCTATTCTGATCATCCACGATCTCTTGGTATGGCCTTCTATTTTCTTTTTGCATATCATTTCTACGATGATCCTTTCCTTCATTCTCTCTATTATTCTGATGCTCCCGTTCATTATCCTTGGCTTGATTGTTGTAATTAAATCTGTTCCTATCGTAGCCATTATTATATCCCCTCTTCTTTGTTGGAAGTTGTTCCTCTCTCTTCCCGATCTATAATTGTTTTTCCTATTGTTGCCATTTTGGAAATACTCTCTACGATTGTCAGCACGATGATATTGATTTTGATAACCCCTCCTGTCGTTTCCATAATTCCTATTATAATTGTCTCTCCTATTTTCCTCTCTTTCGTGCCTGTAATTATATTCCCTCCTGTCATTCCAAACGTTCCTAGGGTTAAATTCTCTCTTTTCGTAACTGTTCTGATGCTGTTCATACGCATCGTATCTTCTTAAAAATTGCAGTAGTGATGTTATATTATCTATATTCTGCAGAATAATGTTTTCTGCCACATTATTCTCCAGTTGCCTTGCTAAATATTGGACTATTTCTTGTTCATTCATCGGTGGTGTGAAATATCTTGCTATTTGGTATTTCTTCATCACATAAATCTCCCTCGAAGTGCCATAGTTTTTGTCATACTTCGCCCTTGAAAATTCTTCCCTTATTACATTTTGTTGGACGTCACTCCAATATTGTTTGGTAAATAATTCCTTGAAGTGCTTATAATCGGTACATTGCTCTTGTACTAAATTGTACCATAGTTCGGCATTCCCTTTAAGCATCTTTCTTACCAAACGCATTCTTTGTTTATTGTCCTTAATGTCATTAAAATATTCTTCTATATTTTTCAAAAATAGCATTGGCGATTCTTGCTTCTTGCCTTCAAATTTATATGGCATCTCTTGATTCCACATGCAATTTTCCCAGCCTATTTGAAAATTTCTAGGTGTTTCTCGTTCTTTCAACTCTTCCAGGTCATGATCGTGCATTCTTAATTTATTGCAAATTTCCCCCATCTGTTTCTTGTTCTCATCCTTATTCTTATCCACCTGGAAACATATTTGTTCGTGAATGTCTTGTATCCTTCCTACTTTATCATTTATTTCGTTAGAAGCCTCTTCTCTTAGACGGGTTTCAGTTCTAATATTCTTGTCCAACTTGCCGATCTTGTCATCTACCTCTTCCTTATTGTCGATAATCGTTCCCCATAACTTATCATTTTCTCGGTGCATATTATTGCTTAATTCTTCCTTCGTTTTCTCCATTTTATGCACTAACTTCTCCTTATCGTCCTCCCACTTACTCACTTGTCTATCGATACTTTCTACCAACTTGTTAAATTTAATTTCCATCTTCTCATCTGCTCTACGTATCTCCTCTTTCCTATTTTCTTCAAGCTTGTTAAATTTACTATCAATATTTTCTTCTGCTTCTTTCTTGTCTTGCTTTCTACTTTCTTCGGCTCTCATTAACATGGCGATTATCATGTCCACGTCTAAGCTCTTGCTTTCTCTAACTGGACTTCCCTCTTCTTGCTGTGCTTCAACATCCTTTTCAATATGTTCCATCTTTGTAACTAGATCCTGTTTTTTCTCTTTTACCTCAATATCTTTAGGTCCGTAAACTTTACCTGATCTAGTTACCCTACGATCTTGCATTCACTAATTGTGCTAACTAAATTTGCCCCTTTTTATAAAAATCCTAACACTAATAAACACAATAAACAATAACTAATAACAAATAACAAATAACAATGAACGAAAAAATGAAAAAAAACTAAATACCTATAAAATTTTTTTGTGCTTTTTATATCAAAATCTTCAATCTAAATCGTGCCCACACGTTGCGGCGACAATAAATTGAAATGTTAAAATATTTTTATTATTATTGGCGAAAAATCGAATAAGGGGATAGATTTCTAGTTGATTTTAATTTGTGGTAAAATTTATATGTTGTATTTAATAATGATTGACGTATTTATTTTAACTCTTAATGTTATTATTGCACCGTTCTAGCTCAGGGATCTCAATTGGGGAAAGAGTTCAGGGATTTAGTTGAAGATAAAAATTTTTAAAATATAAGAAATATCCTATATGTAATTTAATTTAACGTATAAAATTTGCTCTGAATAGAATTTGCTTTCTAACGCATGCGTTAATGACTTTAAATGAAAAATAAGTAAAGCTGTCAAAAATTGTCAAATAATTAAGAAATTTTAATGTATGGATCAAAATGAAAATTTAGAAAAAGAAAAGGAAATTATTAGCTTCACAGGTGTTTACACAAGTAAATAATTGAAATTCTTAATTAATAACATATAACAAATATAAATTGCAGGAAAATACCAATAACAGGGTTATAAAATTTAAAACTCACGTATACAGTCCTTCCTGTCGATTGAATGATGTCTTCAAACTTCAGCTGGAGGCAGGCAATGTTCACTCGGCTATTGTTGTTACTAATATCCAACTGCTATCTCGGTTCTCGAAGACACCAACTTCCAAGCTTCAAGATGTTTTCTTTCCAAAAACGGCAACCTCCAAACACTTATTTACTATGGTAACCTTTTATTTAAAATGGTTTTAAATCTTTATGACTGATATCGTTTAAAATGTATTATTAAGTATCCAAGATTTTTGTTAACACACTTTTATTTTAGTTACCGAAAATAAAATAATATTTATTTAAGAGGAATTGTCCGGATAAATAAAACAAACTTTCACCAAATAAAGATGGGATTTAATTTGGTATATAAAGGATTATTTTAAATCGGAAAACACGAAAACAAATTTACACAAAATCGTGACATCAATTAATCGTACAGAAATATGTTATTAATAACGACAGGTATCGGTGACCGTACTATTTAATTTTAACCGAAGATATAAAAACAAGTGCTCTCGAAATTATTCGTAACGTAAACTTTCTCGACGATAATAAATTAGGTTAAGTAAACACAAATCTAGCAAGACTGTTTTAATTTTTCACTTTTTGAACAAATTCTAGAGAGAGAATGATTCCTGAGCTCTTGCTTTTATAGGTTTCTGGTTGCTACAGAAATTTCAACTTTTTTTACAGCCATATTGCAAAATTTACAATGAATGTGATTGGATAATCAAAATTAAGAATTGTACAGAAATGGAATTTTGGCCGTAACTTTCTTATACATGGTCGGAAATGAAATTTAAAAACGGAAATGAAAACTACATGAAATTTCGAATACAAGGACACCTAACAAGCAATAATTCCTAATACTAATAAACGAAACAACTTAATCTAATCAAAATAAGCTTTTAACTATTTAAACTTACAAGCTACACTAAAATTACTTGTGAAAATGGAATTCTGAGGACAATTTACATAAGAAAACATATCTTTTATGTTCGAAACATATAATTTAATGAAAATTTTAAGCTTTTGTAAATTTGTCTAGAATTCACCTGAGATTTAGCATAAATTTTGCGGATAAAAACGCTGTATCCTTATAAAAACTTATTTATATTGTGAAAGAACATCTATTATTTGCTTTAAGAGCAAAAACTAAATCTAATAATGTGGAAAAAGTATAAAATTATGTGAAAAATCTAAAATTTACAACGTAACCATACTTAAATTTACATATGAAATAAATTCATATTAAAAAATGTTTTTAGCACTTAAAATGTTATGTTTAAGGTTTGTACAACTCGTCTTTATTGTTCTCACTACTTATTTGCAATGCATAATGTTATTCAGTCTTGCATTGAAAAAGTCTCATCGTCTAACACTTTTCTAGGATTTTTGCACTATAAAATGTACGGCACTATAAATGTTTGTATGCCATAATGTTCTAAATGTCTTTCTTCTTGTGAATCATGTATTATAATTTTTGTCACTAATTCGCTAACAAAAATGTGTGCGAAAATTGTCTATACTGTCCATATTATAACCCTTTTAACTAAATTTTTGTATTTCCTGCTTTTAAAAACCAAACATACCTTATCCCTAACATAATCCTAACTACATAGTCCATGTTTAAACACCTGTGAAATGTCTACTTGTCAAATTACCTTTGAAAAATTGAATTTTATTGTAAAAATTGCACTACTAAAATGACTCTACGAAAATGGTTATATCTAACATTCTTGACAATTTTGGTAGCAACAAATTGCTTTTTATGATGAAACCAAACTTAGCAAATGATATTCAGATCAATTTATACCAAATAAATTTATTTTAAAACACATCGTGAACCAGATTTATGTAAAATTGTGTCTCGCACTTGTATCGAGCCAGAAATTACCCCTTTTTATGACCCAAATGTCATGTAAGCTGTCCGATACTTCTATTACCTCTTTCTAAACATCTCAAAATATATATATATATATATATATATATATATATATATATATATATATATGTGTATATATATACAGGGTGGTCGAGAAAGTTCAAATTGATAAATTATTTTTATCCTCAGCGTCAGCGCCCCTTTATACTCTGCAAAACCTAAACTTAACCAATACAGAAAACAAAAAGTAGTGCATGAGAAAGAACACTTCATATGACATAATTAAAAGAAAATGTATTCTTCGTAATGTAATTAATTGCAACTACCGATTTGAACAAATAATAATTAGTTCAAGATATCAATAAAAACGTGCTTCAATTCATGGAAAGATGCAGGTATTTGTTTACTTTTGCTTTCAGTTTTATCATTGGTTAAAGTATTCCCCAATACCTTAATCAATGGTAGTACACCAGTACGTTGACTAAGAAATATGCAGGGTTGTCTAGACCTAGCATTAAAAATTTTGTTGGGTGATAGAACAACATAAATGTGACTCAAATACGCAAGTTAAAAAAATTCCATTTCACACACCCACTTAAAGAAAAATTATTTTTGATTTTTTCCAAAAAAAACTTTTTTACCCAAAAATTTTGAAATTCTCGGATATTTTGATACATTCCTCGAACTTTAACGCTATCATCACATTTTACATTAAATTTCAGGGAAGGATGAGCTTGAAATTGATTTTTTTGAATTGTGTATTTGAGTCACATTTAAGTTGTTCTATCACCAGAAAAATGTTTAACACTAGGTCTAGACCACCCTGTATATTGCTTTTTACTTACATCTTTTATTTTATGTTATCTTCTAGTTTATCTTCGTATCTTACTCTTACCATGTTATTAGTAAATTAAACTTGTTTACAAACAATAGCTTAAAACATTTACCTATAGTTAAAAATTTTCAGTTTTATTACTTCTTTTACTGTATTATATGTGTATAATGTAGCATTAAAAGTAAAGCGAGACACAATTAAAAGTAAAAGAAATTATATTTTCTTTTATAGAGCTTTGTACAAACATAACCAGTTCTTCAAGAGTATTTTAATTTAGTTATTAAAAGTTAACAGTCAAGAAAGGAAATGTTTGAGTAAAAATGTGAATTTAAAAGAAATTCAGAGTCAATTCAATCTTACAATAAATTGAATAATTAAATATTTAATTAAGCAGACGTTACGCACCATATGTTTGGGAAATTGCACAAGCAATTAAGTGATTACAAAAATTAATTAATTTCAAAGCTCTAAAACTGAAAGTGAAAATATATTTCCTCTATATTTTACTCAAAACTTCTTTCGAACAAAACATTTCTCCTGGGATTTGTTCTATATCCTTTTTGTCGTTCTACAAAAAGGCATCTTGGATTTCATTGACACTTTTCACAAAACAAACAAATATACGTATATCTAAGTGCAATGTGACTACGGCAGACCACAGTCTGGAAGTTAGTAGTAAGGGTTGTCTACCGGACGTCCGGCCATTGGGGGTTTACCCGCCACCTATCTTTCACTAGGCGCCAGAGTTGCGAAAGAGAATAATATACTACACCCTAAAATGTTGGAAGGTGTGAGGCTAAAGAAACGAATTTTACTTATTGAAAATGGGAGACGTTTAGGAAACGCGTTATTCACAAAAATCAGATTATTAATCTCAAATCTTCCTATTCAAAACGTCCATACTTATTAGACAGATAACTATACAGCCAGTATAATCACGTAGAAGTAATTATTCAAGAAATATACTTCGGCATTTATTTTAACAGAATTCGTAATTTATACCGTTTGATATATTACATCTATTAAATGTCTGTACTCAGTAATTAGCCGTAACATTAAAGAAACATTTATAATTTAGAATTTGGCAGGAACACAGTAAAATAATTATCCAGGCTTAAATGGCTGCCGAATATTTCATAAATATGAATATTCTAACAATCTAACTGAAGCTTCGTAATCAAATTATTCAATAACTTAAATGCTAGGCTTGATTGATTACAAGCAAAACTAAAAATATAATCGAGTATTTTAAAAATTGCAATCTTCTAATAAAAACTTAATTATGCAAATGCAAACTTTCACAGTTATCATTAATAATTTAGATGCTTATCTTTGGCCTTGAAATCCTGTATTTCTATTTCTTTTATACAAATTCAAACGTTTTGATAACTATTACTGTTCGTTCGTTCGTTCTTAGTAAATAACTTCACTTAACCTTCATTCCATTCCCTTGCGGGGTAGGCAAAACAATCACTGCCTCTTATTTATTTTTTATTCACAATCTTTCTCCATGCTTTCCTATCTCCGCATACTTCCGTAGCTTCCACAAGGTTTATATATTGTCTCTGACATGTCCTTTTATTTTTACAACTCCTTATCTTTCTTTTCTTTATCATACACTCTACTACATTCAGCCAAGTTTTACGTGGCCTCGTTAATCTTGATTTGTTCATTCTCTCAATGTGACCAAACCAACGTAATGTACTAGTTCATCATCGTGTTTTCCTCGCCACACTTCGTCATTACACACTCTTTCTTTACCTCATTCCTTCTCGTTTTACCACCTGCGCTTCTCAGGAATCTCATACCCACGGTATTTGTTTGTCTTTCGTGCATTTTTTGACATACCCATGTCTCACTTCCATACAGTACTGACGGGACAAACACGCCATTATAAATTTCGCGTTTCTCATTATCGTTCACATACTTCCAATCACTCTCCTTCCAGCATTGACCCTTCGTCCAATTTCGCCATCCATTTTACCATCTGCAGTAAACATTCTATCCAGATATACCAGCTCGTCCGCTTACTCCACAATTTCATCTTGCAGGTTAAATACTCTTCTTTCCACCTTTCCGATTGAACATCACAATTTTAGCTTTTTTCACGTTTACCTTTAGGTCCATGCACTCACAGACTATAGCAGACTTGCTCAGAGCAGTTTGTAGCTCATCTGCACTGTCACTTGATAAGACTGTGTCATCTGTATAGACCAGAACTCGTACATTTATGACACCAACCATTACACTATTTGTATCGGTACCTGTTTGCGTAACACATTTATCCAGGTATACATTGAACTACCACGGTGATATCCCACAGCATTTTCGCTCTCCTTGCTCATTATTAAAGTATTCACTAACACCTCCTCTCACTCTAACACATGCCATATTCATTTAATATTTCCCACAGCTTCTCTCTATAAACTCTGTCGTATGCTTTCTCCATATCTACAAACGCGCAGTACAGCTTCCTTTTTACCCGTTTCGATCACCTACTGAAAATTAACCATCTGATCAACACATCTTCTCCCTGGCATCAAGCCCCCCTGCACATCTCAAATCTTAGTTTGTGTAGTTTATCGTACTCTATCAATCAATATTCTTCCAAACACTTTATCAGGTACCTTGATCAAACTTATTCCACTGTTGTTCTTGCAATCACTCTTATTCCCTTTACCCTTACCCAGTGGTACAATGATCGTGATCTTCCAATTCCTCGGCACTTTTCCACTCTTAAGGCATAGATTGAATAGTTCACACAATCTTCGTATAAGGTTTGCACCTCCATACTTTAGCATTTCACCAGTGATTTACCTACGCCCGCTCCTTTATCGTTTTCAACGTTCCTACCGTTTTCTACCTTATTTATCCCAATATCCTTCTCAGTTTCATTTACCATTCCTTCAACATTATCCTTATTTAAACCTTCAGTCTTACTTTCCCCACTACTGTACAGCTTTCCGAAATATCCTTGCCAGCATTTCCTCACTTCAGAATCGTCCCATATTATTTAGTTGCTCGTATTCAGCACTCCTGCAGCGTTCTGTTTTAGGGCACGTTTTGTATTTTTGACCAATTTCCAGAAGAGTTTTTTGTTTCCCTCAAAATCATTCTGCATTTTCTCTCCTTCCACAGCCATCACTTCCCCTTTACTTATTCTCATTGCCTCTTTCGTTTCTTTGTTTCTTAATCTGTACATCTCATACGATCGCTTTTTCTCAGTCTCTTTTTTTTGCAGCAATCATGGCTATGTATGCATCTTTTTTATTACAGACTGCCTTTTTTTACAGATTCATTCTACAAAGTACATTTTTTGTGTCTACATACAGTCACACGGCACAATTGACAACACAGCTTTTCAAGCTTATCCATGCACTTTCAACGTCAGTATCTTTTATTTGTTCGTTCCACACTGTTTAATTCACATTCAACTCTTTAATCACTGCATCTGCGTATTTCATGGGACAGGTTGTAATACTGTTGCTGTATTTGAGGAATAGTGCTAAGCACTGCTTGTTGGGGTATTATATTTTGTGGTGTGCTATTGTAGTTTATTCGTTGTAATGGGATTGTGGCCTGGTGTTGATTATTTTGAAATTGTAAATTTGTGTCGTTATTAAGGTACGCCACTGGCAAAAGGTTGTACATACATGTTCTCACTGGAGCTGACCACTTATTCATTTGTTTTGTACTTTCTTGGAATGTAATAAGATAGATAAAGTTTTGTTTGAGTTATCACCGACTTAACCCGCAGGTCGACGATATAATTCATACCTTTCTTGATTACTCAGCGCGGAAGATCGGTAGCGTTGTCACTCTCAAATATCAAACGTGGACTGAGAAAAGTTTGGAAAAACTTTAATTCGAAAGCGGTAAACGCATTTACAGCTCAATTTAAATCATATCAAATCTTATAAAGAAATAATTTTCAGTTCCTAATAAAAGATCTGTAATTATTATGGTATATTGAAAACAGGGTGCATTAATTCAATCTAGCTTTAATTTAACTACATATGTTAAATTTTTGCAATCCTGTGATAACCTAACATACTTAATATTCGTAAAGTATTTGCTTCGAGGTCAAGGAAAAACAGAAAAAGATCAAAAAATACCAAAAGTTAAACTTTTTTTTTAATATAGACCGCCAAAACCTAGTAAATCGACTTTATTCTTGTCGGTTGAGTTTATTTGGATATTTACAAATCTCAATAGATTCTCGTTGTAAACGAACATAGTAATGAAATACTTACCTTTTTTGGGTTTTTAAATGGTGTATTTTAAATTATACAATCTAAATGTTTCGATAACACTTACAGTTATCTTCGTCAGTAGTAACATCTATTAAAATTGTTAAAGATGTAAACAATTTTGTCAAAGTTGAAGAATTAAAACATAAACATCAGCCTGCTATTAATATTGCAGTTTGAGAAACGTATAAAGCTAACTATATATATATATATATATATATATATATATATATATATATATATATATATACGGTGTGTCAATTTAAAAACTTACAATACACTATATCTCATGAATAAATGATGATATCAAAAAATTCTCTAAACCGTTTCTAGGGTAGAAAGGGGGAACCAAAATGACATAGAAGATAACTCATTCCAACCAACCCCTACGCCCCACCCAACTAGAAAATTAAATAGCGAACCCTACTTGTAATAAATCATTGAAAATCCTGCAAAAATGCAATCCAGTGGTATAAATAAAAATTATACAGGGTGTATTATATTATTTCAGTCATTTTTATAAATGAACACAAATCTCTTTTCAGAAATAACACTATAATATTTTATTTCAAAAAAGTACATCAATATTCACTAAAAGGTTTTGTTGAACTACAAATTTGGTAAAAATATTAATTAATCAATAATACAGCCTGTTTTCAAATTCTTCACGAACTTTGGTAAATGTTGTTCTGGTAATACCCCTTTCTACCCTAGAAGCGGTTTAGGGAATTTTTTGATATCATCATTTAAATTGACACACTGTATATATATATATATATATATATATATATATATATATATATATATATATATATATGACATGGAAAAAAGTGCCATGTCACGCGATAGAGGACACTAAAATGAGAAAAAAGGTTCCTGTGAACTTAGGTCCGCAACGCCTTCGTTTAAAATATATAGGGTGTTAAAGTTTAATTATTTTTTTGTTTTTTTTTTAATATCTTTTTACAATGATGTAATAAGCGGACGAAATTTTGTATACTGGGGCTTTTTGTCACGCAGAATTTAAATATGACCTTAGTTCTACTATTACTGATAGAGGGCGCCGCATACAGGTTTCCACCTTGTTTGAGTCGGTCCTAACTTTTTTGCCTTACAATGTGTGTCATTGTCAAAAAATTTGTTTTACCATCTCTTCTGCTTCAGAAAGGTATACCTTATTGAAGTCACTAGGACCAACGGTTTACGGTAAAAATGCTTCCGATGCATGAAAATTATCCAAAAGCGCCAAAGTAACTTATTTGCAAAAACAATGACATAGCACTTCAACAATTAAATTTTAATAGCAACAATGAAGGGCAGTGATTAAAAAACTATTAAATTTTAGAAGATTTTCAAATTGTTGTCCTTGTACTTGAATACATTTTAAATTCTTCTTCCTAAGCATTGACAGCATCTTTGAAATATTCCTGGGTTATTACGGAATCTATCTGCGGATTCCATAATTCTTATCCATAGTTGCTCTTCATTATGTATTTCTACAGAATAAACATAATTTGTCATGAATCCCCAAAATGAAAAATCGCGGGGATTAAGGTCGGGACTACGAGCTGGCCAGGGTACAGGCCCTCCTCGACCAATCCACGTATTTCCAAATCTCCTATCCAAATATTCCCTTGCCAATCGAGTAAAGTGAGCTGGCGCGCCATCATGCATGTAACGCGTTCTATCAATAATAGCAAATGGAACATCCTCTAATAACGTATTTAGTTCATTCTTTCGCAGTTTCATTAATAATTTCATTAATAATTTAGATGCTTATCTTTGGCCTTGAAATCCTGTATTTCTATTTCTTTTATACAAATTCAAACGTTTTGATAACTATTACTGTTCGTTCGTTCGTTCTTAGTAAATAACTTCACTTAACCTTCATTCCATTCCCTTGCGGGGTAGGCAAAACAATCACTGCCTCTTATTTATTTTTTATTCACAATCTTTCTCCATGCTTTCCTATCTCCGCATACTTCCGTAGCTTCCACAAGGTTTATATATTGTCTCTGACATGTCCTTTTATTTTACAACTCCTTATCTTTCTTTTCTTTATCATACACTCTACTACATTCAGCCAAGTTTTACGTGGCCTCGTTAATCTTGATTTGTTCATTCTCTCAATGTGACCAAACCAACGTAATGTACTAGTTCATCATCGTGTTTTCCTCGCCACACTTCGTCATTACACATCTTTCTTTACCTCATTCCTTCTCGTTTTACCACCTGCGCTTCTCAGGAATCTCATACCCACGGTATTTGTTTGTCTTTCGTGCATTTTTGACATACCCATGTCTCACTTCCATACAGTACTGACGGGACAAACACGCCATTATAAATTTCGCGTTTCTCATTATCGTTCACATACTTCCAATCACTCTCCTTCCAGCATTGACCCTTCGTCCAATTTCGCCATCCATTTTACCATCTGCAGTAAACATTCTATCCAGATATACCAGCTCGTCCGCTTACTCCACAATTTCATCTTGCAGGTTAAATACTCTTCTTTCCACCTTTCCGATTGAACATCACAATTTTAGCTTTTTTCACGTTTACCTTTAGGTCCATGCACTCACAGACTATAGCAGACTTGCTCAGAGCAGTTTGTAGCTCATCTGCACTGTCACTTGATAAGACTGTGTCATCTGTATAGACCAGAACTCGTACATTTATGACACCAACCATTACACTATTTGTATCGGTACCTGTTTGCGTAACACATTTATCCAGGTATACATTGAACTACCACGGTGATATCCCACAGCATTTTCGCTCTCCTTGCTCATTATTAAAGTATTCACTAACACCTCCTCTCACTCTAACACATGCCATATTCATTTAATATTTCCCACAGCTTCTCTCTATAAACTCTGTCGTATGCTTTCTCCATATCTACAAACGCGCAGTACAGCTTCCTTTTACCCGTTTCGATCACCTACTGAAAATTAACCATCTGATCAACACATCTTCTCCCTGGCATCAAGCCCCCCTGCACATCTCAAATCTTAGTTTGTGTAGTTTATCGTACTCTATCAATCAATATTCTTCCAAACACTTTATCAGGTACCTTGATCAAACTTATTCCACTGTTGTTCTTGCAATCACTCTTATTCCCTTTACCCTTACCCAGTGGTACAATGATCGTGATCTTCCAATTCCTCGGCACTTTTCCACTCTTAAGGCATAGATTGAATAGTTCACACAATCTTCGTATAAGGTTTGCACCTCCATACTTTAGCATTTCACCAGTGATTTACCTACGCCCGCTCCTTTATCGTTTTTCAACGTTCCTACCGTTTTCTCTACCTTATTTATCCCAATATCCTTCTCAGTTTCATTTACCATTCCTTCAACATTATCCTTATTTAAACCTTCAGTCTTACTTTCCCCACTACTGTACAGCTTTCCGAAATATCCTTGCCAGCATTTCCTCACTTCAGAATCGTCCCATATTATTTAGTTGCTCGTATTCAGCACTCCTGCAGCGTTCTGTTTTAGGGCACGTTTTGTATTTTTGACCCATTTCCAGAAGAGTTTTTTGTTTCCCTCAAAATCATTCTGCATTTTCTCTCCTTCCACAGCCATCACTTCCCCTTTACTTATTCTCATTGCCTCTTTCGTTTCTTTGTTTCTTAATCTGTACATCTCATACGATCGCTTTTTCTCAGTCTCTTTTTTTTGCAGCAATCATGGCTATGTATGCATCTTTTTTATTACAGACTGCCTTTTTTTACAGATTCATTCTACAAAGTACATTTTTTGTGTCTACATACAGTCACACGGCACAATTGACAACACAGCTTTTCAAGCTTATCCATGCACTTTCAACGTCAGTATCTTTTATTTGTTCGTTCCACACTGTTTAATTCACATTCAACTCTTTAATCACTGCATCTGCGTATTTCATGGGACAGGTTGTAATACTGTTGCTGTATTTGAGGAATAGTGCTAAGCACTGCTTGTTGGGGTATTATATTTTGTGGTGTGCTATTGTAGTTTATTCGTTGTAATGGGATTGTGGCCTGGTGTTGATTATTTTGAAATTGTAAATTTGTGTCGTTATTAAGGTACGCCACTGGCAAAAGGTTGTACATACATGTTCTCACTGGAGCTGACCACTTATTCATTTGTTTTGTACTTTCTTGGAATGTAATAAGATAGATAAAGTTTTGTTTGAGTTATCACCGACTTAACCCGCAGGTCGACGATATAATTCATACCTTTCTTGATCACTCAGCGCGGAAGATCGGTAGCGTTGTCACTCTCCAAATATCAAACGTGGACTGAGAAAAGTTTGGAAAAACTTTAATTCGAAAGCGGTAAACGCATTTACAGCTCAATTTAAATCATATCAAATCTTATAAAGAAATAATTTTCAGTTCCTAATAAAAGATCTGTAATTATTATGGTATATTGAAAACAGGGTGCATTAATTCAATCTAGCTTTAATTTAACTACATATGTTAAATTTTTGCAATCCTGTGATAACCTAACATACTTAATATTCGTAAAGTATTTGCTTCGAGGTCAAGGAAAAACAGAAAAAGATCAAAAAATACCAAAAGTTAAACTTTTTTTTTAATATAGACCGCCAAAACCTAGTAAATCGACTTTATTCTTGTCGGTTGAGTTTATTTGGATATTTACAAATCTCAATAGATTCTCGTTGTAAACGAACATAGTAATGAAATACTTACCTTTTTTGGGTTTTTAAATGGTGTATTTTAAATTATACAATCTAAACGTTTCGATAACACTTACAGTTATCTTCGTCAGTAGTAACATCTATTAAAATTGTTAAAGATGTAAACAATTTTGTCAAAGTTGAAGAATTAAAACATAAACATCAGCCTGCTATTAATATTGCAGTTTGAGAAACGTATAAAGCTAACTATATATATATATATATATATATATATATATATATATATATATATATATATATATACGTGTGTCAATTTAAAACTTACAATACACTATATCTCATGAATAAATGATGATATCAAAAAATTCTCTAAACCGTTTCTAGGGTAGAAAGGGGGAACCAAAATGACATAGAAGATAACTCATTCCAACCAACCCCCTACGCCCCACCTACCCCAACTAGAAAAATTAAATAGCGAACCCCTACTTGTAATAAATCATTGAAAATCCTGCAAAAAATGCAATCCAGTGGTATAAATAAAAATTATACAGGGTGTATTATATTATTTCAGTCATTTTTATAAATGAACACAAATCTCTTTTCAGAAATAACACTATAATATTTTATTTCAAAAAAGTACATCAATATTCACTAAAAGGTTTTGTTGAACTACAAATTTGGTAAAAATATTAATTAATCAATAATACAGCCTGTTTTCAAATTCTTCACGAACTTTGGTAAATGTTGTTCTGGTAATACCCCTTTCTACCCTAGAAGCGGTTTAGGGAATTTTTTGATATCATCATTTAAATTGACACACTGTATATATATATATATATATATATATATATATATATATATATATATATATATATATATATATATATGACATGGAAAAAAGTGCCATGTCACGCGATAGAGGACACTAAAATGAGAAAAAAGGTTCCTGTGAACTTAGGTCCGCAACGCCTTCGTTTAAAATATATAGGGTGTTAAAGTTTAATTATTTTTTTGTTTTTTTTTTAATATCTTTTACAATGATGTAATAAGCGGACGAAATTTTGTATACTGGGGCTTTTTGTCACGCAGAATTTAAATATGACCTTAGTTCTACTATTACTGATAGAGGGCGCCGCATACAGGTTTCCACCTTGTTTGAGTCGGTCCTAACTTTTTTGCCTTACAATGTGTGTCATTGTCAAAAAATTTGTTTTACCATCTCTTCTGCTTCAGAAAGGTATACCTTATTGAAGTCACTAGGACCAACGGTTTACGGTAAAAATGCTTCCGATGCATGAAAATTATCCAAAAGCGCCAAAGTAACTTATTTGCAAAAACAATGACATAGCACTTCAACAATTAAATTTTAATAGCAACAATGAAGGGCAGTGATTAAAAAACTATTAAATTTTTAGAAGATTTTCAAATTGTTGTCCTTGTACTTGAATACATTTTTAAATTCTTCTTCCTAAGCATTGACAGCATCTTTGAAATATTCCTGGGTTATTACGGAATCTATCTGCGGATTCCATAATTCTTATCCATAGTTGCTCTTCATTATGTATTTCTACAGAATAAACATAATTTGTCATGAATCCCCAAAATGAAAAATCGCGGGGATTAAGGTCGGGACTACGAGCTGGCCAGGGTACAGGCCCTCCTCGACCAATCCACGTATTTCCAAATCTCCTATCCAAATATTCCCTTGCCAATCGAGTAAAGTGAGCTGGCGCGCCATCATGCATGTAACGCGTTCTATCAATAATAGCCAATGGAACATCCTCTAATAACGTATTTAGTTCATTCTCCAAGAAATTTCGATACAGTTCACCTGTCAATCGATTGGGCAATTGAAATGTGCCAATTAAGTAATTGTCAATTATACCTGCCCACACATTAAGAGAAAACCCATATTGGTGACTTCTAATTACGGTTGAATGAGAATTTTCATCACTCCAATGGTGCATATTATGTAGGTTCAGAACACCATCACGGCTAAAACCAGCTTCATCAGTAAACAAAATTGAAGAAAAAATATCGTGTCTTTGATTTTGCAACCATTCGCAAAATTGTACACGAGGAAGGTAGTCATGTTATAATAGTGAATGAACTTTTGGAAATGATATGGGCGAAGAAGTTGTTCATTGAAGATTAGTCTAACTTATTCACGGTTAACATTTCGTATCGCTGAACTTGTTTTCCTGGTGCTTGTTGTCGGATTATTTTCTACCAGTCGTAAAACAGTTTCTTCGTTTCGTGCAGTGCGACGAGTTCTGGAAATTCCACTATTAACTTTTGGTTTTTTAAAACAGCCATCTTCACCCAAACGCCTTTGCACGTCAATAATGTCCTATTATGGGAAATGTGCCTTAATGGATATCTTTCTCGAGAGATACGTTGAGCTTCGGAAGAATTTGATCTAGCTTCGCCCTAACACATAATTATGTCCCTATACTCTTCAAAAGTGTAGGGAACCATTTTTGAAAGTAATTTTTAAAAATCAATAAGATAATCAATGAAAAACTTAATCAAGAACACAAAATACCTCTAACAAGACAATTATATTTTGACAAGTGTCATAGATTTCGTTTGTTTTTTCGTAAATTTCAATCGCCTGTTATTTTCATTACTCCAATAGTACATATTATTTTGTGTTCCCAAAATGGTTCACTATACTTTTGAAGAATACAGAGACATGATTATGTGTTACGGAGAAGCTCGGTCAAATTTCTCCAAAGCTCAACGTATCTATGGTCGCACTGTTGAAAAGGAATAACCTGAACACATTATTAGAAGATGTTTCATTGGTCATTGTTGCAAGAGTGGACTTTATGCTTGATGGCAAGCTAGCTCACTTTTCTTGAGTGGTAAGGAAATTTTTTGTAAGGAGGTTTGGAAATAGGTGGATTTGTCGTGGGGTGGTAGAAATATGATCACTGCTCTTCAGTAATAAATAAACTAAGGTCATATTTGAATTCTGCGTGATAAAAAGCCCCTGTATACAAAATTTCGTCCGCTTATTACATCATTGTAAGAAGATATTAAGAAAAAAACAAAAAAATAATTACTTCAACACCCTATATCTTTTAAACGAAGGCGGTGCAGACCTAAGTTCATAGGAGCTTTTTTTCTTATTTTAGTGCCCTCTATCGCGTGGCACTATGCATGGCACTTTTTCTATGTCACCCTGTATATATATATATATATATATATATATATATATATATATATATATATATATATATATATATATATATATATATATATATATATATATATATATATATATATATAACGTGAACCAAAAGAACGTACCCTGCATCAAGTGTATATTCTACACATAAATTGAAGACGAAAATTATTTCTTTGTTGACGAAGATTTTTCTGGTTTGATTAGATTGTCTATGAATGGACTGGAAGTATTAGTTTTCGCATTGTTCCCGTACACTTTCTATTGCAATTTTTTGTTTGTGATTTTTCAGGTATTTTGGTGACTTTTTTGGTATCGTTACTCAATTTTCTGCAAATTTGGTCCTCTTGGTTGAAGTTGATAAAGTGAAAGGTTTACGAGTTATTTGCAGTTTCATCAATCACGGCCAATTAAATACTACCGCACCAAAATTTGGTAAGTAGGTAGTGGACCAAAAGTCATAGTTGTCATACTGTGATTTTTGATCCGTTTTCTTACAATTTATTTATTCATAATAAATAATAATCGGTATTCGAACTCCGAAATGGCAGATATGCACATAATGTCTGGCAGAGATTGTGCTGTGCTGTTCGTTTATATTCCCAGGAATTTCCAAATCGGCGGATACCTAATAAAAAGGCGTTTGCCGAAATTGACCGGCATCTTCGTGAAAGTGGTACATATCAGTTTATAAAAATTCTATTCATGTCGGGTTCTAACAGGTTGTTTGAAGCTACCAAAAATTGACAGTCGTAGGAGTCAAACTGTAAGAACACCAGTCTTGGAACAAAGAGTGTTGGATGCAATTGACGCTTATCCCACAACAAGCTCTCGTCAATTGGCAAGAGAAAATCATTCAAAACAGTCTACGATACGTAGAATTATTAAAATGGAAAGCTTGCGACCTTTCCATTATCGAAATATACCAGCTTTGACAATTAATGATTTTCAGGCACAAGTGAACTTTTCACTTTGGTTTCTAGAGAAATTCAATAATGACCGAAATTATCGATCGGTTATCTTATTCACTGATGAGGCAGGTTTCGCCAAAAACGGAACTTTTAACTTCCATAACAATAATTACTACGATTATCAACATCCAAGCGTTTTCATTGTAACCAATCATCAACAGCAATTCAGTGTGAATGTATGGGCTGGTATTATTGGCAATAATTTAATTGGTCCATTCTTTTTGCCACAACGTTTAAATGGTAATTCATACACCAATTTTTTGGATAATGATGTACCCGAGTTACTAGAAGATGTCCATCTAGATGTTAGGGGTCGGATGTGTCTCATGCACGATGGTGAGCCTCCTCGTTTTGCACTTGGACGTGGAGGACCGGTTCCTTGGCCTGCACGCTCAGCGGATCTAAACCCTATCGATTTCTTTCTGGGGTCGTTTAAAAGACATGTATTCGATGCCAATTACAAATGTCCAACATCTCCAGCAACGAATTTTTGATTGCTCTAATTTAATAAAAGATGATCCGCAATTATTTTTCATTCAATGTAATTATTTTGTCAGTCAATCAAGAAAAAAATTCGTAAATGCATAGCAGTCAACGGTGAACAATTCGAACATTTAATCTACTGATTTGTTAATTAATACTTTGTTTAACTTATTAAACTCTTTGACAACTATGACTTTTAGTCCACGGCCCACTTACTAAATTTTGGTGCGGTAGTATTTAATTGGCCGTGATTTATGCAATTGCAAATCACTCGTAAACCGTTCACTTTATCAACTTCACCCAAGAGGACCATATTTGCAGAAAATTGAATAACAGACCCAAAATGTTAAGAATACCTGAAAAATCACACACAAAAAAGTTGGAAAAGTATACGGAACAATGTGAAAACTAATACTTCCAGTCCATTCATAGACAATCTAATCAAACCAGAAAAATCCGCGTCAACAAAGAAATAATTTTCATTGGGGATAGTATTTTAAAATTCCTAAAGGATTTCGAGTCATTTGCGAAAAACGATTTCCAAAATTCAACTTTGAGGGCCTGTTACTTTGTAGTCATACATTTTAGAGAAAAATTTTATCTGACTCTTCATCTTCAATTTATGTGTAGAATATTAGTTAACTTTATACGTTTCTCAAACTGCAATATTAATAGCAGGCTAATGTTTATGTTTTAATTTTTCAACTTTGACAAAATTGTTTACATCTTTAACAATTTTAATAGATATTATTACTACTGATGAAGATAAATATAAGTGTTATCGAAACGTTTAGATTGTATAATTTAAAATACCCCATTAAAAAACCCAAAAAAGATAAGTATTTCATTATTGTGTTCGTTTACAACGAGAATATATTGACACACGTAAATATCCAAATAACCTCAACCGACAAGAATAAAGTCGATTTACTAGGTTTTGGCGGTCTATATAAAAAAACATTTTAACTTTTGGTATTAATAATCTAAATGAACCATTAAAAAAATCCAAAAAAGATAAGTATTTTATTATATGTGATAATGGAGAACGTTTACATGTTCATGTTTCAGTCCTTTATGGGGAGGAAACTTATCGTTCTATCAGACAATTTGAAAAACAAAGGAAACGTAAAGCACAATTATTATCGTCACTCACTTTTTTATTACGATGGCGAGACCAAAAAATCATCCCAAAGTTTATCTATATTAACAGAAATTTTAATAACAAACAAACTAATAATATTTACGGAAGAACTGAAAATGCTCTTCTGCGTAATCAGATACATATTACTAGGAAGTTATTGGATAACACCGATAGAAATCTTTTATATTTACATTTAGAAATCTCATCTATATTGAATAGAGAAGATTGATATAAAATTGATTCTGTAACGTTTAAATCTATGGAAATAAATTTTCACATCTTATGTCAACGTCAAAATGAAAAATTTAATAAACAAAATAATAGATCATCTATTGATTATAAAAAAAAAACAGTTAAAAACCTTTCTGATAATGTTTCAGATTATGCTACTGAAGCGCTTTCTAAAGGAGGAAATTTTGCGATAACACTAAGAGTAATACCTTTTGAAGATATAATTTCCAATATCGAAAACTCCATTAAATCATTACCTTTTGATGCTGCTAATGAAGTTAGATATAACACCGTTAACATTATGTAAAACAAAACATCCTTTCGTCACGACGTACTTTGTAACAAACCGTTTAAGTTGTGTTGAAATTTGCAATAATTTAGGCAACTTCGTCCATTTTTGTGTCATGTGAATTGCATACCTTATTGGCTGGAAAGCATGCGTTTAGATATTTTAAAGTGAAGCTTGCACACGCATTTCGTTTGAACATTGTGTTCGTGCGCAGACACCTTTAGGATGCTGTTGTACGGTAATGAAAGAAAAAAGGGCCCATATTTGCTCTTCAATATTTTTATCAAAATTGTCGTATATTTTTGCGGTAAGAGCTAATTAAACCTATATTTCATTATTGATATATTTACCCTTTTTTAGGCACTTTTATTTTACTTTTATTTTTCTTTTTTGTAACGTTAAATTTTCCTTTTACGTAATTTTATTGTACTATTATGTTTCAACTTAACGAGGATGACGCAGTAGAAGTTTGTTGCTATGCAGAAAATTATAAATAAATGGTACAGTAACCCGTTACCATCAACCAAGTTTGGCGGTTTTGTAAAGGAATTTACTTATTTGGGATCAACGAATATCTGAACTCTGCTTTATTTCTATTTCAAGATTAATTGCACAACCAAATTGGAAAGTGTGTACTCGTCAGAATTTTGTTATCAGTAACAGTATACCAGTGACAACCAAAACTTAAAAGTACCACAGGTAAGTTAATTCAGATTTACTAGCATTAGTATTTAGATTTCCTACTTTATAACTTGCAAAACATCTTACATTTATATGCAACCTCATATAGAAAAACACCCCATTACATTAAAAATTCTGCCGACATTGTTGAAAAAATTCATAGTTTCAAAATTGAAGAGGGTGATATAATGGTCAGTGTTGATGTTGTTTCACTTTTTACAAAAGTGATTCTAAAAGAAACTATTGAATACATTGATCATCTTTTTCCAAAGGACATAACCATTCTTTTTCAGCATTGTCTTACTACAAGTTATTTTCAGTTGAATAGTAAATTTGATGAACAGATTGATGTTGTAGCAATGGGTAGTCCTCTGAGTCCTGTTACAGCTAATTTTTACGTGGAAAAATTTGAAACATCAGCGTTACAAACTACACCTAAAAAACCTTCAGTTTGGTATAGATATGTAGATGATACATTTGTTATTTGGAGACATGGAGAAGAAGCACTGCATGAGTTTTTGGTTTTTATAAATGGTATACATCCTACTATTCAATTTACCATTGAAAAAGAAACTAATGGAAGTTTACCATTTCTTGACATATTAAAATCTGAAAATAATAATTCATTATCTTTTAAGGTTTACAGAAATCCGACACACACTGATAGGTACCTTCATAAATTATGCATCCACCATCCACATCAAAAAATTGGTGTAATTAAAACAACAAAACGAATTTGTGACCCTGAATTTTTTGAGTATGAATATAAATATTTAACAAAATCCTTACAAGATAATGGATATTCACTTACAGATACGAATATTACACCTTCTAGACGTAACCTTAAAGAAAAACCAGTTCTTAATATTGGTACTTCCTTTCTTTTTTTTATAGCTAATGTTATAAACAGAATTGAAAAAATACTAATTAAATATAGCATTAGGACTATTTTTAAACCAACAATAAAAATTAAAAACATTTAAGATCACCTAAAGGTGTGTCAAACCCATTATCATCTTCCGGAGTGTATAAGTTATCTGGCTCATGTGGAAAGCATACATTGGAACCGCAAAACGTAGCTTTGATACAAGACGTAAAAAGCGTATGAGATTTTGTAAATTAGGTCAACCAGAGAAGTCTGCGGTGGCTGACCATTAATCTAAATCATGACATTCAATTTGACGATTTGGAAATATTATAAGACAAACTCATTATTATGGTCGTGTACAACGTGAAACTATTAAAATATATAAATACCCTAATAATTTTAATAAGTTTTGGCATCTTATAATTAAAAAAAAAGGAATAATGATACGTCTTAATTTTGATTTTAATTTTGACTTTTGGTATGTCTAGGTTTTTTGCTGTGTTATTCCTAGACCTTGAAGCAAATGCTTTACCAATTATATGTTAAATTACCACAGCACTATAATTTAACATAAGTAGTTGAAATTAAGGTTAAAATTTAAAAAAAAAATACAAAAAATTTTCTGCATTATTCTTTTCATTGCTAACAACACTTGCACTTATTGACAAAGATATTTCTTTGATAGATTTAACTGGATTATATTATCTGATGTCATGTTTATGTTTGTGAATGCCTCTATCATTTTGAAATTGAAATTTTTCACAACTTTACACTTACATCATAACTTGATTAAATTTTGTTAAATGTGGTTTTTTTCTTGGCTGACATTTTACACTATTAGTTTTCTCCGTTAGACAGTGTTCTGATTTGACATCTTTAAGACAGTTTAACAATATTTAATTCTTAATGATCTAGTTACTCTTTACTAAAATTTTATTCTATAATTGGCTTTATACGTTTCTCAACTTTGACAAAATTGTTTACAACGTCTTTAGCAATTTTAATAGATATTACTACTGACGAAGGTAGCTGTAAGTTTTATCGAAACGTTTAGATTGTATAATTTAAAATACACCATTAAAAAAACCAAAAAAGATAAGTATTTTATTATGTGTAATAATGGTGAAAGTTTACATTAACATAATAATGACAAATCTCGATAAAATTTCCATATCTGAAAAAAGACAACTTATATACTCCGAAAGTTAACAGTGCGTTTGAAGCATCTTTAGGTATCTTAATTGTAATTTATTCTGTCTTGTGGGATTTGAAAACGGGATGATTAAGTTGTATTTCTTCAATTTTAATCGAAATCTTATTTATGAAAAGATGAAAAACTATACCAACATTAAGCGATAGTTGTTCTTTACGGGTACATCTAACAGGTATAATTACATTATTAATGTCTTTAAGACACATTGTAGTGATGCTTTTAAATGATCCAACTCTAAAAATTCTGGATCATAAATTCGATTAATTTCATTGTTTAATATAAAGCAACGGAAATAATCTGTTTTGTCCATGACTACTGTCTAACATGATCATTGTACATGTGTTTCCTTAATAATAATATTCATAATAAACTAGTGTATAATATCCATTATTCACTAGTGAATAATGGATTTCAATACGATTTTATCCGTACAGTAAAAAACAGAGCATACCATAAACGTCAAGTCGCAGCGCTTGTTGGTATGGCAACACTTGCTTTTATCTGTTTTGACAATTGCGCTTTGGTTTTTAATTTTAATTTGAAACGTCAAAAGGTTAGTTGTTTTACTTATTATTATTATTCAAAGTTTTAAGGTATTTCGTAGTATTTCGTAAGAAAAAATAGATTCAGATTGTGAAAATGAGATTGCACACCTCCAGACATACAATATGCCACAAAAATTGCGAGTTTAAACCTATTACCAGAAAAATTCAAACAACTCTACATGTCTGCATATGATCCACTTGTACCATGGAAGACTAACAAGAAAACGGAGTCTTTTTTCAGAATCCGTTTTGTTAGTACATTTTACAGAGTTGTCCGCAAAATACAAACCACCAACATTATAGACAAACTACTCTATGGTACAATTAACTTAAATCATGGTATTGATATTGAAAAGTACGCCAAATTAAGAGCCCTTTTAAAACGAAGGTCTGAATGTTTTAGGGCTAAAAAGCCAGAATTTTTTCTCCAAAGGATATAAATAGATTCGTTACTGAAGCAGCTGACGAAAAATATCTTGCACCAAAGGTAAGAAGTCTAAAAATTGTTCAAATATATGATAAATAAAAAATATGTATATTATTTTAGGTTGCAGTGACAATGGGTGCTAGCCGTGATAATGAAATGTGTACTATTAAACTAGAAAATCTA
>JARFJB010002026.1:1975000-1985000 GCA_036346205.1 Vesta saturnalis
TATAAATGACTCATAAAACATCGGCTATTAAAACAAAATTCTTTGAAAATTAATTACTTTCATAATAATTGTTCAAAATGTCCACCGAAAACATCAATACAACATTGCAGTCGACCTTCAAATTATCGATTGACATTTCTTAACGTTTCTACATTAATATTCTGGAACGCTTCTCGTATTTTATTCTTCATATCATCTTATGTGGTTGGAGGTATTTGATACACACGGGTTTTCACATAACCCCACTTGAAGAAGTCAATTTTACTTATCTCTGGTGAACGAGCTACCCATGCAATGGGTCCTCCTCTTCCCGCCCATCTTCTAGGAAAATGGGAATTAAGATGATTATGAATTAATCTAGTGTGATGTACCACATTCTTTGACGAATGTTAGTAGGAACGTTTGACAACAGTAATGGTAAATGATTTTCTGAAAAGTCCAAATAAATGTGATCATTCACTCTTCCATCGAAAAAATGTGGTCCAATTACGTAATCTGCAACTATACCACCCCAAACATTCAAACACAATCTAGTTTAACTTGAGTTGCTATAAGATGGGGATTACTTGTCGAATAATAATGGAAATTGTGTCTATTCACAGTTCCATTTTTATGAAACGTGGCTTCGTCTCCAAAGAGAACAAAATCAAAGAAATCCGCCTGATTGTGGATTTGTTGTTGAACCCATTCACAAAAAGCAATCCTACTGCGATAGTCATCTTCGAGTAACTCTTGATGCAACTGGATATGGTATGGATGCATCTTATTTTTACGCAGTATTCTTCGGACAGACCTGTCACTACTATCATGCTGATGCGAGATTCCACATGTACTACCATATGGATTATGCGTAACTTCAAGCATCGCGTTAAATTCATTTTCCTCGCTAAGTACAGATTTTGTCCTTTCCTTTTTTTCATAAACTACTAAATGCGTACGATTAAAGCGATCTACTAACCTTTCCAACGTTATTTTCTTAGGTTGTCTTCGTGCGGGATATCTCTCTTTGTAAATTCATTGTGCTAATAAACACTGTTTCATACAGACAAGTTACTAATTATTACTGAATAATATCTATCTACCATTTGCTCACGGCTAACTTGTTACAATAGAAATTGTTAAAAAATCTCTTTCTGTTATTAAACTGAGAATATAATTCACATGTCACATGATACATTTTTGATTAATTTCATTGGTTAAAATACAAAAACAAAATCTCAGAATAGGCTATCAAATCAACATTATCCCCGAAAATATCTCAGAAATTAACGATATTAGCTATAGGAGTGCTTAATAAAAATGAAAGAACATAAAGTGTATTTTCACTTTTTAAAATAAAATACAGTGTGATTTGAAAAAATTGACAAAATCATGTGTTAGAGTTTTGGCTCGCTCTATACCCAATTGGTGCAATAATAAAGAAATAGTACATTCTCTATACCAATGTCAAAAAGTTATGCCGAGAAGAAATTATTGTTAGGTTGTTATGTTTAGGGTATACAGGACGTTGAAGTGAAAATGATTTCGTGTACAATTGACCATAACTTTTGAAATATCCTGTATAACGTAATGAAACCCTATGTTGGAAGTATGGGGGAGATGAGCTTAATCTAAATTTGAATTAATATATAGGGTGTCCCGTTTAAAAAAAAGTATGTTTGGTTCACCCTGGTAATATACAACATCCTGTAAATACGGAAATAATTTTATAATGTGAAGTTTGAAGGTGCCTATAATTTTTGTAAATAACTTTTTTTGATATCTCCTTTAAGGGTCCTATGTCTATTACCGTGCTAACTTTACAATAAGATTGTGTCTTTGTTTTTTCATTTGAAAAGCTAAAAATTACGCAGGTAATGCACGACTTTGTTTTCTATCACCCTATTATGTCTGATTTACGTTTAATTTGATCAGTTTGATAAAACCTTTAAATAACCTTAAATCTTTCTAATAAGATTATAAGAAACGTGTATGTTCTTTGAAATTGAATTTTTGGCATCAGGTGAAACACAATAAACTCTAAAACGGTGTTAAAAAGATTTTCCTTTGAAACGTATATATGAGCTGTAATTAATTAATTAAAATTTAAAAATAGGCAAGCAACATTACAAAAGTACGAAGAATCAGGGTCTTGTTCACGTCATTTTAGCATGATTTACAACAGCTTATTTAGAGAACAATAGATGCAGATAATACCAGTAAAATCGTTGAGTGAAGTACTTTACACCACTCACCGCAGGTAGATTTAAATGAAAGACCCAAAAAGTGCACAATTTTGTTCAAGATAGAATTTATGCATGTTTATTCGTAGTAGTCGTTTTGTGTAAGAAAGTCGCGATTTCATTAGTTACGCTTTATATTTGGTTTTGATATTATAAAGGACCTGAATTAATTAGTTTTGTGTGTGTATGTGTGCGCGAGCGAATTGGGTGGTATATATACTTTACAATTTGTTATAAAATGGGTCTTCATAGTAAAAGTAACAAAACCTGTGGAGCACAGCAAAAAAGTAAAAAAAATCTGGCAAAAGAACGCTGGACGAAGCGAAGGTAAGTAGGTTTTCCGAAACAAGAATTACCTACGAGGGTCACTCAAAAAGTAGTAATAATTAAACAATTAATTTTTTACTTTCTCGTACTCTACGTATACTAAGAGAAAGTATTTTATAGTCCCAGGAATTTTCAAATTTCAAAATTTCAATCCCTAATAACTATGCTTCTAATAACAAAATAAGGGATTACATAATAGACATAGGTAGCTAACTGCTATATTGAAATATTTTTAGCGCTTCCGGTTTAGCCCAAAAATAAATTTTTTTTTAATTTCTCATTCTATCCAAATATGTAAAAATATACAGTGATATGCAAAATACAGGGTGAATAAGAAGAAAATAATTTTTGTAGGGAAGTAGTACACGAGAAAGTGTTGTGCCGAAGTTCATCAGCGAGATTTATTTAATTGGTTTTTAACAATAAAAATAGATCAACACAGACACAAACATTGTAGTATTCTATGGAACGCCGTTTTACTTTTTAATGCATCTTTTGTCAGACTTTCTTTAAATACAACTGTAATCTAATTTTCACTACTTAAAAATGTTGTCATGATAAAAGTAATGTTTTAAAAATATCACTCATAATAAAATTAATTATTAAAAATATCACTCATGATAAATTTAAATAGTACAATTAATTTTATCATGAGTGATATTTTTAAAACATTAAATCATTCAAAGGTAATAAGTCTATACATGAATTAAAAATATGATAAGTGATATTTTTAAACATAAATGGTATCATGACTGATATTTATAATACTATATAAAACTTCTGCACTAGAATTAGAGATTAAGGAAAAACTCCAAAACTAAATCCAAAAATTAAATATTTTTTGAAAAATAATTTTCTGCGTTTCCGCACAGCAATAGTAAGTGCCGCTAGACACAGAATGTGTGAAAATTCATTCATATAAAAATAGAAAATTTAAAAGAAGATATTTTAAATGGTCCTAAACATATTATGGGATGTTACGATCTGTGTGTCAATTCAGCAGGACAATATAAGTATTATTGTAAAGGACCTAAGTGTGGAGAAGAAAATTTATATCCGCTATTTGTAGAAAGCAGCATTAGTGACGAGTTTGACAGAATAGTCCAAAGAATTGCGAATCATGCGGCCAGTTTATTAATCAATTCTCATACAAACGCAGCAGAGAGTTTTAACAGCCAGGTTAATAAAACGATAGGGGGTAAAAGAGTACATTTTAGTTCTCAAAGGGAGTTACGAGTACAGATGTTATGCTGCTGCTTTAAATTATAATAAAAAACCATTTGTATTATACATCCAAAGACAATTAAACAGAAATGCAGTGGGTTACTATACGAATAAGTATTTTCAACATTTTGAAACTGTTGCACCTGCTAAAAAATCTCGTAAAAGGCAGAGAGAAGTTTTGTTGAAGGATGCTGACTATGGAACATGTGATGTTGTAGAAGATAAATGTGGTCCTGAATACGAAAATTTGAAAACAAGATATTGCAGATGTGGAGATGAATACAAGAGGACAATCTTCAAACCCGCAATGGTTTCGTGAAAAATCTATTCGTCTTACTGCTAGCAATTTTGGTAAAATATGTAATATGAGACCGATGACATCCACTGTTGCCACTGTCAAAGCTATTTTATATGCAAACAAAATTGGTGCTAAATCATTAGAGTATGGTGTTTTAAATGAGCAAAAAGCTATAAAATAATTTTGTTTCAAATTTAATAAAACGGTACAACCATGTGGTTTGTTTATTGACCATAACTATACATTTTTAGCTGCTTCGCCTGATGGACTAATATTAGGTGAAAATGCTATAATAGAAGTAAAATGTCCATACGCTGCTCGCGATATTGAAATTCGTGAAGGAATTCATAAAAAAATAATTACCTATCTATATGTCGACGTAAATGATGACAAAATTAAAGAAGAATCATGCTTATATGTACCAAATACAAGGGCAATTGCGAATGACTCAGAGGTCGTTGTGCTATTTTGTTATATACACTTCTAAGGACCTTGTATGTATAGATGTACCACAAGATAGTAGTTTTTGGGAAAATATGTGCTCAAAATTAGAAAAATTTTACTTTTCCGCACTTTTGCCAGAAATTATAGATTCTCGCATTAGTCGTAATCTACAACTCAGAAATATTTTTGCTAAAGATCTTTAAAATACCTTGTGTTGATAATTTGCGACTAACTCGAGAATTGTAATTAAATCGGTTTAATGAGGCGGCGATATATTTGTGAAGAAATTAAAATACTATCACTTATTACTATTGTGTGAAGTGTATCCGGCCCTGCAAGTTTACAAATACATTACTTTTCTAACTAATAAAAAAGTGACATTCATTTCTAAGTGATCATCGCGTATACTAAATTAAAATAACCTCTTACGGAATAGCTGATGTTCGAAACATTTGTTGTAATTATTGTTACTATTCTAATTACTTACATCGTCCTTCATAAATTTGTGTATATTTGACAATAAGTACAAATTATAAGATAGGTACATATGGGGTGAATTTTATTGATTGAAGTGGTTGTGGTTATAAAATTGCTTCATTGTTATAAAACTAACAAAAAAAGGAGTATTTATTAATTTACTAACATTACTCAATATTTAAATAATGCATTAAAACTCCACTAATTTGACCCACTATCGAGCAGGAGGCAGAAAAGAAGAATCCAAACGAAGCTTAAATCGATAAAAATCACTATGTAGGTAGAAATACAATTAAAAATTAATGTAATAATTATTCAGCAGATAGAATTACTGAATTATATAACCGTAAGTAGTGCGCATTAATTTTGTGCCTAACCAGTAATCCATATTAAAATTAAACATATTCTTCTAAAATGCATTTAAACATTTTCACTTTATTTATTTACCTACTGATTTTCGGTAATCGGATTATAAAGGTCTGAATAGTTTACAAGGCCCTCCTGTGGCGAGAAACATGTCAACAATTTTTAAATATTTTAGGTATTGTGTGTTGCATATCAAAAAATTACAATTTTAGTTTCACTGCATAGGACCCTTAATAACGGATATATGGTACTTCGACGCACTAATGTCGCACCCTATATATATATATATATATATATATATATATATATATATATATATATATATATATATATATCTTAAACATGCAGATTAATTATGTTCTATGCAATTATTTGATACGACGCGTAATTCCTAAGGTAGAAGTTAAGTGTTAATACAATTTATTTCAATATCTGAGGAATGCTTAAGTTTATAAGTAAAGGTTTAGCCATATTTAATTTAATTTTACATAACTTTTCTTTATTTAATGGGGATCTCAAATGAATCATAATTTAAAACGTTACTGGAATGAGGATAGCTAGAAGTTCGATCTGAATTCCGTGAAGCAGTATATAAAGCGGACCTATTGCAATATCGATGAAGCACACCTTCGCCGCCAGGATCCGGATATTTAGCTTTTCAGTGATGTAGTTGTATTACATGTCTGGAATTCGATACAGGTCCATCAATTAGGTAGTATAAGACAATTTCTAAGTAAAATTATATACCATAATGCCATGCAATAATGTTCAAGTTTTGTTTCTGCATACCACAACGAGTATTTTAACACCTCAACGAGCCCAATTGAACTTGAATTACCCAATTTATAGAGTTTAAAGATTTTTCCGAACTTTTAACCTATGTGATGGAAATACCTTTTAAAATATAAAAATCGAAATATTTCTCCTAAACTAATTCAGATGTGTAAATGATGTTTTGCAAATAAAGCTGGCATGTTTTTAACCTACGTAGAGTGATGATGATAAGTTTCATTATAGTTAAATGCATTAAAAGATTTATGGGTTCTCTGTCGCTTTGCTGGTTTAGTCAATACAAAGGGTACAACTTTTTTATCTTTTGCGCAATACAAATTTATAGAGAGATTATTTAATTTTTTTAATTTTCCGAGACAAAAAAAGAAAACAAATTAGGTTATTAGTATTTCTTTATTAAGGTAATATTTAGTAAATGCTATACATTAGATAAACAGAACGATAATACAACATTTCCATTAAGCACACGGTGTTATGTGAATTAATATTATACTTTTCATTTATCACATCTTCAATGTCTTTATAAATGTCACCATTGAATTCTTTCTCACGAAAACGACGGTAGTTAACAACTTATCTTTCATATAAAGACGCAAGGTTTTAGGATTCACGAAATTCCAACCCATAGTTTATTATATACTTTAAATAGAATAGTTCTTCTACACTATGAACATTAAATGTGCAAGAACAGCAGTTTTAGTGCTATAACAGTTTTTAAGATTCTGTCATATGCTTCAATTCCCAATTGTAATAAATACCTAGATTGGCAGATTCATATTGCTGACCATAGACGATAGCTTCTTCTTCGTTTACACTAGATCAACCAATTTAGTTTTCAATTTCTTGAGATCAGAAGAATTGTAATTTGCCATATAAATGCCATCTTAAGAAGTTCATTCCACTCCTTCATGTCTAACACCACATTATTGCTTTGATCGCAGTTGTCACACCCTATGCGCACTGCTTGTGCAAGATTGAGGTGTGTACTGCATCCAATTTCTACACGTTTTGCATGATGAGTATCATTCGACAGTTTATAATAAACATAATCAATTAAGTATACCTTACTTGCTTGTTATCATCATCCATCATCATCTTACTGTTGAAATTATGGTCAGTCAGTTGTTGTTGTTAGAAGAACAACCTGCATCTTGTTTCTCTTCATTTTTGTTTTTACTACTACTACCATCACTATTTTGACAGCACCAACAACACAATGTTAAATTATTATTATTATTCAAATTGTTACTGCAACTGTTCGGGGTATCCATATATAGCGGTGAACTTCTGCGTTTTGATCGTTCCAGAAATGATTTTATCGCTGCTTCTATTATACTTAGATAACAACTTGACTTTCTCACAACTGCACAATGACTAAACACTGGTTGAAGAAACGATTCTGGTTAATTGACATATAGTGGGGTTGTAGCACTACTATTAAAAGCAAAATGTTATGTTTGTTGTTCTTCCTGCAGCCCCTAAACTACTAAGGAACAATACTTCATATTTAGCAACTTTTTAAATTCTTTAATGCGTGTCTACCACTTTATACTGACTATATTTCTAAGAATTGTAATATGATATCAATAAATTTTGACCTTGAAGAGCTTGACTCAATTTAGCCAATACAAGAACCATTTAACCTTGACCTAGTTTTTAGCATAGACAACAACCTGTCATTCTGCTCGTTTCCACGAACTGATTCTATCTTTAGATTTCTAAGCATTTTAATATGATACCCCTGCAGCTCAATACACTTTGACCTTGTAAGTTCTATTTTTAGATTCTTCACCACCAGAGGGCGAATAACCTTAAATTGAGATTGAAATTAAAGTTTTCCGCTACAAGTGAGCCAAAACCGGTTCTATAAGACTACTTTCTAAAAACTTCAAATAATGACACATCTTTCGCGTTTAAATGACAACGAAAGGTAAACCCTTGTAAGGAGTTGACCTTAACGTGCGTTGCCAAGGGCAACGATTATTACAGGATGTTAACGCTTGCTGTTAATAGCAACGACCGCAACACATACAAAGATTTAAAACATCAGTTTGATTTTAATATTCAATTGATTGAGTTTTTTGAGTAACTAAGCGTAAAACTGAAAGCAGCGATATGTTTGTAGACAAAATGTTGTGATCATTACGAGCAAAAGGCTCTCGAGGGAAAAAGTCATACTTTTCATTCTATTAATGCATAAATAACTATTGACTTCCATTTTGCAGGTTTGGAAGGTCGTCTTTTGTTCCACACAAGAGGGCCATTTCATATTATATACAGTATGTCCCCGGACTGAGTTTACAAGAGGGCAAAATAACAAAACATATTGTTATTTCAAAAAACAGTATATGGGGTTTTGGTTTGCTTGTATACAAATTGGTTTCTACCGAATTAAAAATTTATTCATGTTTAGGACGCGCCTGTGGTAACTCCAGATATGTAAAATATTGTTAGATAAACTGCCCTTTACGTAAGAGATATCAAACAATTTTATTAAGGAAAAATGTAAGAAATTCAAAAAAATGTTGTCATGCCAAACTTCACCCAGATTTGAGTGAGTTGGTTTCACCCGCAATTTTACGTACATTACGTTAAATCGAAAACGTAATTCCACCATTTTATAAACTTTTAAGCGGCCTATTCATTACGCGCAAGTAGGAGGCTGTGGCTGATAAATGTCAGATCAAATTGAAAAGAGTGAGATTTGTTGTCAAAAATGTTAACGTTGCAACAAAAAATCTATTTAATACAATGTTATGGCACGGGGGATAAAAGTTACCACTACATAATAGAACAATTAGTTTCCTGGTGTTACAGTTTCCTGTATGGGTGTAAAGAAGGTGGTAAACAAATGTTTAGAAACTGGTTTCGTAATCAATTTAAAGAAAAATAAGATAGATGCTGCTAGTCTGTTGGTGTTGGATCAGTAGATCAGCCAATACGTTCCTTGAGGAGGCGATCACTTCAACTAGGTATTAGCAAATCACACATTCAAAGAAACACAGAATACCTGCTTATAAACCCATCATACTTTGGAGAAATAAAAATATTTTTTGTTATTTTGCCCTCTTGTAAACTCAATCCGGGGACATACTGTAGATACAATAATTACTAACCATTTTCATCCTAGATCGTTTGTTATTAAACACGACCAATTTTAATTTAGATTTTTACTTCAATTGTCAGGTCATTGTAAAGTCTATCAATCCTTCACTTTTCTTGTCTTTAATTTAGGAAACAATCACAAACAACATCTTAGAAAATGGCTATTCTATTTCTCTTATTCAACAATTTTACAACAAAATCTATGCATTTAAGAAAGATTTCTACGAATTTTAAGTTAAGCAAAATCCATTGTACGGTTTACAATTCACAAAACCGACATGTAAGTTTTGTGTTATGTAACTGTTAATGTTTTATTATGGATTATTTTACCTAATGGATTTTCTGAAGATCATATTATCACAAATAAATCATTCAATCTAACTCGTATTTCCAATGTTTACGGTTATTAATATATTCCATTAGCTACTCATCTAGTTTAGGCTATAACAGTATACTTATGAGCATGTTTGAGGAGCGTTCTCAATAGCATTTAATCCAATTAATTTATAATAATAATTAAGCGCCAATTAAAACAATGATACAATAATTATATTCACTTGTTATAATAATTCAATTAACTTTATATGTTTTTATATACCTAGTTTCTGGTGTTGAAATCACAACACTTATAATCTCGCAACAAAGTGAATTTCAATTTTGAATAATTTTATGGAAAACTTAACAAGAAAGTAAATTAATTATCACTTAAATATTTTAAACAATGGAAATAATCAAGTGTTACTTA
>JARFJB010002026.1:1997500-2095000 GCA_036346205.1 Vesta saturnalis
ATTGCAGTGTCCCAATATGAAAAAAACAGATGCCGGATTTGTAAGTGAAAAAGCTATTTATATCAATGAATCACTTACAGTTGAGAACAAGAAACTGATAGAGAAAACGCGAGAAGTGGCCAAAGCGAAAGGAATTCAGTTTGTTAGGACCTCAGACGGTAATATTTTTGCATGAAAAACATCAGGGCAACCATCTGTACGTATAATATCAGCGGATGACTTGAAAAGGTTTTAAGTTTGATTTTAATTATTTTTACTCACTTTAGCTCAGTTACTTATAATTTTTTTTAATTTTTGTTATGATTTTGTTATTAAACATGTAAGTATCTACTATCAAAATGTACGGGGTTTAAAAACAAAAACTAAAGAATTTTATTTAAATATTATATCAAATGCTTGTGATGTCATTGATTTAACCGAAACTTGGTTAAATGAAAGTGTTTTATCCGCTGTATTGTTTGACGACAGGTACTGCACCTACAGAAAGGACCGCGATGGAATAGCTACTAATTTTTCTGATGGGGGTGGTGTCCTAATTGTAGTGAAAAATAATATTATTTCTTTTCCGGTTGATCAGGAGGGGGAGGAACTTCTGATTAAGCTTGGTAATAATCACAATTACAGTAAGCATTTATGTGTCTTTTACATACGCCCGAATTTAATATCGAAACATACAGGTCTTTTTTTAATAGAATAAACGGTCTTCCAGACCCAATTAAGCATAATCTTTGCGTTATTGGAGACTTTAATTTAAAAACTACCGAATCTACATGTGAGTTATTAACAGAAGGGGACAAAATTGTGTTTCGACAATCTCGATACCAAGAATAATGTTCTGAACAGCTTAGGTAGGACTTTAGATCTAGTGTTGACAAATATGAAATCTGTAACTGTGTATCCGTGTAATGAGGCACTAGTTCAAGTAGATCAATATCATCCTGCTTTGTTAATATTAACTAGTATAAATATTCAAAATGTAGTAATAGAGTAACTGAAAATTTTTATTACAATATCCCTCAAGCGAACTTCTTATAAGTTTATTACAGTTTAGAACCAGTTGATTAGTCAATTTGAAATAATATACAGGACATGAATGAAATGATACGAAATATTAGATCGATTTTGCCCTAAAACATGTTTTAAGAATAACTCGTACTCAGCTTGGTATACTTCTGAAATTATAAAATGTATTAAGAATAAACATAAATTATTTAAGAAATTTAAACGTTTACAATTGGTAAATGATCTTAAAAGTTCAGAAATAAATAAAGCATGTAGTATTGAGAGAGTCGATGCTAAACAGAAAATTTCTTGGTGTATGATACTTATGTTGCGCAAACAGAAGGTAATATTCGTCTAGAACCTAAAAATTTTCGTCATTCATAAATAATATTAGAAAACATATTGAGGGGGATAATCATCAACTGACTGATACTTTTAATGATAATTTGCAATCTTTTACATTGAAAACTAGGTGTAATAATTGCACATCAGTAGCTTGGTATGTAATAAATAATAAGGGTTGTGTGATGAGATTAGTACACGCATTACAATGTCTTCTTTTTAGTTTTATTATTACTTGCATAATTTGTCATGGGAAGTCTGTATCTAGAATTTGACAATAGAATTTCTTGTTTAAGTTAGCCGATTCAGGGTTTGAATTTGTATGATTTTTTTCTTTCTTTCTTAGTGCTGCTACTAATTGGGTTTTTGCCTGTAATGTAGCATGTAAATAAATAAAATAAAATAAAAAGTGGTTGGTATGATTAATTCAATAACCTAATTCCCACAGGAACACCTGTACAAGCAAAGTCTATGAACTAAACTAAACACTAAAATTGGCATCGGCCCAACTCACCGGAAATATTAAATATTTTGTTTAAAAGTTTTAGAAACTAAAATAAAATAAAACGCTGTATGTACCACGGGCACAATAGTCGATTATGGCTCTCGGGAAACTAAACATTCCCTCGCGCCATAATTTTCTAATTATGCCCTTAATACATAAATAACTATTTCTACTACTATTATATGATATATGTATATATATATATATATATATATATATATATATATATATATATATATATATATATATATATATATATATATACAGGGTTTTCAACGGTAGGCGTTCGTTAGAAGTTTATGTGGTTAGAAACAATTTAGAAATATGAATTTTTGGACTTAAAGGGTTATTTAAGATTCTCTTTCATTCTAAAATATTTTCAAGGTCATGTTACTTTCGGTTATACCGGAAGTCGCCACTAACTTCCTTATTTTAAATATATATATTATTTTATTTTTGGATTCTTGACAAAATTTTAGGATGTCTTATAAGGGTTTCCTATACCTTTTTTCAACTGTTTCTTAGATATCTTGATTTTTTCAAAAATTTTGAAAGATGTAACCCTATTTTCAACACTGCTTGTCTTACTTATTTTTGACTGATGGAAAGTGCTTCTGAAGTAGACAGAAGCATAAGAACTATACTTTTGAAATACTCATTGACAATTGATTTATTGCATACATGGTGTTCAAAATTTGATGAACTGTTAAACAATTTTCAAAGTTGAAAAACTTTGCTAATTCAAATGTAATACCCTGTATATTATTGGATGAATAGATGCAGCATTTAGTTATGCATCGTTTGGCTATAACATTACCTATACCTATTATCGACAATTTTCTTGTTAATTAATATTTTCTACTTTAATATGATTTTTGACAGAAACTGAAATGTTTTTCAAAAATAAAATGAACTTAATTCAAACTACACAAATTCTATGTTATTAAAACAATTAAATAAAACAAGAAGATAACAAAATTGAGAGCATAATAACAAATGAAAAACATAAAAACAATTATTTGAACATAACTAGAGGAAAAGTGATAAAAAAGATAAAATGAATCATTACAAATGTTCCACATGACCGCCAATTGTAACTCAAAAAGCAGTGACTAAAAAAAATTTTGAGTAGTGCATCTAATTAATCTAAAAAACCTCTTTAAGATTGTACTGTATTTTTAATAACTAACAAGCCAACGTTGATTGAAGGTTTCAACGATTTTCAGTTTTTCTGAAATAAATCAGAAACTTGGCAACAGTGGTGAATTTTCTTGCCGCCATCTAAATCTTCATATTATTTTGACCAACTTTGCTAATTTAATCAACTTTGTATCTCTTAGATTTTTGCCACCGTGGATATGTACAACATGCCCAAGATAAGGCTGAACAGCATGGGGATCTTGAAAACGGTAAGAGATACGAAGGCGGTCAAATTAGAGAAAAGTTGTATAGTTTAGGGCATGTTCACATGTAGTTTGCAAAAGTTCATTATTTTTTATTGTTTCCGAGATTTAAAAAAATGCGATTTTTGGTTTTTTTCGTAATTCCTTCATTCATTTTAAAAGACTTTGGAAACTAAAGGTACTTCTGCATTGCCACTTTTTGTATTCTATTAGATGGTGGTTTCAAGCTTTTTATTCGACCTTTCGTTTCCGAGAAACCATAATCAACATTTTTTTTTAACGCCGAAACCAACAAAACACCCTGTATCCGATAGTATTTTTATTACGAATTCAACCATGTATTACACATTACGGTTTTGAAGCTGAAATATACGGATTTGCATTTTTACATTTTTTATACGATCTCAGTTAATATTAGAAGGTAAAGTAAAATAAAACTTGTTTAACATTTTGTTGAAAATAGTTTAATTTAAGTTTTATTGCGTTGAGATCGTTGGTGTTATTTGAATAGTACGTATTTTAAGTTGTTCTTATTACTACATAGAATAAGACATTATTGAATAAAATTTATACTGTTATTGCGAAACTTAAAATAATAATATTTTCTTACGATTTGTTAAAACTGAATGGGCTCAATGTATAAAAATATCTACTAGTTCAATTTTAATTCGCTTGCTAATTAATTTCAGTTTGAGTAAATGAACTTTAACATTCACGTTTGCGAATTCTTTTCTTACTTAAAGGCACCAGCTAGCTCAAATGCTAGAATAAAGAAATGATTACTGTTATTACTGACCAATATTATGCTCAATTCGACCTACTTTATCTGGATCCCTATTGAGTTTGCTTCTTTCTGCATTTACATATTCAATATGTGTATTAGCATTTAATATTAATAATCTTTAGCAATAAAAGTAAATCAAACGTTATACTCATTTAATTAAATCCAAAATCTGAACGAAAATGCATCAATGAGTTGTTTACAAACATATAAAACTCAAACCTATAATTTAAAATAACATTCTTAAAACCAACATATAACAATAAAATCTTTATCAGAATGAAACAAATTGTTTTCGTTTAATTGTGATGTTCAAATTTCAAGTTTAGAGAAAATCAAACACGTAAACGTTTTATTTACTCGCACAATCAAAAGGTTCTTACTTGTTACTTTCGTTGAAAGCTGATGACGTAACTTTCTTTCTGCCAATTTGAGGCCTAGTTTAGGTTAATGGGCTGCTCCGATAATGTCACTATGCCGCCATGCTGTAACCGCTACTTTGTTATCTCTATATTTTCTTACCCATTCGTTATGGATGAAAATGGCATCTATTTTCCTTCCAATAATTTAACGATTTCTGTAAATAATTGCATGATATATTTACAATTGTCAACTATTACTTTACTTATTGTAGTTTTGCTACGAATGGCCTGAGCTACTAACTGCAATGCCCAATCGTACTACACTTCATTAACACTTTGATTTACCAATTTGGATCGATTACTGCGTTATATTTATTGTCACTATTTAAACCCAATTGATTGCCGCTCTGATACATATAAAACGCGTTATCTTCACTTATTACGTCACTTTTAATGTGAATTTTAAATTATGGTGCAATCCATTTTATTATCACCAACTCGATGACAATAACATTATTGTTTATTGTAGCCTTTTATAATTTTAATAAGGAAGGTATTTGCGCTTCTTCCCTTGTAATTCGTGCATCCGCGACGAATTACTCTGTTGGAGTTTTTCAACCAACTCTGATCGCTTACTAATGGCGGCTGTTTTTAAAAACTACACATCATTATGACAGCGCCATTCCCTTCTCCTTCAACGCATTTTATGCACTTGTAAATGCCGCGAATTACTTTGAAACACAAGTATCATCCCTACCACCTGAGCTACTCCAAGAACTTTTTGGAGATGATTTTCAAAATCGAGTAAATTTTTGTGAAACCATGGACAATTTCATTAATGACGACTGAAACTTTATGCATACAACCCTACTTGGCGATGGAGCAATATTTAAAAATAATGGGTCTGTTAATAGACAAAACATGCATTACTATGCGACTACATACCCTCATTAGATGCACACAATTGATTTTGAATGGATTGAGATATCGAGAATTTTTTCAAAATGGTCTCCCACTTCTGACGGAAAATGGGGATTTGCATACTCGAAGGATCATGTGGCTGCAGCAGGATGGAGCCCCTGTACATTATTATCGAGTAATTCGTCAATTTTTAAATGAAACCTTTCGAAATCGTTGGATAGGCAGAGGAGGAACAATCAGTTGACCAGTTCGCTCCCCGACCTTACTCTGGTTGATTTCTTCCTTTGGGGATTTGTTAAAGAAAAGGTGTGTAAACTTAGACCAACAACTGCGGAAGACATAAAACAATGAATACACGATACATTCCGTTTAATAAATGCAGATATACCAAGTCATGTTGAATTATCTTTCATACAAAGATTGCGAGTTTGTATTGAAGAAAATGGTAATACCTTTGAGCATTTGTTAAAAAGATAAGTGTAAAATAGCCTTAATTTTTTTTGTTTTTGTTATTTGTTAATGTTTTTAAATTGTTATACCTAATTCGGTTAATACTGCTTTGCCATATGTTGGTTTTTGCCTCAATTTCTCTGTAACTCAATTGTACATTTTCTTGCAACATTAAAATTAATTCAAATTTCACACTTTTCTTTATTTTTTGTGCTAAATTTTTTTTGTACATAAAGCCCACTCGATTTTTATGGTTTTAAGTAGAAAAGTTTCATGAAATTTAGTTTGTTTAGGATAGCAACATGAATTTTTTGCATTTTGAGAAAAAATGAGTTTTTGATATTTTTAATGTCATGTTTAAGTGATCGCAGTAGGCACATGCGACTGAACAGGTCGAATCCAAAAATTAAAAAAAACTGGGTCGATTCCATTTAAAAAATATAACTTTAGTGTTTTTTTAATATATATATATATATATATATATATATATATATATATATATATATATATATATATATATATATATATATATATATATATATATATATATATATATACAGGGTGAGTCAAGCTCAACGGGGCGGAATCTCCTGGGCAAACGGTAAGAAATAATAAAAGGTCCTTTTACAGGCATATGTAGATTAGTAACGGATACAATTTAAAATTAATCAGGGTGTTTCAAATTCGAGCAACATACCAAAGTTATGTTTTTTTAAACGGAACGCCCAGTATTTTAGAAAATTTTTCAACTACTTTTTAAAAAATAATGTTAGTTTATTAAAGGCACCTTATAGCTAAGCTTGATAGTTTTCGATTTATTTGACATTTTGTGAAAATACAGTTTTCTTGATTATACTGAATTGCAGCTTATCAAGCCAATTTCAAGCTGTATTAATCTGCTGTTAAGTTCTTTCAATTCATCAGTAGCATCCCTAATTGAATTTTGTTGAGTGGGCACATTTAATTTTATCTCATGCAATAACTTTTTTACAATGGGCGTTTGAGGTTTTAAAATTTCGCGTGCATCACATTCTATACTTTTGTCATGTTCGAGTATTTCCTGATTGTCTTCTTTGGTTTAATGTGTAGTGATATTGGACTGAAAATCAAATATTAACTATTAATTTACTTTTTTCAGATTCCAAGTGCAGAAGAATGAAAAGCCGCACAAGTACGGTCTCATGAAGAATGGAATTTTCCTTGCTGTTGCGGCTCGATCGTTAGAAAACACATTGCTATTCAATCACCACACAATTGTGGCAGTGAATGTTATAACTGTAAAGAAACCAACAGTATTGTTCTCTTAATCATTGTGGATCATGACTACTGTTTTCAGTACATAGATATTGGTTCATACGGTAGAAATGCAGATGGTAGGATTTTTCAAAACAGTTCCCTGTACCCTCTTCTAGAAAATAACTTACTACCTGAAGGTGGTGTACTAGTTGGAAATGATGCTTTACCCTTGAAATATTGCTTACCGAAGTCTTACAAAACTGTACCAACAATTAAAGAAAGTATGTATATTTACAGGTTAAGAAGGGCTAGATTTATTTTGGAAAATGCATTTGGTATCATATCAAGTCGTTTTCAGGTTTTACGGAAACCAATCCAACTTGAAGAACCCACAGCAATAAAAATTGCGCAAAAATGCACTAAATTCGTATACACCACCAGTAAGTGTAGATTGTGAAGATATTGTTAACTTTACGATTACACTTGGACAGTGGACATCAGAAATTAGTGCACTACCAAGTTTCCGTCGTTTACGTATTAATAACAGATCGAAAAAAATAGGAAGAAAAAGTGAGAGATAAATACAGAGATTATTTCTGTGGTGAACGAGCTGTTGGTTGGCAAAATAATATGATACCAAACTGAATTTAATTTTTTTTATTTCTTTGTATGTATCATTATCTTTTGAATACAAGTACCTACATACCAGATTTTTTCTTTCAAATTGATTATTTTCCTTATAAAGTCCATCAAATCAACTCACTTTATGGATGATTTGTATTCACCATCTGTACCAGAACCACTTTGTTTACTCTTCGCTATTTTGATAACTTTTTGCAATTTGGGTCAAAAGTGTTCCACAGATTTTCTTCACATCAGCCACCTTTTCCAATTTCATTTCTTCCGAAATATGTTGCAAGGATGCATTTCTGAAATTCCTCCTTTTGCAATTTGGGTCAAAAGTGTTCCACAGATTTTCCTCTCTTTTATACAATTTCACGAACTGTAGATTGTGTTGGGTGGACCATATTTCAGACATGATGAAAAATAATTCAAATTATTATAATTTAATATTATTATGATTATTTCAAAAACACTTCTCTATTAATGGGGAACTTGAACACTTGCCGAGCAGTTGACTTGGCTGTAGTTCACACAAGGAGAGATGCGGGTAAAGCTAATGCCATGTGATGTTGTGGGGGAAGGCGAGTGGACAGTGGAAACAAAAAACGTTGTAGTAGCTCGCACTCCAGTTGCCGTCCTACTTGCCAAGATAGTAACTTGCATATGCTTACACAATGACAGTAGCTGCAGGACAGTTACTGCCTACGGGAACTCGCATGTTAGCTCGCACTGTGTAAACATACTATTTATTATTCATCATATTCGGCATCTTCAACTTCACTGTGATCCGAATTTACATCATTCACTGTAATTATTAATGGATCTACCGTTACATCTGTCACGTGTGTGCACGATTCTATCAAATACTTGTTATTAATTTCGAATTATAGGATATTTATTCGCTCCCGACATTATAAATGCAGTATAGTTCAAGAAACTGAACGTGAAAAAGCATCAATTTTGGAAGCTTTTATATCGTAAGGTTTTTCTTTACGTTTGTGAAGATATTTGAAATTATTACAAATGGCAATCGCATTTAGAATCTCTATTTTGAGTACGAAACATAGTTTTGGTTAGTTTATCAGTAATAGATCGGAGTTTCAAATTAAGATTGGGTACATGTAGGTAGTGTAATCTCCTTTTTACTATTTTAGTTGAGTGAAGACTAGTTCCTTTGTAAATAATAGTTGTTCGTATTTGTGCTAAATTCTGTTAACCATAGTTATTGTCGTTAAAACAACATCATTGAATAGTTACATGTCATCATATTAAAAATTGTTATTTTGTTACTGAAATATACTACCCTGTTAAGCTTAAAAGTCATTCTGTGATCGTGGACAGACGTAACCCGTTTGAGAGTGACGCATACTATTAAATTTGCCGTAACTACAGAAGAACCTACTAATTTCAGTCTTTAAGGACGTATATGCACTAAACCCCTGTAGATAAGTCAATCTGTCTCAAGAAATGTTAAAGTTTTTGTTTTAAAGGACGTATCTGCATTTCATTGTTCAGATACGACGTTTTCACTTAAAGGGTAATGTAGATACGTCGTTTGCACAAAACAAATTGTGCAACTTAACCTCACATTTGAAAGACAACCTCAAAGATACAGGTGGTTGTATGTTTTTATGTTGTTGTGAAACTGAAGAAACCGATGGAAAATAATTTCCTCAGATTTATGACGAACTTACCAATGGATTTAAATGTAAGAGCACGCAAAATGCTTGTCCTTACAATGAAAAACAAAGAACAACGTGAAAAAGTGAAATCTGTTAGTAAACAAGAAAAGAAACTTGTAAGCGAGACATATGTGATTATGAACCTTCGCACGAAAACGACTGCAGTTAACATGCTAAAAGAAACCAAAGTAATAAAGGTAAAATAAGTAATGTGCCAATTCAGAAGGGGGCAACAACAATTAAATCTGAAGGTTGTCTGGTCGCCCAGGAATTTATGGAAAACAATAACATGTGCTGTTGGTATTGCAGAAAATCGCAAAATTGGCAGTTTGAAACGACAAACAAATGTTGATGTTGTATATAAAAGTAAGCGTCAGAAAGGAAGACAATTCTAAAACAGAAAGTGTCGTTACTTTTAACGTCAACGAATGTACAATAAAACTGAAAAAATCAATAGAGACGAAATTATTAAATACATAGAAACTTTTCAAACCGCGGGAAGCACACTATCGCCGAGAACACGCGCCCCAGAGAAAGTATTTACCAAGTGACATGAATATAACTATGAAGTACCAGGATTATGTAAACTTGCACCCCGGGCAGTCGTTTTCATATTATGTGTACAGAGAAGTTGTCAAAAGTCTGAATATTTCCTTTGTAAAACTCGAACATGAGGAATGTTATGCCTGTGAATTATTTGATGTAAAAAGACGGGACATGTGAAGGACACTCCTGAAGGTAATTGCTGTGAATGTAAATTGTTGGAGGTACATAGAGAAAAATATGTTGCGGCCCGGAGGCAATAAAACGCCAATAAAACTAATCCTGGTCTTAAAGTAATTTCAGCTGATTTACAAATTTTATTTAATTAGATCTATTTAATTCTTTAATAATTTAGGTCATTAGGTTGCCCAGAATCGACATGATTAAAGAAGCCATCTTTACTCCTCCTTTGGTTGCATTCATTGAGAGGTTTGTTCCAATCGGAAAGAAACATGGCAGTGCAACATTAATTTGGCATGAAGATATTGTTGGCCGAACAGCCAAGGAAATCTTAAGCACTTTTTATGCTTATTTTTTGTCAATTCGAGACACAAATCATCCTATTTTGTGAGTCCACAATTGTAGCGGACAAAACAAAGCTTTCATTTGTTGTCTATATAGTAAAATCTGATGAAACTGAAATAGAAACTCTTCATATTTGAACCCGGACATACATTTATGGCAGTCAATTCATTCCACCATTAAGTATTTATTAACTAACACACAAAAATTATTTGTGATACTAATATTAACTTCAATTCTCAGGTTGAAAAGTCGTTACATAAAATGGACGGTTTTAAGGACTTTTCTGAAGCGGTTTGTGGGGCTGCTCGTAATGTTAACGTTATAGAAATGGACTGCAGTAATTTACTCAACTGGATAGAACATACATCGCAATATAAACTTAACAAGTTAAATCCACCGCCTAACATTAATGAAATGGTACAAGCTAATGTTAAAAGGGGCAAAAAGACACTCGAATATAAAAAGTCATTTGATGGGTCAAATACGTCTTTTCGTATACCTAATAACAGTTTCAAATGTTAAGAAGAAAAGTCATTTTCTAGCAGCAAACAGTGAAAAACTGTTCTTGATTTATAACTACTACTATTGTGTCGCTAAAAACTGTTTTTTCGTATTTTTCAAAATTCGACAAACGGGCAGCAAACGACATTTCACTTAATGCTCAATATCTCAGAACCAACATCTTGTCAGATACATCTTCTAATCTTAATAGGGCAGTATAGTGCAGAAAAGCATACATGAAGGATGTTGATTTTTGAAACATCTCAAAAACGAAAAAAAATTTTTTCTTATTCTTAGTATAATAAATAGCGCTATAAAGTACACTGGTTTTAGCTTATTAATACTTTTATTATTATTAGGTACAGTGGCGTAGAATGCAGGGGACAGTGCGAGCGTTTAATAACTAATTTCTACGCCAATGGAGTAAATTGAATTTTTTTATTAAAATACGAAACCTTGATGTTTTTCAGATAAAAAAGGAATAATTGGTCTAAATCGATAACTTTAACACTTTCTATTCTAATAAAAAAAACAATTTACTCCATTGGCGTAGAAATTAGGGATTAAAAGGTTGCACTACCCCTTGCGTTCTACGCCACTGAACATAATAAAAACGTATTAATAAGCTAAACCAATGTACTTTATATCTCTATTTATTATACCAAGAATGATAAAATAGTTATTTATGTATTAAGAGCGAAAATACGTCTTATTTGCTTGTCAATCACTCGAGGGCAAAAAAGTAACTTTTTACTCGCATGCATACAACATGTTTTCTATAAACGTATCACTGCTTTCCATGATAGTTTATGCTTAGTTACTAAAAAAACTCAATCAATTGAATATTGAAATCAAACTGACCTTTTAAATCTTTGTTCGTGTTGCTGTCGTTGCTATTGATGGCAAGCGTTTATAATCCGAGATCCGGCTGCAAAACTGCAGGTAACCGTTTTTTTTAAATAAAAGTTAATTCAGATGAATAATTAATGGCAGTGTAATGTAAAAATTACGGGTAGCCTATAAAAAATTACCCGAAACTATTATTAATTAAATATATTATTATTAATGTATTTGTATGAATTTGGACTATATGCTTTTTAAGTGAATGAAACCTTATTTGAAAGGAAATGATGCAAAGAATGTAAAAAAATATGGTTGCCACCACCCAGTTAGCCGCAACCTCTAGGCTACCAGGTGTAAACAAGTACATTATTGTCGATTATTTACGCTCATCGTGTAGTCAACGTAATGTTGTTTTTTAATTTTTTATGTGTTAGGCATGGATTTTTTAGCACAATTGAAATGTTCATCTTATAACAAAAGAGTCATATTTGTAATTGTCTATTGAATATTAAAAAAAACGAAGTTCATTTATTTGTTCTTTCAATGCTAATGCATAGTATATTTTTTATATTATTGTACTAAAAACTATTCAATTTCTTTAATAAAAAATGTTATCAAACTTAATCGTATATTTAATTAAAAATTATTATTAATTTTATTAAATACATAAATAAAAAGTTTACCTCGAGTAGGATTTGAACTTACGACCTGTACTTTGCTAGAGTACCGCGCTAACCAACTGAGCCATCAAGGTTCAAGCACCAATCGATGCAAATTTTATCTTTATGTATGTAGAACTGATGTAAATTCCAAATATCATGAGATTACAATTAAATTACTTATATTAATGGAATGTGAGCCTGCAATATCGCAGGCTCACATTCCCTGAATTTGTATTTAAGTCTCTACATGTTATGGAGGGTAATTTGAATATGTTTTCTAATAAGGGCGCCCTAATGCCAACTTGTAAGATAGACACAGGACTTCGCAAATTGCTCTCAGGGCTTCGCCCCCTTGGCTCTGGATTTGTATTTAGGTCTCTACTGGTTATGGGGGGAAACCTGAAATTGTATTCTAATAGGGGGGTCTATAATTACTTTATGTTAATGATTATTGGAGGGCTGTTAGTACTTTATATTATTCAGTTACAAGCAAGACGCCTAAAGTATATGTGTTGTGAGCAGCTGTGTACCCAGCCAAGGTGTCCTTCCAGAGCGTTTATCGACAGCAACCCTGGTAAGTGCTCGTTTTTTATTTTAATCCTTACCCCTTATTTTACTTACTTTATTTAATTGCTAGTGACCTGATTTCAAGTTTGGTTATATCTGCGGCTGTATAGGTATTTTTACCGATTCAACTGTAAAACGTATTTTTATCGCTGTATGCAAAACTCGACAATTGTGTGCACGTTAATTTGTGGGATATTAGTGCTATTATGATTGTTTAATGATAATGATGAGCGTGACTAAAATAAAACTGCATTCTATAGCTGCCTTACGAAATGAAATCGGTGTTAGCTTCAAAACGCTGGTGTATTATCAAAATTGTAAATTGCTTTATGAAATGAAATCGATGTTAGTATCAAAACGTTTTTGTATTATCAAAAATGCAAATGAAAGTCAGCTTGTTTATTTACCATGGAGTATTTGGCCTTTTTCAAAACAGAGTAATGTATTCAAGATTGTTTATAAAACTAGGGCCCTTTTACCAGAGGTATTTCCGTATTTGCGTGATATTATTATTATTATGGCTATCTAATGGTAAGATAAGCGTTGTGTAAAATAATACACAGCCCTATAGTTGCCTTACGAAACGAAATAGGGATTTGACCCCGGCGCATTTGTCCATTCTCAACAACTAAATAGTGCATTCAAGCTTGTTTATAAATCTAAGGCATTTTTGTCAGTGGTATTTACGAATCTGAGTGATATTATTGTAATGATAATGGTAAGCGTTGAGTAAAATAAACCACAGAGTTCTATAGTCGCCTTACGAAATGAAATCGGTGTTAGCTTTGACTGACACGTGTATTATCAAATTTGGAAGTGAAAGTCAGCTTGTTCATTTGTCCCCATTTTCAAAAACGAAATAGTGCGTTCAACCTTATTTATAAATCTAGGGCCCTTTTGTCAGAGGTATTTCCGACAAGCCATTTGTTGTGTGTAAAATAATATAGTGGCCTGATTTCGAGTTTGGTTATATATTTGTTATTGTATAGGCATTTGAACTAATTTAACTGTAAAACAAAAACCGGCAGCAGTGTTACAAGCTAATTCGATGCTCGCATATTGACCGTAATGGCGAAGGCTATCTCATGTATTTTTGAATTGTAGTTGGTTTTAGCAAGCTATAAGTTAAGCCAAACCAGTATTTTTTTATTGTAAACTGATTTTTGCAAGCTGTAAGTTATGATTTGATTGTTCGATATTGAATTAGTTGAGGCTGATTTGCGGATGATCGACTGTTTTTCCACGTTGGTGCTCACACGTTTAGAGAGAGTACCAGCTCAGAGTGTCGGTTTGCCGTATGTACAAAGTAAGCGGTCGCTCATAGGAGTTAGGTATATACAGTGTAAGAATCGTTACCTGAATGTTATGAAGAATTGCTAGCACACTTTCTTGTTTGATTTGATTGAGTTCGATTGATTTGACTGATTTGTCTAATTGCTTTGAATGATTGTGATTGATCTCATTGATCTCCATGTGATTTGATCGAGAGTGATTTGTTTAAGATTTATTTGTTTAAGATTTATTTGTTTAATTGATTTGTTTTATTTGATCGAAGCTGATTGATTTGGTTTGGTATGCTTCGGCTGGTTTTATTGGCAGATCGACTGATTTGTTTAATTTCTAAGTTCTGACAAGGGGCGATTCTAAATTTCCCCGCCAAAACAAAATCGCTGTCAAATTTTATTATGACTCCTAATTAATGGCAGATTAATAACGATTTAGACCGTTCAGGCTTGCTTATAAATGTAAAACCCTTTGTGACCGAGATGTTTCCGCTAAGGCAGATCTTGTATGTAAGATATTTTAATTATCATATTTCCATTTCCAATAACGCCATCCCCTATTACAGAAAATATTCATGAGTTTGAAATCCCAAAATAGCATTACTTGTAATATTTTTTATTTATAAATTTAATTATGACTCATAATTAAAACTATAATAAGTTGTGCAGAACAGGGAACTAAGCTCGAAAGCTGGTGTAGACGTCTTATACATATTCAACAAGTTAGAACTAGGGCCTCTTATTTCAAATTTCACTCCATAACCATTACAGTGATCTGTAGGAGGTTTAAAAATATACCGCTAGGTGGAGTCACTTCCATTACAGAAAACAATCGTTAGTCCATACACAGTACTACACCTGCCTTACAAATTAGCATTGACGCCCCCCTATTAGAATGCAATTTTGTATTGCATTTGTATTACTAATAATTAGAATTATTGCTAAGGTTACACTCCCGTGAAAATGAATTTTCAGAATAGTTATCAAAAATCTGACAGAAGCATTATTCAGTAGCAACATAATTTAGTACATCATAACAATTGCAACACGATAAAAATTTAAAGTTTTTGAATGTCATTCGCCTCACAATGTACAAAAACGACACTCAATATACGTACAGCTGTCACATCGGCCATGCTGTGTCCTCGTTTACAACACGCACATTCCTTGCCTCTCGCTCAGACTTGTTCAAAGTGTGAGTAATTAATTCATGGTAACCACTGCTTACGGCCACTTTTTTTACAAGCAAGCATGGATTATTGTGTTCAGTACAACTTAAAGTTCAATTTGGTATAATATAGTCTTGAAAAGCACGATGAACGTAAATAATCAACAATAATGTACCTTTACACCTGATATCCTACAGATAGCGGCTGACTAGCATGTGGCAACCATATTTTTTTACATTCTTCACATCATTTCCTTTCAAATGACGTTTAATTAATTTAAAAAGCATACAGTTCAAATTCATATAAATACATTAGTTATAATATATTTAATTAAAAGTAATTGCGGCTAATTTTTTACAGACAACCCGGAAGAAATACATTACATTGCCATTAATCATTCTGAATTAAGTTTTATTAAAAAAACTCGCGCGTTAATGTAAACTCCTCGACAAAGGATAACTATTTGTTGTCATTTGGAAACGAAAAATGTGTCATTATTCGAAGTAGTAGTAGAAAAATATCTTTTTTCGTTTCGGAAGTATTTGAATAATCAACTTTCTTTTGTAACTTTCACACACTGTATATATATATATATAAATTTATCCTCCATTTAGTTCAGTTACAATATTATTTGTATTATTACTTCTATATTGTTTTTTTATTACCCTGCTTTGATAAAATCTGATCACCTCCCATTGTTTGCCTTTTGGTGGCAAGTAAAGCTGATGTATACAGCGTCTCCAAGGTAAAGAAGGCCACTATGGGGATTTTGTAAATGGTAAGAGCTACAAAGTAGGTTAAATGGAGAAAAAGGTAGGCAATTAGGGGGCCAATAAGATGTCGTTCAGGAACTCAAAATATTTCTATAGGGTGATGAGATATTTGCAAAAAAAAAGTGATAATGGCGATTTAAAATTTTATTTTTTTTCCGGGTTTAATTTACGGTACGTCGTTTCGCCTTTTTGAAACCATCATTAACTTTGTTTTTTCAAATACCTACTAAGTTAAACATGTGTTTTGAAAGGTTTTGTGAATTACAAATTCAACGATGTGAAATACCTGATATTTGATCTACGTGTCAGACCCTTTTTTGAGCATCTTCAATTTTTTTCCCATTTTCTGCGTTATTCTCAATGCTAGAATAAAATTATTTAGTTAGTGTTTCATATTGTTGCAACCTTATCCACTTCTTCAAAAGCGACACTTAAATGCTTATTCTGAAAACAATTTTTATTCCAATTTTCGAAATACGTATAGCAAAGATACAATGCTAAAGAACTATTAAAAATCTAATTATAACGTGTCAACTACAGAAAGCTTTTTAAATTACATATTACCATATTTAGGTATAAGGCTATTATCTAGTAGGTACTTCTCGGGCTATCAGAAAATAGATGGCTTTAAGAAACTGTATATGACATGACATTAGTGCATTATTTTATTTGTCATTTTTACTGGTGGTAACTTTACATTTGCAAAATATTCATTTAGTGAGAAATGGTACGATTTTCAAATGAAGAGATGTTTGATATGTTAACGTGTTATTTGTTATGTCAACGAAATTGTTTTCAAGCTGAACAAATGTATGTAACTAGTGGCGAATCTGAAAGCATATGGCTCTTTCCAAAAGCCTGGAGTATCTCTAAAGAAACTGTCCAATGAAGAAAAAGTTAATAATGTGAACAAACGATTGGTACAACGAAGTCTACAGCCCATTTCATTTTAAATAACAAGGTAAAGCAAGACGTAGATCATTCAGTGAATGGTATACCAGGAAATGCCAAGAAAAGGATAAAGCTCCCTATAAAATCATATGGTCTGATGAAAGTATGGTAACTAATAATGGTATTTTTTATCTAAGAAATGCTTATTATTGGTCAAAAAAGTATCCCCGTGTAACGAGAATGGCCAGACACCAAAATCGTTTTGGTTTTAATGGCTGGAATTTTTGGTACCAAAATATTAGGACCTTTCATTTACCAAGGTTCACTGACATCCGAACGGTATCTAAATTCATTATAGCATGATGTAGAAGAAGTTTTAGATAATTAACCTCTTGCATAAATCAACGATTACTGATTTATGTAAGATGGAGCGCCGGTGCATAATTCAAGAGTTGTGCAAGAATATTTGTCAGATCCTTGGTAGATGGATTGGTACATATTCAAAGGTAAGCCAGCACGTTCCCCAGACCTTACACCGAAGGAGTTTTTTCTTTGGAGCTATGTAAGCAATTTTGTGTACGGTCACAATATTGAAAATGAAGATAATCTTCGAAGGCTAGTTTTCGAAGCATGTGAAACAATTACCCGAGATGCTTAGAAACGTTATAGAATCGACAGTAAAAAGATGTTGTTTATGCTTACAGACGGAAGGAAACTTATTCGATCACCTTGTGTGAAACTTAAATTTAGAATTTTGTGTATTTCTTCTTAGTTATTTTTTTTAATAGGTCTACAATGTATTGTAACTTTGTGTTTTATATCAGGAACATAGAATAAAATTTTTTTTCCGAATAAGCGTTTATTTATCAGGGTCATATATCAAGTAAGTGGATGATGTTTACAACAATTTGAAACACCAAAAAAATAATTCTATTCTTTTATTTAAAAGTATATAAAACCTACTGCCTTAAAACGGTGTTACTATTTTTATTCTAGCATTGAAACATAGATCAACTATCATGTATTTTACATCGTTGAATTTGAAATTTACAAATATTTCAAAGCACATATTTAACTTATCAGGTCCGTATTTGAAAAAACAAAGTTAATGGTGGTTTCAAAAAGGCGAAACGTCGTACCGTAAATTGCTTATTACCATGAGGTGTAAAATTAAAAGTGGCAATGCAAAACTGTTTTCCGTTTCATTCTATCTTTTCAATTAAACCCAGAAAAAAATAAAATGTAAAATCGGGATTTTCACTTTTCTGCAAATACCTCATCACTCTATAGAAATATTTTGAATTTCTAAACGGCATTTTATTGGCCCCCTAAGTGCCCACCTTTTTCTCAATTTAACCTACTTTGTAGCTCTTACCACTTACGAAATCCCCACAGTAGCCCTCCTTATCTTGGACACGTATATTCACAACTTAAAATATACTATTAACATTGTAATCTATTTCAAGCAATACAGATTTTAAAGGAAAATAAAATCTGTGAGATTACAAAATTTTGCAAAATCATCCGTTTCAATTCGAACTAAAGAATACATACTTATATGTATAATAATGCTTTACTGAGCAAAAGTTCCTGTTTAGCACATATACGGTACAATCGCGTAGAGCACGTGGATCCTTTATTATTCTTTATGATCTTCATGCTAAAAGCTCAACGTACAAAATGGAGAGCGCCTTTTAACTTTGCAACAGGTTCATGATGCAAGATTTTTAAGTATTAAAAATTCATATCTGAAAGTAGTTTAGTATTAACTTTAACATACCTATTTTCTAAACGTTAATAAGCTTATAATACATAATTTATTATATTTATGAAATATTTTAAATGCTTTCGGGTATTTAAGGAAATTGTAAATTAACATCAGATAACAAACATTAGGGTAGGTGACGTTAACTTCTAAATTGTACAACTTGCGTGTAATAACTTAGACAAAGATTAATTACATGGTTGTTATCTTGTGAAGCATTGTCTGATAGGTGCGTATTTAGTTAAAAATTGCTTCCTTTAAGAGTTGATAAATATATAAAAGAATTTTACTTTTCACACGCACTATTTAAAACAATTTCATTTTACCTAACCATTTTGATACGACATTTCTAAACATGGTTTAAAGCATCAATATTTCACGTTTCCACATAACATAGCATTAGAACTATGATTAGATACATAGTATAAAGCATTTTTATTCTAAATATGAAATGTGAAATGAAAGCTTGCATAAAATAAAGGCGAGAAATATAACGACTCTTATATGAAGCTAATGCACCTTAAACGGTCGTTGCTATTGTAAAAATAACCCCTTTAAGAGAGAAGCTACCCTATTATAAAAGTGCTTGGCAAGAAAGTAGAATATTACTTTCTTTATCTGAATACAACTGAAATAAAATCAGCCAAGAATTCAATTAGGTGGCAATTTTAAACCAATCTAGAAAACAGCTCCTTTAAAAAGATTTGCTATAATTGAATTTTAAGATAAGAAATTTGATAATAAAGGAAAGTTCTAAGAACATAAATTGGGGACACCTCATTGTGTTCAACTTTAATAACTTATTTACATAATTTTTCGTTCATTTCAGATTATCAAATTTGTAGTATTAATTTTTGTGCACCTATATTAATACAATTATTGAAATCAACAGGGTATCCTTTCAGCACTGTCTATTCATACTATTTCAAATTTAATTATAATTTACTAACACTTTTAGTTCGTAGAGTAGAATATATATCTACGTCTGCAGTTTTCAGTACGTGTAGAAAAATATAATTGAAACTTGGCATATACGGGGTGGCAGAATTTGGATCGTCAACATGGGAATATTTGTTATCTTAAGAGATAGGAGATCGGTTAAATTGGGCTTATTAATTTTAGTGCTCTTCAAGTACACGGAAACAGATGGAAGCTATGGTATTCTTGAGAACTTGAAAAAACTGGAAAATTAAATTGTAGAAAAAATATTTCAATTCTATAGTATATTACATACCTAGGTGCAAAGTTGTTCATTCTCCTCGCGAGAAAGAGATAGTTTACCAAGGCCGCTTGGTCGAGGTAAATGATTTCTAATTTCGTTCGCCGAAGATTGTGTACTACTTTTTTCACAATCAATAAAAATAAATAATAATGCAGCAATTATAAATGTTTGCAATAATGCAAACTCGATTAGACTGAAAATGTTTACATCTAGTATGTATTGCAGGAGTTGACTATTCATAAAATTAATGACAAATGTTTTACAAATTTTTGACGTTTTGAAAACAAGGTTGAGTATAAAATTTCCAATAGTTTAATTTTTATTTTAATACAAACCCTGACTCCAATAATAATTCTTAATCGTCCCTTACTGAACTTATTCTTGTTGTTATTATGTTGCCTTATTGTAATCATTGCTAAACACCTTATGCGCTGAAAATTAATAACCTATTTCACTCCAAAAAATAACATATGCAGAATATTCTCTATAAAATAATAGGTAGTATAAATTGTAAATGCTTTCATTTTTGTAATAATATTTCTTATTTACTTATAACAGATAAGCACCCCATTTTGGCGTCCAAAAGTTTTGCTTGAAATGTTCCCCTTTCGGGCGTTCAGAAGATATTTGCTTTTCTTAAATCCCATTTCGTGCGTTAAATTTTTAAGTACAGTTTTTATACCTATATCATTGCTAAATTTAATATGTTCACGGGGTTGAATATCCTCATTCCTCTAAATTCCATAAAAACTAATACAAATAACATAATAAAATACAGACGCTACCAAGTACTTTCTTTATTAATTTTTTTGCATTAAAAGGAAATATGGTATCTACATAATTTCGCCCCAACCACACACTTATGAAGCTTTAATTCTAAGATGACCTCATTTCAATCAATATTCCATTGATTTAGTTACCTATTCCTTTATTAAATTTTAAAATTGCATTATATTGCATTGAGCAGTTAATGGGGATTCATATGAATATGGTCTTATCTCTTTGTCTTAAGTACATGTTTGCTCTTTAAGTTTTTGTACATTGCATAATATACTATAGTCTTTGAAATGGATGTTTTTCAATATGGGATTAGCGCTTATATTTACATTGCACAACAGAATAGATGTCTTTGTCGTTCTAACACATGGGATTTAAGCTAGAAAGTTGTAATTCTTCACTTTTTGTCACCGCAGGCGGTGAATTAAGAAAGACACTCTTCGTTAGGGGCATTGTATGTTATATTAACTAAATTATCATTTGTACAAATTAAATACAAGATCCTGGTTCGTTTAAAAGTTTTCCGGATATTTTGAAGTTGCAGACACAAACGTACAGCCGCCGCTAAATATGAATGCAACTCGTCGAGAATTTACATTAAGTAGGTATTCTTCCACTGATTATCTTTAAATAACATTAAAATCACGTTATTAAAGACCATGTCTAAATACATGAACGATCTCCTTGGTTCCTGTTTTTCTCTCACTTATGATATAAACAAATTTAAGGTAGCTGTACATAGGCATCTCTTGGCAATTTAATATCCCTCCTCCCAAATGTTCCTGAGTGCTTTAGCACGATAAGCCAAATTTAACCTATTCAGGTCCACAATTATTAATAAAAGATACTTTGCATTTGATAATAATAAGCCTATAATTAATCACCATTTGATAATAATAAGCATATAATTAATCAGGAAATTCTTTTATAATTTCTCAAAAACACTTGTGCTTGATGGGTTTCAGAAAGCATTCGTGCGCGAATCGAATTTATCAAGCACTCGTGATTAGAACTTAAATTATCGAATCATTTCTTTGCACTTATGGTATTATATGTGAAAATGATAACCTAGTCGGCTTAACATAAGTAAGGGTAAACAGTTGGTATGTAATAATGTACTTGATGGAATTGTGAACCATTTAATGTAACGTTATAAATGTATTTGTATGGTTTTAAAAAAACCATAGCAGTTTGAATTAACCTGCTTAACCATTTTAAATACAACTATTTTCATTGCACTTTAACATCACGTACCTAGTCCTATCTATTTTTGTTGCAGATATAACTCAATTACCTGTAATGAAGGGTGTCTTTCTTAATTCACCACCCGCGGCAACAAAAACTACTTACAACTTTCTAGCGTAAATACCATGTGTTAGAACTATAAAGGCATATACTCTGTTGTGCAATGTAATTATAAGCGCTAACATCAAATTAAAAACTTCATTTCAAAGTCTACATTAATCGTTTGTTCAATTGAATGTATATATATATATATATATATATATATATATATATATATATATATATATATATATATATATATATATATACATATACAGGGTGTCCCGGAACAAATCCCTACACAATGAAATGGCTGACTCTACAGAGAAAAATATAAAATAAAGCTCCTATAAACTTAGGTCCGGAAATGATTCTTAAGGAAGCTACCACTGAGTAAAGATGACGTCACGAATCTGGTTTTTGCTTAATTACTCTAGAACTACGTTAGATTCACCTTTCAAATTTGGTATACTATATACCAATGATAATTACTGTTTTTAGTGATTAGAGACAAGTGGATATCGTATACAGGGCCGAACTAGGGGAAGGGGCACCATACATTTTTACCCCTTCTTTCGCTTGCATTCGATTATCAATTTTCTATGAGAATATGATTCTTTGATAGTTTCCACGTTTTCAAGAAAAGACGTCTTATGTTTTTCAATAAAGCTTTTTATTTGTTATTTTGCATTGTATACAAATTTTTTGAAACTTTATTCATTTTAATTTCTATCTATCGTTTATTAATTCTAATTTATTATTAATCTTAAAATAACGAATAACGAATAACAAATTAAACTAAATATAATATTAAATTACAATAAATGCTCCACATGATGACCGTTCGTTGCAAGACATAGTAAAATTGTTTTATTTAAAGAACGTCTGATCCGTTTGTAAATATTACGTATCTGCCGGAACTCATTGCAAGCATTTTGAACTCGAAACCAAAGTTGTTCACACGTTTGCATTGGTAGAGAGTACACCATAGATTTGAGAAAACCCCATACACAAAAATTGCACTGATTTAAGTACGGCGTTCTAACTGGCCATTGAAAGAAAAATAAAAACAAATGAATTTGACATGTAGAGTTAGAATATGTTTTAAACTATTCACAAATGTGGAAGTGGTGATAATTGAATATAATTAATTATTTGTTTTAATTGGAAGTAAAATTTTAGTTTACATCACTTTGAAAAATGGTTTCGTTTACTGCTGAAGAATATACATATATGCATTTAATTTATGGGGAAGTTCAGAGTAATACTCGAGAGGCACAACGTAGATATGGAGAGAAATTTCCTGGAAGAACACATGTCAGTCATACCCATATTATATACAAAATGAACTTATACCCATTTCATTTTAAAAAAGTACATGTTATGTTGGAGGGTGATATTCCTGCACGCTTAGCATTTTCGGGTTGGTTGAGAAATAAAAAAATTGAGGACCAACTTTTTTTTACGTCTTATTTTCGGATGAATCAACTTTCACCAAAGACGGGATTCATATCACTATTCATAAGTTGGAGATAGCCCTCATGTTGTGAAACAGATGAAACATCAGCATAGGTTCAACATTAACGTGTGGATTGGAATTGTTGATAGCAATCTAATTGGACCTGTAGAGCTGCCCGGTCGATTGACAGGAGAAGATTATTTAAATTTTCTTGAGAATATTTTACCACGTTACTAGAGGAAGGTTCCTCTAAATATTCGGCAAGGCAGGTGGTACATGCACGATGGGTGCCCGGCTCATTTTAATAGAAATGTGCGTCATTTTCTGAATCAGACGTTAGAAAATCAATGGATTGGTACAGGACTTAAATCCGTAACAAGTTTGGTTGAGCGTTCAAAATCCTTGCAATGAGTTGTTCCGGCAGATACGTAAGATTTACAAGCGGGTCAGACGTTCTTCAAATAACAGAATTTCACTATGCCTTGCAACCCACCGTCATCAGGTGGAGCATTTATTGCAATTTAATATTAAGTTTAGCTTAATTTGTTACTCGTTATGCGTTATGTTTTAGATTAATAATAAATTAGAAATAATAAATGATAGAAATTAAAATGAATAAAGTTTAAGAAATATGTATCCAATACAAAATAACAAATAAAAAGTTGTATTAAAAAATATAAGACGTTTTTTCTTGAAAACGGTTGGTTTTAGAGATGTTTATTTATTATAATCGAATGTAAGCGAAAGAAGTTAGGGTAAAAAATGTATAGGGCCCCTGCCCCTAGTCTGCCCCTTATATGATATCCACTGGTCTCTAATCACTAAAACAGTCATTATCATTGGCAAATTTGAAAGGTGAATCTAAAGTTAAGTCTGCACTATTGCTAACTTTCTTGTTAATGGAGCTAAGTAGTCGGTTAAATTAGCAAAGTAGTGTGTTTTTTTACGCTGATTACGACGGTGGAAAAAGAAAAACAATTGAAAGTTGCATTCTCGCAAAATCGACGAAAACATACTTTTTTCTAATGGAACACTCTGTATACAATATTCTGAGTCGATAGAGAATTAAATTCTGAGCAAAAGTTGTTATATGCATTTCTATCTTACAGTAAAAAATAAGGGTGATTTTACCGATTTTTTAATGACGTCAAGTAGGCTATGATTCGAAAGTAATCCTTTATTTTATGAATTTGAACACGCTCTAAATAATAAATAATTAACAGGTCTTAAATTAAATGCTGGAATAGGTCTCCTCTTTGTTCCATACATTTTCTACGTGCTTATAAACGCGTCTTGTGGCCTTCAAAATAGTTCTATCATCAATACTGTTAATAATATGAATACTCGTTTGTTGGAGTTCATCGATATTTGTATAACGTCTTTTATACAATTCATTTTTTATATATCCCAACAAGTAAAAGTCCAAAGGGGTTATGTCCGGAGACCGAAGAGGCCAGCGAACAGGACCGTTCCTAGCTAAGTATCTATTACCAAAAAGTTCTTGTAATAAATTAAATCTCCCTTATTTTTTACTGTAGGATAGAAATGCATACGACAACTTTTGCTCAGAATTTTATTCTCTATCGACTGAGAATATTGTATACAGGGTGTTTCTTTAGAAAAAAGTATGTTTTCGTCGATTTTTCGAGAATGCGACTTTCAATTGTTATTCTTTTTCCACCATCGTAATCAGCGTAAAAAAAAACACACTACTTTGCTAATTTAACCGACTTCGTAGCTCCATTAATAAGAAAGTTAGCAGTAGTGCAGACTTAACTTTGAAAACCCTATATATATATATATATATATATATATATATATATATATATATATATATATATATATATATATATATATATATATATATATATATATATATATATCATTATAGAGTTGAAATTTGTACACGGCCATAGTATCTGACGATCTACCTTTCTAAAATATTTTCATTACAATGGCACTTCCGGTAATGCTGGAAGTGACCATTAACTTTATTTTTTTAATGGAACCATATATTTTTGTACCGGCATTTAGATTCCTTGCTCAATTTACTACATTTTCGATCTAGCGAATGTTTATGTAGTTGCCATGGTTACGGAGATATAACAAATTTTATTGAAAAATTATTACTTGCAAGGGTTATTTAGAAAAATCATAACTTTTGAACCATTAACTCTACTGAAATAAATAAACAAAACCCATTAATTGCACAAGAATTTCTCTATCGTCTGAATGGTCGCTAAATGATGTAGATTTATTAGAAGGGTCACAATAAATTCGTAAACTTGAGAAACTTCAAATACGGATAACTTAATTTTTTCAAATGGAACACCCTAGTTTCTTATCAGCTGTCGATAGAGAATTTTATTTGCAACATTTTCTTTCAAATGATTGGTATGCCAATCATTATCCGGTTCTGATACACTATAAATGTAGTGTGTAGTTCCCTTCCGCGTTCGATCTTTTTCTCCATTAATTGTTTTAGGTAGAATATATCGTCTATACATGAACGTTCATAACGGAACCCATTTTGTTCTTCGACTTTCGTACACTCCTTTTCTATCCTCTTTTTCAATGTTCTACCGTACAGCCTTCTTACCAAGCGTGTTATGCATATTCCTCTATAATTTCCACATTCTCTACTATTTCCACTCTTATAAATTGAACTTATATTCCTACATTCTACTGGTAGGTACTTCATCGCCTTGAATACATTTGTTGCAAATGACACGTAGTACTTCTAACGCTACAATTGGTGCATGTTTAAGCAGCTCGATAGGTATGCCTCCTGGGCCTGAAAATTTATTATTTTTTCATTTACATCAGTTCTTCCTTAATTTTCTCCACTGTAATCTATAGGACCTGTGTTTCTTCTTGTCTCTCTCTCTCGTTCTGTCTAACGTTATATATTCATCTCGGTATTCAGTTAGCAATTGCTGGTGATATTCCAGTTTGTTATTCCTGTGAGGTCTATTTTTATCTTCTCAAATTTATTTGTTCGCAGTACTTTCATACACTTCCATGCTTCCCTTGATTTCGAACTTCCAATTAGCATGCTTAATTCTCCACATTTCTTTCCCAACTTGAATTTTGTTCTTTAAATGTTGCTTTTTTACGGCACATCTACATCTAACGTACTCTTTTCGACCTTCTGGACCTTTTGTAGCTAGCCATTTATGGTACGCCTTTTCCCTTTCTTCTTCTTCGATTTCTAGGTCTTCATTCCACAAGTAGCAATTTTTATGAGACAGTTCTTTACTTTTCACCGAGTGCCTCATTTGTGTTTTTGTTATTTCGATGTTGCTTAATTTTTGTGCTACTCGCATTTTATACAGGAATATTGTTCTGTTGATTCGTTTTGTAAACTATCCAAGGTTGTATGCGATGTGTTTTTGCTGTGTTAGTAATTGTTCATTGTTCACTATTTGTTCCTTACTGTAATTTTTATAATTAAAGTGTATTATAGCTGTTAATAGGTAGTGATCCGAGCTGCACTCTGCTCGTCTAAATACCTTAACATCAGTTGTTTTGGCGCTACTGTCCTGTTCCGAAGTTATGTAATCGATGATGGGTTTTAACTGTTGTGTTGGTTGTGCCCATATATATTTGTGTATGTTTTTATGTTGAAAGTATCCGTTCATAACTTGAAGTTATCATTTACTATATTTTCTACATATTGTCTACGAATTTTATTATTGTTTGGCTTTCCAATCCTTCTATCAAAATCTCCCATCAGTATGACATTCTTTCCACTACCTATTTTCGTAATTTCATTTGAAAGTTTGTCAAAAAATTCCTCTCTCATTTCATTTGTTGTAATCGCCATTTGCTGCATATATTCCAATTACATTTACCAATCTGCCAAATATTTTCATTTCTAGGGTAATGATTCTTTCATTTACCGGGTTTCAGTTTTTAATACATTTTGCAATATTTTCCTTAATTACTATGGCTACTCAAGCTTTTGCTCTTGTATGTTTTTCAACTTCACTATATAGATACAGGTAGTCGTTTCTACATTGGTATCTGTTTCCATTTTCCTTTGTTTTACTGAGTACCCCGATACCTATTTTATAATGTTCTAATTCATGAAACATTTTTCCCTTAGGACTTATTCCTTGAATGTTCCAACATCCATATTTATTTTCCTTTTTCCTTTTTGTTCATCCTGTTTTCGAGGCGTAGTACTGGGATTTTTAGTGATTTCCTTCGAAAAGAGGTTTCACAGGGAATATGTTGCTGGCCTATCGCCCGAACCCCCAACATGGAGGACCAGGTAATTTATTTTAAGTTTTCTTGTGTAGACCGATTGTCTTGCAGAAGTAAAGAGGTTCGGTCTCCCCGGTTTTTCTGTTCCATTCGTTAGACCTTTGGATCGTTGGCTGGTTTTCACCTGTAACCCTAGACAGGGGCCCTTACTGGGTACTATCAACCGGTGCCAGTTGAACTCAGGTTTTTAACGAGGTTGGTATCCCTCCGCCTCTAACTCTTTAATCCTGACAATGGCCGAGTTAATAATAACTATGTGGTTACTCAAAACATTTTGTATGCGCGGTTGCGACAATTTTCCTCATGTTCTGTTTAGATATGATTACGTGGCTCTGTGGTACACAAATAATTGTTTCTATTATTTTATGGTATATATACCATGAGAACAATTATAACTCTACCCCTTTCTTAGAAGTTTTAACAGCATAATCAGTTTGTTTAATATGTATGAAAAAAAATTATTTCCATTTACTTTATTTTTAATTAAAAAAGGAATTTAGTAACTTTTACATAAAAAGCACATAAAAAGAGCTGATTTAAATAATTATACCTACTAAGATTTATACGATGCTTATCTGTCGACGACAAAAACTTATTTTGCTTGGCAGCTGTATTAATTTAGCAAATTAACTCTAAACTCTAAACGCACAATTGCGTATGAGAATTAATAATTAGTGACCTAAAATGTGTACTTATTACCTGAAAATCAGTGTAATTTTTCGTCACTACGTGTTTTAGATACTTACAGTCAAACATTGAATATTCGAGAAAAAATTTTCTAAACTTATTGAATTTTATTAATATAAAAGAACCATTTAAATTTAAGAAACTTTAGACAGCTATAAATTTATATTTTTTTATTTTTTTTTATTGTAAATAGCTAAATGCAGTTTTCTACTAATTACACGTCTGTTGTTTTTTGGTAATAAGTTGCGAGAGTTCTCCCCTTATATTGATTAGTATAATAAACACACCTATAGGTATTTATGGCAGGCAAAAAAAATTATTTGAGCTAAGCATTTTATTGCTTTAGTGGGTTGGCTATTATCCATTAATTAACTTAAATTGGTACAAGTATATCGACGATATAAAATGGTAACGTATTGACGTAGTTATTTATGTAAAACAAATTGGAAAAGCGACAAAAATGTTTTAAAGGAACACATCTACACATCATACCTTAAAAATTTTGCCATGAACTATTACTTTTCCGGTGTGAAAAATATGATACAGATTAAGAAAGTGGAGATACATAAAAAAAATGAAGATAAAATGTACAATATTTATCTTTCCAAGTAAACAACATTAATACACTAGGTAAAATCTGTAGTAGTTGTATTATCATCAACATATAGTATTGCTTAAACGAGTTTGAAAAACCAAAGCTAAAAATCTAACTTTCTAGTATATTTCAAACTTGTATTATTAATCTTAAATCCTATTGATGCGAAATACAACGTTTCAATGTATCGGAGTCCAACAGGAAGCATAACATATGAGGTGCACGTGGGGTGAAATGGAACGGGTGTGATAAATTGTTGGAACTTGGTTCGCATGGCAACACCACACTTACTAGCTACGTGAATGTTCCTACATGAATGACCGTATGTGTCACTATTCACATTTTTAAAATTCCTTCCAAGCACAGTATTTTTTCACATAGTAGAGTTCTCGCTATGACAGCTTGGAGTTTCAATTTAGATTATTGTACTATTACATTTACACAGATAGGTACCTATCAATACCATCTATCTAAAATAAAGCCGTCAATAATTTGAGGGGTATTTGATTAAACACGTTCAGTCAATATATTTTTCGGCGTAACGCGCAAATGAATAACTAACAATAGATTCGTGTTCTGGTGTACAGTGCATGCATTATTACGAAACGCTTTGTTCAAAATTTAGTTGCCTACTTCATTCAGAATGCTTCTTAATTCAGTTTTATATTACTATCCGTCTATTAGTTTGAAGTATTCAGTTTTCTTTAAAAAAATGTATAGTAAAAACGATACATTGAATTAACATTAATTGATAAATAAACCCTGGGTAAACTTTGAGCTTGCTCAATAATTCATTACATGGATTTAAACCTACAGAGAAAATATTTATGAAAAGCGTTTAAACATTGTACATTAAACGATAGGTTCCTATTTGGTGTTAATAACACCATTAATGATCAAAATTTGGTAATATATTACGTTGCATTACTGAAATCTATTTTAAGTTATCCGATATAAGATCATTTACATTTAGTACGTTACTATTAATTGTTTAATTCACCTCATATCTAAAGATATATTTCATATATATATATATATATATATATATATATATATATATATATATATATATATATATATATATATATATATTAAATTTTCGCATCTTCCATGTGTTAAGTCGATGTACCGAATACTGGTCCGCGTTGGTTTTGATGATGTAGTAGTGTCAACAAGACGGTTAACTCGACGTTTTGGCAAAATCCCACTTGCCATCTTCAGAATACGTTTACCTTTCGTATACTGCTTCTCTTTACTCGTATAGAACTGATTTGTTCCGTTTTATACCGGTGGTTACGTGCTTGACTTCGAGTGATTGGTCCTTTTGTTGTACTTTCACTTTCACTTTCTCCACGTTCCCTTCTATTCTAATAATTGATGGGAAAGTGGAAAAAATGAAAGTGGACCAATCACACGAAGTCAAGTACATAACCAGCGAAATAAAACGCAACCTCTACCACAACAAATCAGTTCTGTATGAGTAACGAGAAGCAGTAGCCGAAAGTTAAACGTATCCTGAAGATGGCAAGTGGGATCTTGCTATAGCGTCGAGTTAATAGTCTTGTCGAGACTACTACATCATCAACACCAACGCGCACCAGTACCCCGAACATATATTTACTTTTTAACATATGTATATATATATATATATATATATACTGTGTTTAAAAAGTCTCGGACCCCCTAAACATTTTGGAAACGGGACTTCTAAACAAAAAACGTTTCAAATAAAGTTTGTGCATCTCTTGCTAAACTATCTTTTAAAAACCGTTTTTATTATACAAGGTGCGTCACAAATCCGGTATACACCAACGTTGCATATTTTTAAATGGATTAGTATAGTTTTTTTTGTAATTTTAAATTCTACATAAAATTAGCCTGACTTCTTGTCCTATACCTAAATTGATTAGATTAACGATATAACGATTTTTTATTAACACCACATAACTATTTAATTAAAAAAAGAGTAAACTTGAACAAAACCTTATTTAATTAAGTGTTGAAAGTGCCTTTGGATGGCTTGACAGTGCATCAAATTGTCATAAAATCTACTGGTTACTTTTGAAGCATTTCTGCAGTTATGAGTTGACACTCGGATGTAATTTTCTCTTTCAATACGTTTATGTTATCAGGTGTTGTAACAAAAACTTTATTTTTCAAATGTCCCCATAAGCAAAAGTCCAACGGCGTCAAATCAGGAGGTCTGGGCGGCCATTCTACTTCACCTCTTCTACCAATCCATCTGTTCGGAAAAGTAGCATTTAAATATCTTCTTACGTTTATCCCGAAGTGTGCTGGACAGCGATCTTGTTGAAACCATGCATGCTCAAAATTTGGACCTCTTCTTGCCAAAATTTCCTGTAAAATTTGATTTTGTAACAGTTGCAATTATGTCTCCGAATTGAAATTGCCATCAACAAAAAAAGTCCAATTATTTTATTTTTATGCGTACGTACTTCACGGATCCAGTGAGGATTTTCATTAGCCCAATATCGACAGTTATGCCGATTAACTGTACCGTTAAGCATAAAGGTTTATTCGTCAGAAAAAACAATGTCATTAAAGAAATTATTATTAGCTTTTCATTTGTGCATCATGATTTCACAAAATTCCATCCTGCGGTCAAAATCATCTTCACACAATTCTTGAACTAACGTAATCTTATAGGGATGAATTTTGCTAGCTTTTAGAACATTACTGACGGACGAGTAACAAATACCTGATTGAATGGCTACCATGCGCAAAGACTAATTTGGATCTTCTACAAAATGCTTCCAAAGTTTTTTCTGCACCATCAGTAACCACTTTCGGCCTTCCTGAACGCCGACGATTTTTGCAGGTTCTGGTTTGATTAAATCCTTGGATTGTCCTAATCACTGTAGATTTTGAAATAGGTGGCCGATTTGGAAACGTAGTATTGAAAAGATCTTTTGTTGCATTAGAGGATCGTTGGGAATTTCCGAATCCTCTAATCATAAGCAACGCAATCCGTACTCTTTCTGTAAGGGACATAATTGAAAGAAATCAAGCTTAAGTACAAACAATGACTTAAAATACTTTTGACAGTGTCAAAAATACTATAACAACCTGTAATACCTACAAATTGGCAGGTAGGAGAAAATATTGGGTATTTGGTATTATTTTAATATGGTACAAATAAATCGTTATATTGTTTAATCTACTCAATTTAGGTGTAGGACATGTAACAAGAAGTCAGACTTAAATTTTATGTAGAATTTAAAATTACAAAAAAAAAACTATACTAATCAATTTAACTTTGGTGTATATCGGATTTGTGGCGCACCCTGTATAGCAAAAACTGTTTTTAAAAGATAGTTTAGCAAGAGATGCATAAACTTTATTTGAAGCGTTTTTTGTTTAGAAGTCCCGTTTCCGAAATATTTAGGAGGTCCGGGACTTTTAAACACACTGTATATATATATATATATATATATATATATATATATATATATATATATATATATATATATATATATATATGGTGTCCGGTAAATAATGAGCCAATTATGCTTCCTTGATGAGTTATGACCTTTCAAAGATAACTTTTTTATTTAACTTTTTTCGATCGCTGTGCATTTTTCAAGATATCTTGTTTAAACTTGGTACAGGAGAGTTTTTTGGGTAGAAAAACATGAACATCTAGTTATTTTCAACGTAAAATATAAGGGACGCAACCAACACCTTAGTCACGTTTTTGATTTCCGCTGTATTTTTTTTTTGTGGATAAAGATTTTGAAAGACTATCTATTTTCTTTAAAAAAGGTACTCTTATCGTATATCGTGAAATGGTTCCGCGTTATAGGAAAATGCACCTAAAGTGAAGTCTGGATAATATACATATTTCTCTTGCATATTTACAAACAACTACAAAATTATAAAACACTAAGCAGGTATTTAATTATGATGAATGATATTCTCAAAATGTCCGCCATTCGCCCCAATACATCTTTAGCATTTTTTCAAAAAAATCCTTCTTGCTGCAAACAATGATGGACGCAGATTTCTAATTGCATTTGCAGCTGCCATAATTTTTTTATATAGTTCAGCTCTTGTATTAATTACAGCAGCAGAATAGACTAAAGTTTATATGTACCCCCCAGAAGAAAAAGTCCATTGAATTTAAATGAGAACTTCGTAGAGACAAAGGATGTCCACTTCCAATCTTCCCATCCAACGATGGGAGAATACATTATTTAAGTGATTTTGCAGCGCGAGAGGATAATGGGCAGAGGCGCCGTCTTGAAAAAACCATATCTCACGACGAACGTTTAAAGGAACTTCCTCCAACAGGTTAAACTACTGAATGAAGTTTAGATACTCGCGGCCATCCAGTTTAGCTGGGAGTTCAAAAGGACCCACAAGAGTACCGTTCACTATCCCAAAACAAATATTGATTTTAAATTCGTGTCGAAAATGGCTCTCCCTTGTGGAGTTTAGTTTTTCATCAGACCAGATATGGCAATTTCTGATGTTAAATACCCCTCTTTTGGTAAAGGTTGCAAAATATTGTTTACAAAAGATTTATCACGTCGATTTTTGCCAGAAAATCATCTGGAAATAAATTTTGGACTGGTGTATAATAGTACGGCTGTAGTTCCTGCAAAACAGTTGATATTGCCTGGCGAGATAACCCACTATGTGCAGATCTGTTTATCGCAATCTTGAAAACAATCTTAAAAATAATGTTCTGTCTGGTTGTCTACGATTTGGAAATATATTTCCTAACTTCTGGCTGAAGCTCGATCATTGAAATTTTGTTAAGCGTAAATTGCCACCACATCACTCACTTCACTATTTGAAAACAAATTATGTCGTGGCATTCTTAGAACGAAAAGCTAATACTTAAACAATAAAATACTAATTAGCAACAAACAAAACCATGTAAAAAACGCACCAAAGATGTTGTTTCAGAAGCCAAATCAGAATTACGATTTTGTGATGGATACCTACTAGATTAAATTGACATTAAATTGTATGCAAAAGAAATATGTAAATTCTGCAGAGTTCACTTTAAGTGTATTTTCCTCCAAAGCGAAATCACTTAGCGATATACCTTAGGAATAGAAATGACCTTTCAGAAATGTTCACAAGATGGTGCTCTCTGTATCGGTCTCAGATTTTTATGATTTTTTGGATAAACTAAATAGAACGGTATTGTTTATTTGAGAAACTGCTAGGCGGCTTAAAATTATCCAAATTTTAGTGAAAACTCGTTCGCGATTTCTCCATCCGTTCTCAATTTATACAACAAAGTCTTAAAAATTTGAATACCGCAATCGGAGCAAGTGATCTTGGCGGGAAAAACAGGTCACATATCCATGGTAACCGACGAAATTTAAACTCCTCCCCACTAAGTAACAATGTTAACACTTCGCGTCTTGCCTTCCTTCACACTTCATCCAGGTTTAGGGCTGGTTTAAGGATTAGTTTTGAAGCGTGTTTAAAGACCAATGGGCCTACGGATAACAATAAAACAAAAGTACAAAAATGTTAGAACTACCTACACAAAGAAAGTTTAGCCATAAATAGCTCACAAATATTCAAAAGTCTTTCATCGTTCTTGGTGGACTTATTTAGTCTAATTTCGGCAGAAGAAACCGCAATTTTAGCCATAGACAAGATTCTAATGGCATTTCGTATTCTTTCCATCATCATTTCCCCGGTTGTTGGTTGGTCCTGGAAAACCAGGTCTTTCAGTCTACACCATAGGTAGAAATCTAAACACGTAAGATCCGGTAAACGCGCCGGCCAGGGAAATAGACTTGCTCTTCCAATAACACGATCCGAAAATTGCTAACATAAATGCCGAAGTACGTTTCGGTTATAATGTGCCGGACAACTAATAAGTTGGAACCACATCTGCCTTTTTCCTTTCAAGCAGTCCTCAAAACAATGCAGACCTATGGTTTTTCCTTCCAGCATTCCGTACCAGACGTTCAAACTCCAGCGGTTTGGATACTCTACTTGTCGCATCCGACGTAGATTTTGGATAATGAATATTGTGCAAATTCACACCCCCTGTGCTACTAAAAGTGACTTCATCCGTCCATAATATGCGTAATAGGAGATTTGGACTTTCCCGAATCATATTTAGGAGCCAGTGGCAATGGTTGAGTGCATAATCATAACTAGTATGATTTAATGCCTGATGTAAAACAGTGTGGCAGGGATGCATACTATTTTAAAGAATCGCGTGGACAATTGTTTTTGGAACGACTCAGTCGTCGGAAATTTTTCTGGTGCTTAAGGTGAGATCGTATTGTACGTAGGCCAAAACCTTGATAATATTTTCCTCAGTGCGTGTTCTACGACCTCTTACGGTTAGTTGAATCGGGCTGCACGGTGCGAGTATCCCGTAATCGATTGCGGTATTTAAGTTTTTAACATTTTCTCGTATAAATTGAGAACTGATGGGGTTATCGCAAAAGAGTTCTCACTAAAATTTAGACAATTTCAACCCACGTAATGGTCCGTCAAATAAATAATACCGTTTTATTTAGTTTTTTCCAAAAATGCATAAAAACGTGTAATCGCTGTAGAGAACGCTCTCTAGTATATTTGTTTAAAACTAAACACCTCAACGAAAAACCTTTCAAATAACAATAGATTTCTCTTTCAAACGAATATTTGAATCCGTTAAGTAATTAAATAACAACCCAATACAGTCTAAATCCACAATACGGAGCTATACGTGAAAATTTGAAGAAACTGTTAATATTTCAGCAGAATCAGAATCTAGAGATGGTTAACATACAGCATAACGGAAATTAACCGTGAACTAAATGCGTCAAAGTCGTCAATTTGTTTTACGGACGAATACACTTTTACGTTAATGAACCTAACGTGTAAAACACTCGATACTGGGCTCAAGAAAAGCCAAGGATCAATTTATCTGCAAGAACCCAATACTCTCAAAAAATTAATATCTTGGCTGGAATTTTGAATAATAAAATTATCTACCCATTTGACATTAATGAAAATTTAAATGCTAAAGCTTATGTAGAACTTTTAGTGGATAAGGTAGGTCCTGCTTTGTAAGAAGTTGCAAGAGAAAATCAGGAGATATGGTTTCAACACGACGGATGCCCTGCGCATTACGGTATAGATGTCAGAAATAATTTAAATGATACATTTCCAAATCGTTGGATTGGCACCATAAACTGGCCAGCCAGATCTCCTGATTTAGCACCTTGCGACTTTTTTCTGTGGGGCGACCTTAAACCTAAGATAAAAGAAAGCCACTCAATCGTAGCAGAGTGTGGGTTAATAAACGAAAGGTAGTTGTTTAATGTTTGAAATTTCTTTTTATAACAGGCTTTGATAGTGTTTATGGCAGAATGGAGGGTTATTTAAATACATGTTATAAGTTTTCATTTTAGCCTACCCCTGTTATAATATTTACTAGCAATTCCTTCATAGTGTGTGTAATAAAATTAGAATTTTTCTATAAAAATCGATGACAATAATTTTTGATGTCACTCCATTGATATATATATATATATATATATATATATATATATATATATATATATATATATGTATATATATATATACGAGGGGTCGTTATTATATTCCCGGACTAGGCAATTTACAACGTTAATGTAATTTTTTATTTTCTTGATTTTAAATCACATATGCCATGGTAACGTGTTTGACAATTGACAAAACAATTGCAGCATTCTTAGTTCTAATATCTGTCAGTTTGTATTGTATCGTCTCAAAATCGACAAACTTGAATATCGAGCTGTTATAAAGTTTCTTACAAAACAAGGAAAATCTCCAAAAGTTGTTCATGAAGAAATGTTGATTGTACACGGGGATAATTGCACTTGAATACAATATTTTACGATTAATTAAATCAAAAAGTTATTATCTCATCTGTTTAATGGTGCAGCAATAAGGGTTTTAATTAAATCAATAAAAACAGTAATGGTTCATTTCACTAATACAAAAATGACTGATATGCAATTTAGAATTAGAAATTGCTGTCTTAAACATTATTGAAGCTTAACCTGAGACAAGTGCCAGGAAAATTGGAGAGGAATTTAATACTGATGCATCAACTGTACGGAGGATAGGAAAGGAACAACAGTTACATCCTTACCGTGTACATGGTGTTCAAGCTCTCTTACCAAGAGATTTCGAGCTGAGAATGATTTTTTCCCAATGGTTTTACCGCATGAATACCGATAATACCTTTTTCTGTTCAAAAATTCTCTTTTAGGACGAAGCTAGTTTCTCAAGAGATGCAATTCAAAACTATCATAACAAGCATGTATGGGCTGAATATAGTCCACGTTCAACAACAGTATCTAGACATCAATATCAGTTTTCTTCTAACGTTTGGATAGGAATTAACGATCAACATTTAATTGGGCCACATTTTTTAACATTAAGATTAACTGGTCAGACATATTTTCATTTTTTACAAGATAAATTACCTCATCTACCAGAAAATTTACCCCTACAAAGTAGCAGATACATGTTTTTTATTGGTGCTCTATTTTACCTATTTAAAGTACGCCTTAGCGTGTTTAAATCGAACTTTTAAAAACGCGCGTTTTTTAAAGTTACTATGGTAACATCAACAAGTCAAGAAACGTGAAGTCTAAATGACAATTTTTTGATTATTGATCTGACAGGAGTACCTTGTGACGTCAAATAAAGTATTACTAACAAATTCAAAACATTTGTTTAAACATTATTTAACACTTTTAATTTTATAAATGAAATAGAAAGTACAGTTAGTATTGTTAGATATATTAATTTTTATTGACATATTTTACATTATTAGTCCTTATCTCCATTTTTTTGTAGTAATAATAATAGCATTTATGATTTCAAGGTGCACCAATAAAAAAAAATAGCGTAAAGTATTCGTGGATAACTGGTCTTTAAAACACTTACTCTAGTCGCGCGTGTTTTAAAGACCTTTTTATCCACTTATACTTTAATATTCCATTTAAGAACGATTTCATTCATAGTTTATGTTTTAATAGACGATAGGTTAGTTTCAAAAATGTTTCTTAATAAATTATTTGTAAAATGTGATTGTTCAGAAGAAAATTTAACAAAACTAGAACAAAATAAAACTGTGTTTGATAGCAGCCAACTAGATTCTTTTTCTAAAATAAATTTCCCCATCCTGACAGGTAATGATTTACATTTTATTTTTTTATTACAAATCGGTAAGTTCTATGAAAAAAATTCAAGATATAAGACATTTTCGAAATAAACCAGACTATCCAAATTTATTTCTTGCGAAGTCGTGTAATTTTTTCTTTAAATTTCGTTAACCATTTCGTATAACAGGGGTAGTACATTTCAACTTCTTCCACTCATTCTAAAAAAGTGAAAAAATATGTAGAAAGTTTGTTTTCATTATAGCTATTTCCGTAGAATTTCATTATTTCTATCACTTTTATTTTTTAAGCTAAAAAATAAAAATATTCCGCCATCTTTGTATTCGACATATTTGAAATTTTGTGATTTTGTAGTATTTCCGTATTTTCGTTCAGTTCTCTGTATCCAGTGGCACTTTTAAATAGTAACTTTAGTCCAGTTTTCAATAATAGAATATGTTAATAAATGCAAAAGTAGGTATGAGGAATATGATTATATGAAGAAAATTGTAGAGATTTAAAATCAGAATGCGAAAGAAACCAAAATCGATTTCAAATTTTCTATTCTATTTTCTAACTTTTAGTGTTAAAATAGTTTCAAAATCTAGACCAATGTTTTAATTTTCTGATAAAACCAATTTTGTAAAAATTTGTTTGATAGTTTCACCAGATAAAGCTTTTCAACTGCGGTACCTCTCGAAAATTCTAAATTGTGAATAATAAATCGTTGAAGCCTTGATTCAGAACTGAGAATTGTGTTCAATAATTTTATGTTTTGTATTCAGAATGACCACCATCGTATCTTACACAAGCTCGAGCCCTCTTTCTTATTTCGTGACTTGAATCACCCTATATATATATATATATATATATATATATATATATATATATATATATATGTGTATATATATATATATATATATATATATATATATATATATATATATATATATATATATATATATATATATATATATATATTTATTTATTTATTGAGATGGTTAGATATAAGATTAATACAGGGGCAAGAGTAAGTAAGCTTGCATTCTTTATAGTGGGCAAATTTAGATAGACTGGAGTGTATTTACACTGCATTTTAATAAGCAAAGTAGTAGACGAGTGAGAGAAATTGGTTTTGATTTAACGAAACAGGCTTGGTGGAATTTGCACAAGTTTGTTATTCATGAAAAGCAATGGGCTATATAAGGAGCATGTGAGGAAGGTCAGAAGGAGTGATATTTGTGAGTACGATTAAGTTCGTAGAACATATCTCAGTAAATTTACAATTTATTCAAAGTATTTATGTAATTTAGAAACTTTACAGATATTTATCACATGAAGTAGGTTTATAATAATATGTAGAACATGTATCGAGTTAGTTACAATGCAGGAAAGATATAAACTTTAAGAAAGGGTTATAATACGGACACGGTTTAGTTTTCATTCACAGACAAAGTGTACAAAGGTGCAGGAGAAGTGGTAGTACATTGTAAACATTAAATAGAACATGAACAACATTTCTACATTGGGATAGTTAACATAAAAATACTTTTTGTGTACAAAATCTGCATAAGTGTGTTAAGCAATATGGATTTATGAATTGACAAAGTTTTAGACTATACAGTGAAAGTGAACAGTGTTGATATTAAAGACAGTTATAACATCATAAAATAACATTTCAAGAAATTTGGACGTTGTAAACGCAAGATTTTGCAAATTTATAGTTTTTGTAGGATAATTTAAGCATAAAATAAATTATAAGAGTAATTAATAGAAGCTTTCCCTCGTTTTCATAAAGAAATTTACAATGTACAAGGTATATAAACAAAGTTAGAAAAGTGGGGCTAACTACCTAAATTTCCAATATAAAAAAGGATTTTCTGTTAAAATTATGTTATATGATTTGAAATAAATGGGTTCTAATATAGTTTTTCGTGTTGATTACGAATATGTATTTAATTTAGGTGTAAAATATAGTTTCTTAGATATAAGTAAATTTAGATTATAATTTGTCAAATTGCACAGTGTTGAAGCAATCTAGGTCTCGCGAGGTGTCGTTTTGTGCGGAATTCTGCCCTGATTCCAAATCTGTTTTCAAAAAGTAAATCCGAAATAAAAAGTTATGGAACAATTTGTGTTTTAGTTAAGTTTTCAATTTGGTTTAGACCAATCAGAGGCTTGGTTACTTTGTGTGTTTGGTACAGAAAAATTTGAAATTTTGGTATCTAACAGAAAAGTATAAAAGGAATTGCTCCTGATTTCTCTTACTCTCTTACAACTCATACAACTCTTGCTTTTTGAAATTTTTATGACTAACAAGTAAAAGTGTTAATAGTGTTGGTGTTAACATGTAAGTTTTAAGTTACGTTAATATTATCGGTCAGTGAAGAGTCGAGACCTCAGTAATAATTGTTTTTAACCTACGATTAAATCTAAAAGTTAGGTTACCGATATAATTGTTGATTATAATAAATTTGTTTCGATTCGATTACGTGTAAATATTTCGGTTGAAGTCTTTTTGTTTTTTTTTATGTTAATAAAATTATTCAGTTCTCTGAATTTAATGTTTATTTCATTTGCCAACAAATAAGCGTAAAAGCTATTGAACTCTATCCCCTATATGAGATAAATTGAGCTAGTTCGGTGCAACATTAATAATTACTCAACAAATAAAATACAATTAATATTTATTCTATCCCCATTATATTACATTTAACAATTATTAATTACATATTTTACATTTCAATATATATATATATATATATATATATATATATATTGTAATGTTGTATATTGTATATATACGGATTTTTTTATTTTTTGTGTTGTTGATACAGTCCTAAAATTGCTCGTTTTGATAATAAAGTACCAATAGAAACCATTAACGTTGAAACCAAAAAACTACCCCTGCTTACATTTACAAGAAAGTACGCTACCAACCCCCCCTATCCCGTTATCTCAACTTCATTTCAAAAAACTTGAACCTTCACATGATTTCTTAGACACATCTACCCTAGAAGATATTAATACGGGGAGGAGGAAGAGGAAAAGTCTTTAAGTAAAACAGCTGATTCTACTATACGTATGCACATTGAACGTTTTATGAAGGTTCCTGACGGTGCTATTAATCATACTTGTGGCGTTTAGTGTAAATACCAAACCAACAAATGGATAACACTTCTATTGCCATAAAGAAAATGATATCATTATTAAAGGCATGGCGTATAAAGGGACTCCGGGTTTATACGGTCTGCTTATTACGAATTCACAAAGCGAGATTATGATGTCTAATCTCGCTTGATCTAACTCTTATTAAAAAGATCACGCACAATAATAGAAGTGAAGCTATTTAAGGAATTCACACACATTCCGATTGAAGATAAGTGTTGGAATAATATACATGAACTAATTTGTGATCTATTATTAATTATTAAAGCTGTATCTAAAATGTACTAAACTTGTAAGTCGCAGAAATTTGTGTTTTTTTTTATTGCGCATAGCTTAAATAATTTAGTTAATTAACAGCTTACAAATTATCCGCCCATAATTTATCTGTTATCTAACTGCGTGAAATAATACAATTTTCAATGTCAGCAAGTTGCCAATTATTTAAACATTTCGATTTTTTTGTTATTTCACACGAGTATTTCAACATTTTGCACCTGATTTTTCCGCCGTTTGGGTTACGATCAATTATTTGCTCGAAAAATCCTATAAAAATCCTTGGCAGAAATTCATCAATCGTTTAAATTCTCGTAATGTGAACAATTTCATTCAAATTGTAAAATGGGCAAGTTGGACCCGAAGACAAATCCTACATTTTATCTTATTCCACAACCCAAAATAGTACCTTTCAAATGGCATAAATAATATGGTTTTTAAAATAGTGTCATTACCTGCCAGTTTATTATTAGCATTACAGTTGAATTATTGATTTATGTTGAGCTGTAGTAGAATTTAGTGATCTTATAACAAATTTTCCCCTTTTTACCCGACCTGTATAAATACGGGTGATGGTTTCTAATACAACTGTTTTTGGCCGATTTTGATTTTAATGTACTTTTCCCATACACGCATATTTAACCTATGACTTTGGGGGTATTAATGCACAAGAGCCACTATATCACGAAAACTGTTAAAAATAGTTCACATAAACCTCATATCGCTTGTATTAGCATCAATAATGATACTGAACTGTCATAATAGTCAGTTGTTGGCTTCTGGTAGAATTTAGTGACCTGGATGTTACATTAAACGTAGTACGAAATTAAAAATTAGAGTACTGGAGCGGAAGTTATTTCTGCAACAATTATCAAAATAGCCGCACGTGATGTGTGTATGCGCAGTTATCATACTGCTGCCTGTATATGAGAAGAACAACAGAAATAGGCATCGAACCCATTTCCTCCCGAATGCCAAATAGATCGTGTTATCACTGACTCGCCAGTTTGCTCATTAACGTAAAAGAAAAAATAAATGTCATTCTGTATGAAAAATTTTATCAAAAGTTAAGCCATATTACATAATGAATAACTCAACTCAGTTACAGATTGCACAAACAGGGTTAAGTGCGGATTAAAAAATACTATTGGTGTGAATATCTTTCTTCAATTTGTTTTGTTTTAATGAAATGTTTCTTATTAAATCAATTTCCTTTAACGCACATCGTAAACATGAAATTTTCCTAGCGAATATAAAATAAACTATAAAAATTGTTCGTTAAACCCCTATAAGAATAGAATATAAACATCTCTATGGGTTCAAAAGCTATAAAGGTATTTGACTTTGCTCATTATAAAATAGAACACGTATCCTCCAAAGGAACGGGGTTGCTTGATCTAAATTTAGTACCTTAAAATTACACCAAAGAGATTGGTGTTATCTTTGCCTTTAAGAAATAGATTTCTAGCAGTCTTACTCATTTATAACTTATTATTTTAGAAATTGAGGCTCTATTACAATTGTTTATGTAGTAAAGGAAATACATTAAACTTATTACTTTCTGTGCACTTATATTACATGTAGCAACACTATTAAATTCCTGATAAATTTTCTCAACTAAGACGTATTTTATATTTCTTTTAAATTAATTTTCTTTTCCTTTTTCATTTTACCGTAGCATGGAACAAACATAATCCCGCTAGATTATAGACCCACCAAATAAATAATAAAGATAATTAAAATGGCTGCTATAATCCTAACTTCGGAGCGTATTACGTTTCTGCAATCTTCTATACGCCTATTAGACTATTAGCTCTGTATTAATGTGGATGAATACCTCGACCGCGATATTAGGTTTAGTTAAACCTCAAGCACATTATCAAGCTATTGCCCTAATCGTCCTCAATATAAACTTGAAGGCATTAGGATTAGTTTACATGGTCCATTTAACATAATTACTCATTCTGTGTTACCTTATCTATGCATCTATAAGATCTACGTATCTATTATATCAACGTTTTGACAACTACAATTAGCTTTGTAAACGTGAAATGCAATAGTCGGTATTTAAAGCTTACTTTATCGCGTTCTTATGCAAAATTTAGAAAAATATAGTGTGGCCTTTTTCAACAAAATTATTTAGAATATTAGCTATACGCATGTACCCACACATATTTTTCTTTTGCATCATTAAAAACATGATTAGTTCAATTTCATTTATGTTACAATTAAAACTGGATGCATTGTTATATTACAAAATAATAAAATGTCATAGTTAATACAGTAATTGTCTTTCAGTATTGCACACTAATTTGCTCAAAAAGTTAAGCATGTAATTTTAGAATAAACTTACCACTATTCAGATAGGTACGTGTTATATATTCTTACTCGTTACAAGTATTTCACCTTAAAATTTAACAGGATTCCTACATCAAGAAAGTTTATAGTTGTGTGTTACAAAATGCTTAAACATTGTTGTCAAATTTATGTATAAGTCATTTGGGACAATACATTTTCTTATTTAACTGCAAAATATAAGTTATTAAAGCTCACGAAGTAATTTTAGGGTTTAATGTTCGTATTACGTATTAGGTAATACAAATCTTACCGTTTTTATCGAATCCAGAAGTCAGATTCCTTTTTTTCCCTGTATTTCTAAGTTACTAGTAGTCCCTATTTAAGAGAAATTTTACACAGTAACGTATGATTGTTTTTATTTACTTACTTTAAGGCATTAAAATAAGAGGAAAGACATAAAGACGTTTGCTTTTTACGGACAAATATTTAGTGACAAGGTAATTGATTTAGTTAAATTAAATAAGTCTAAAAGTGAAAAAAAAGTTGAACAATGCCGCAATGAATATAGCCGGGAAGGGGAAACATGGGACCGCTTAAGGATTTTACACGTATATTATCTAAAAACAAAACAATTAAAAGTGACCAAACCTAACTATTTACAGTACGAACATTGCGATTTCCACAACTAAATTTGATGTAAGAAGTAACAGATAACAACTATAGAATTTGTTTTGACACTTTGCAGTGGTATTATGTGCTCTCATGTGTTGGGTAACAGAGCATTATGTTTATATTTAATTTTTACCTTCCAACGTACAAATACATATGTAGGTTATGCAATCGACTATTTTTCTTCAAGGCTAGATCGACTTATTACCTCATTTTACAACGTTCGACAAAGTTCTTCGAAGATCGACCATGATGTCTGTATGCGTGTATATATGTGTGCGTGCGTGTGTGTGCGTGTGTGTGCGTGCGTGCGTGCGTGGGTGGGTACGTGTGTGTGTCTGTGTGCATGCATGCGTACACGAGTCCGCGTGTGCGCGTTTGCGTGTGTGCGTGTGTGCGTGTGTGGTGTGTGCGTGTGTGCGTGTGTGCGTGTGTTCGTGCGTGCGCGTGTGCGCGTGTGCGCATGTGCGCGTGTGCGCGTGTGCGTGTGTGCGTGTGTGCGTGTGTGCGTGTGTGCGTGTGTGCGTGTGTGCGTGTGTGCGTGTGTGCGTGTGTGCGTGTGTGCGTGTGTGCGTGTGTGCGTGTGCGTGTTTGCGTGTGCGTGTGTGCGTGTGTGCATGTGTGCGTGTGTGCGTGAGTGCGTGTGTGTGTGCGTGTGCTGTGTGCGTGTGTCGTGTGTGCGTGTGTGCGTGTGTGCGTGTGTGTGCCGTGTCGTGTGTGCGTGTGTGCTGTGTGCGTGTGCGCGTGTGTGCGTGTGTGCGTGTGCGTGCGTGTGTGCGTGTGTGCGTGTGCGTGTCGTGTGTGCGTGCGTGGTGTGGTACGTGTGTGTGTGTGTGCTGCATGCGTATGGCCGCCGTGTGCGGTTTGCGGTGTGCGTGTGTGCGTGTGTGGTGTGTGCGTTGGTGTGCGTGTGTGCGGTGTGCGTGTGTGCGGTGTGCGTTGTGCGTGTGGCGTGTGTGCGTGTGGCGTGTTGCGTGTGTGCGTGTGTGTGTGTGCGTGTGTGCGTGTGCGCGTGTGCGCGTGTGCGCTGTGCGTGTGCGTGTGCTGTGTGGCGTGTGGCGTGTGCGTGTGTGCGGTGTGCGTGCGTGTGGCGTGTGCGTGTGTGCGTGTGTGCGTGTGCGTGTGTGCGTGTGTGCGTGTGTGCGTGTGCGTGTGTGGCGGCGTGCGTGGGTGGCGGGCGTGCGCGTGTGCGCGTGTGCGCGTGTGCGTGCGTGTGCGTGTTGCGTGTGTGTCGTGTGCGTGCGTGTGCGTGTGTGCGTGTGTGCGGTGTGCGTGTGTCGGTGTGCGTGTGTGCGTGTGGCGTGTGTGCGTGTGTGCGTGTGCTGCGTGTGCGTGCGTGTGTGGGTGTGTGCGTGTGTGCGTGTTGTGCTGTGTGGTGTGCGTGTTGCGTGTGTGCGTGTGCGCTGTGCGCGTGTGCGCGTGTGCGTGTATGCGCGTGGCGCGTGTGCGCGTGTGCGCGTGTGCGCGTGTGCGGTGTGCGTGTGTGCGTGTGTGCGTGTGTGCGTGTGTGCGTGTGTGCGTGTATGCGTGTGTGCGTGTGTGGTGTGCGTGCGTGCGCGTGTGCGCGTGGCGCGTGTGCGTGTGTGCGTGTGTGCGTGTGTGGTGTGTGCTTGTGTGCGTGTGTGCGTGTGTGCGTGTGTGCGTGTGTGCGTGTGTGCGTGTATGCGTGTGTGCGTGTGTGAGTGTGTGCGTCTGTGCGCGCGTGCGCGTGTGCGCGTGTGCGCGTGTGCGCGTGTGCGCGTGTGCGTGTGTGCGTGCGTGTGTGCGTGTGTGCGTGTGTGCGTGTGTGCGTGTGTGCGTGTGCGTGTGTGCGTTAGTGCGACTGTCCGTGTGTGCGTATTTAGGCTTTTTTCTATTTCTGCTGATTAGATTTATGTAGAAATTCAGCAATGGAAAGGGAGTGTTTAATAGGAGCAGTTTTTGGTTTTTATCAAATATTTCTAGAACTGTTGTATATTTCAAAGAAATAAATATGACACATAGAACCGAAAGTTCGTTTCGATTTATCATTTTCAACGCTTTTGTCATATCTTCCTCCGTCCACGTTCTGAATAATGTTATAAGTAGATAAAAAAGGTGTAGGGCACTCAAAACGACTTTTGGGGCACAACGGACCATTTTGTGAGCACAGAGAACCATAAGGAGTCCTTTAGGTCCTATTTTCATCACTAATTTCAAATAGCTGTTACTCGATTCAAGGTTTGTTTACACCTATGCAATAAGCTTGTATTGTATAGAAATAATTGTGGTTTTGTTTGATACATTAAAATATAACAAAGTATGGCCCATTACGAAAATTTACACTTGATTAAGATACAAACATTACTTATTTTTTTACTGTGACGTTACACTACACGGACATTGTTGTAACTGAGACACAATACGAAGTAAATGACTATACTACCATTTTTCACTTTAGTCAAAAGGTGGCGCTACCTGTAATAAAATAAATCGGCTGGATCCGTGTGCCCTCTTCTCTTACATAAAATATTGTTTCATTTTGTTAATTAAAGCTTAAAAATTTAAAAAAATCGTATTTTTGTTAAACATTGTTTGACGGTTACTGCTTTGTTACTATGCGAACCAACGTTTTACGGTCGTTGTTAGTAAATTTAATTTCATTAATTCTTCTAACTTAGATATTAATACAAAGTTTAGTATGATTCATAACCTGTTCTGTGGTGCATTTTTCAAAAATTTCCACTTTTAAGAAATCATAAAGTTGAACTTAAGCCATGATCAGCTCATGGTATCAAAATCTCGTGTAAGCTTATACGTTTCTGTCATCAAACCCTCATCAACTGTTAAAGTCATTTTATAATAGGCATTCCGCAATTTAAAAATCGACCATATTAATGGCAAATCGACAAATCGAACAGAATATAGTTATTATAAGTTTTTGTTATGAACGAATAAGTTCAAAAGTAAATATGTATTTAATAAAATTAATAATAATTCTTAAGAATATAGTTAGTTCATCTAACATATCCAAAGTTGTATAGGCAGAAGTTAAGCGTTTTTCCGAAAAATTACGTATTTCTAACGTTAATATATCAGATATCACTCAAGTTCAATACCATTGTAGTCTCAGATCCAAAAATAATTTTTATCATTTTTTTGAAAAAATTACCTTAACACCTTCATTGAAAGCAACTTATCACAATTATGGCCTTCCTTTTACACCACCTCGAAATCATTCTTCTTTGAACCAACGACACCTAATGAAATATACTCGTTAGTATCTAATCTCAAAAATACTAGAAGTGTAGGTGTGGATGATATACCGGTACTAATTCTTAAAGAATCAGGTTTTTTCTTATCAGAGGTAGCCTCATAAATCAGAGTTATCCGTTAGGAATAATACCAACGTGTTTGAAGCGCTTGAAACTTTTTCCTGTGGAAAAAAGCGGAAGCAAACAGGAAATCGACTATTACAGGCCCATTACACTAAATAGTTTCTTAAAATTTAGCATAAAACCACTTTATGGACCTACATTTATTGGGCAATAATCAACAGGGATTTCGTAAAAACTGTTCTACTAACACAACCATGTTTAATTTCTTTGAATACGTGTACAGTTGCGTAAATAGAAAGAAAGGTTGCCCAGCATTATTCTATGATATGTCAAAAGCATTTGACATGGAAAATATTAATATCTTGCTGCATAAGATTGAATCGTATGGAATTAGCGGGGCTGCACGTGGTTTAATTAAATCGCAAGCAATATGCTGTATTGTCTCATAAATCTTGAATACAATTGTTAGAGTTTCGTCAAATAGCAAGGGCGTATTAGTTGGAGTACCACAAGGTTCAATATTAGGACCATTGTTATTCAATTTATTTATTAACGATTTACCTCTGTCTATTACCTGCCATGTGACAATGTATGTGTATGGTACGGCTGTTGCTTTCTCTTTCACAAATCAGCAAGAATTCAATACTAAAGCACTTAATTTAATGAAACAGATTCAAAATTGGTTTAAAAGCAATCAATTGATTGCAAACGTAAATAAACCAATTTAATTTTTTTAAATAATTATATACACATTTCCATCCCGATTGAAATAATATTTTATAATATTCCGTTAAAAGCCGTTGATTCAAGCAGATTTTGAAGTTTAACTGTTGATAGAACATGATAATTATCGGAACACATCATAAACCTTAATAGCAAACTAAATTCTGCATGTTATTTATTACGTTCGCTTCAGAGTCTGGCTGAATACTGAAAATGGCATATTACGCAAACTTATTATATTATTAATAAATGTTTATTATTTTTTTTTTTTTTACTTCAGGTGCAAGCTGAGTGTTGACGAAAGGCACGGGTGTATTACCAAAGTAACCTTGGTTATGAGATATTAAGGAATCCTCTTGTAATGTGGCACATATTATTACTATTGCTTTTTGGAGGGGGATATACGTGTTGTAGCGACGGAGATTTTTTGGTATGACGCCAGTTGCGGATATGACGATGAGTACTATGCATACCTCCTGCAGGTTCCAGACACTTTTTATTTCAATAGCTAGTTCTTGATGTTTTTGTCTCTCCCAGGTTATGTATAAGGAGTAATGCTACATTTATTATATGGTAAGTTTTGCTTTGTTTATTTATGAATGTGATATCTGGTCTATTGTGATATATAGCTTTATTTGTTTGGATGGTTAGATCGTAATATACTTTGTGAGTTGGGTTTTCCAGGACTGTTCAGGGTAAAGGTGTATTTATTAAGCTGTATTTTAATGCCAGTTTTTGATGAATAATATTAAGCTACTTGATTATGCTAATGGAGACATTCCTTGTTTGTCAATAATTTGCAGCCAGAAATTATATGGTGTATTGTTTCTGCTGTCTGGAAACATTTTCTGAAGGTACCTTTGGTGATATTGGGGTCTTTCAGAATATATTTTTCATGGTTTAGTGTGTGAATAATATGGTCTTGAATAGCCATCATAAACCCTTCAGTCTCTCCATAAAGCTCTCATTATTATTATTATGATTATTATTATTGTTATAGTTATAGTGAGTTAGATAAAGCTGTCTTGATCAGTTCTATAAGAGATGTGGAAAATTTTATTAAATAAAATTTGCGTGTGTCTGAAACAGATTATATTATTATTGTGTTAGAAATTGAATTGAATTTTTGTTTCTTTTAAAAATTTTAAATTTGTAAATAGTATTACCAGATTAGATCTTAGTTTTTTGTAAACATAATAATATTTATTTTATTTAATCTTTATCTAAAATAGTAATTTTATCGTTACCAATTTTAAGAATAAGTAATTTTCCAAAATGAGCTGGATGCAAAATATAGATGATAATCTTCTATTTACGTATAGCACATGTACTGATATTAATGAATGGAATACGTTTACTGTAAACAATAAGAATGAAAGTATTATAAAAATTTTTCACGTTAACATCCGTTCTATTAAAAAATATTTCGACGAACTTTTAATTATATTTAAAGTAGGAAGTTTTGATATTATTTTACTTTCCGAAGTAAATATTAAGGACGATCAAATTAGTAAATTTAATATTGAAGGTTATACAAGTGTACAAAAATTAAGAACAGAAAGGACTGGTGGAGGGTTAATAATGTACACGAAAAATTATATTTATTATAGGGAAACAATTGTAAATAGTATTAATTCTGAATTCTTAAATTTTTCATTTGACTTTTTCGACAAAACCAATATAAACATATTATTTTTATATAGACCGCCAGAGACAAGTGTGAAAGACTTTATAGAAGAATTAGACAATATCTTAAACCATAATAAAACGCTAAACTGTATAGTAATTGGAGATGCAAATATTAATTTATTAGATGTAAATAATACGTATGTGAACAAATATGAAACATTACTGATTGGCAAAGGATTTTCAAACACAATTCAGGATATTACACGTGAAGAAATTAGGGAAGGAGAACTTAAACAATCTCTTATAGATCATGCTTTTATAAGGTCCAAATTTGAACACGTGAAAACGGCAACAATAAGACATAAATTGGCTGATCATTATGCTATTTGTATGCAAATTGAGAGTAACTTAATTTCAAAAGATTCTTTCAAAAAAAAAACACCTTACAGAAAAAATAGAACGAGTATGCGGTTAACAAAGCCATATATGAGACAGATTAGAAATCTTTAAGAAACCAAAACCTAAATACTTTTACAAATAACATAATACGGACGTTTGAAATGATGTATAACTCAAATATAAAAAATGAAAGCACAACGAAAAAAAATACTGCCAGGAAAGAGTGGATTACGGACAAACTTTATTATAAAATTAAGGAAAAAGACAAATTATTTAGGAAATGGTAATCTAATGTAAACAAAGAAGAATACAAGGAAGCATATAAAAAATTTAGAAATAAGTTGAACAATCAAATAAGGAATGCAAAGAACGAATGGCTAAGAAAAAGATTTATAAACTGCGATAAAACCAAAATATGGAATGAAATCAACTATATACTATCAAGAACAAAAATAAAAAATGTAGACGAAAAAATTAAACATACCATCGGAAAAGTCCAAAAAGAAGAAATGATAGTGGAAGAATTTGCAAAGACTTTCTATAATGAAATTAAAATCTTATGCTCAACATGTAACCATGCAAGTGAAGAGAAAGTTTTACAATACCTATATCCTCATTCGTTTTACATTCCACTGTGTAACGAAGACACAATGAAAAAAATAATTGAGATTCGTTTAAAAACCAACACATCTCCTGGACAAGATGATATTAGGGCAATAGACATAAAAAGGAACAAAGATACTTTGACTAGCATTCTTACTGAACTGCTAAATCTATCAATAAAGATAGGAATTTTCCCAGACCAGCTAAAATTGTCTATAACGAGACCGATATACAAGAAAGGTGATCCAATGGACTATCGGAATTACAGACCTATATGTTTATTGTCAACTCTGGACAAAATATTCGAAATCTATGTCAACGACCACCTTAAGCAGTATCTTACAGACAATAATATAATAAACGAAAACCAATATGGGTTCCAAAAAGGAAAAAGCACGGAAAAGCTACTGCTAAAAGTGACAGACTACATAAATGAACAAATGGAGAGAAATAGATATACCATAGCAATTTTTATAGATTTTATGAAGGCTTTTGACACGGTCAACGTAGACCTACTACTCAATTGCTTAAAAAAAATTGGAATAATCGGGAAACAAAATAAATGGTTTGAGAGTTATCCAAATCAAAGGGCTTCTATGGTTAAAGTTTGTAAAATATACAGCCAACTAAGGAACAACGAATATGGTGTCCCTCAAGGAAGCAACCTGGGACCAACATTGTTCTTGATTTATATTAATGATATTTTTAAAACGGCACAAATGGCGCAGCTATATATGTACGCCGATGATGCGGTACTAATGTATTCTCATCGTAGTGCAGAGAAATGTGAGAATATAATACAAGCTGAATTAAATAAATTAGTCAAATGGACCCATGACAGAAAAATCTTTATTAACAATAATAAAACGGTCACAATGACCTTTACGACTTCGCACATGGCTAGAACAATTCCAGTACGAATTAAAGCACATAAATGTTCATGTTTTCTACAAGACAGTGAATGCGATTGTCCAACAATAAAAAACGCAAATTGTACAATGTATTTAGGATTAAACATCGATCATAGACTAAAATACGACAAGCACATAAACTATATATATGCAAAAATTAAAAAATTATAGGATGTTTCTATATACTTCAAAAGATAGTGGACACTAAAACAATGATAGTTACCTACAAATCCTTCATCGAATCTATCGTTAGATACGGAATACAAGTATGGGGAAGCGCAGAAAAAATTTATATAAAAAAAATTGAATCGTTAATATACAGGATTTTAAAACTAACCTTGAAAAATAACAGCTCGTGCAAGAATCAATTATTAATACGTTGCGACACTCTAACACCAACAGGATGGTATAAGTACTTGCACTTAATTCAACACCATGCAAACATACAATACCTCATACATACTCAACTCGGCATAGAAAATATACTGTTCCGCGAAATTTTAATAATTACGGTAAAAAAACTATGAAATGTATAATACCCAATTTATTCAATAATGTACCTGAAGCTATAGAAAAAAGTAGAATAAGCATATTCAAAAAAAATGTTGCAAAATGAGTCAACTCAAACATTTGTTACTAGGAATACCTGATTGCACTCCATTATGAGCGTCAATGCAGTTAAATTTAAGTAAACACTGTAATTAAAAAATGTACATATGTATATTAAGCAAGGTACTAGCTGCCAAGTCATTTGACTTAGCTAGACCTTTATATTGTACGACAAAATGAAGTTAATAAAAGATTACAAAAGATTATTATTATTATTATTATTATTATTATTATTATTATTATTATTATTATTATTATTATTATTATTATTATTATTATTATTATTATTATTATTAAAATGTGATTGGTATAAGTGAGATGAGGTGGGGAGGATTTGGTGAAGTGCAATTGGATGATGCTGTATTCCACTTCAGTGCAGGTAAGAGAGGAAAAAATCGAGTTGGATTTCTTGTAAATAGGAGGTTAAAGACTTGTGCAAGTAAGGTAATATATGGATGTGATAGAGTTATAGCTTTACAAATCAACGGATCTCTAAATAATTGTGGTGGTGGACTGGAATACCAGTGTTGTGGAAGACGAGGTAGAAGAGTGGTTGGAAAACATGACTTGGGACCGAGAAATGAAAGAGGAGGCCATATGAGTTTTGTAAGGAAAGTAAGTTGATAGTCACCAACATGCGGTTTGAACACCAAATTCCTACATCTCTACAGAGAGAAAATAGATTTTATAATTATTAATGAACAGTGTAAGAATTGAGTGAAAAAGGTACATACCTTGCCTGGAGCAGACATACACAGTAATCATATCCTAGTAATTGCAGAACTACAAGCAAAGCTTAAAAGAATAAAGAAAGCATCGAACATCAAGAAGTGGACAAATTGAATTCTCTGGATATTGAAGAAATAGACTTGGACATGGAAAAACATATAATATCCTTGAAAACAGAAGTAGAGAGTAGTGAAGAGAAATGGGAAAGGAAGCATGGGATAAAAACAGTTTTCGAAAATACCGTAGGATATAAGAAAGGCATAAAACCTAATAAACCTTGGGTTACACAAAACATGATTGATAAAATGGAAGAAAGAAGAAAGTTGAAAATGTTAAAGACAACAAGGAAAATGGGATATAGGAGACTAAACATAAAATTGAGAAAAGAGACATCTAAAGCAAGAGAGAAATGGTTTAAAAAGGAATGTGAAGAAATTGAAGAACTCACTAAGACAGGGAGGCATGATCTAAATTACAACATAGTGAGAGGATTGACAACGGGCAAGGACAAAACCAGGGTGGCATGCAACGAAATAGAGAGCAAGGACTATACCGTTTTAAACGAAGAAAGACAAATACTGGCAAGATGGAAAGAGTACATGGAAGACCTGTATGCAACATAGGATACACTAGTTATTAATGTAGAATCAGAAGGGCAAGTGCCAAGAGAAAACATCGGCCTTAGTGTCATTCCGGACGAGGTAACAGCTTCAATGAAGAATATGAAGAGCGGCAAAGTGAGAATAGATGAAACTCCAGTGGAAATATTAAGGTGTCTGCAGGTGGAAGGATTGAAAGAGTTAACGTCACTGTTCAATGGGATATATGAGAGTGTAAGATGACCTGAAGATTTGCTGAAAATTTAAGTGATTCCACTGGCAAAGAAGTGTGCATAACACAGCACAATCTGTCTTATAGTCCACGCACCAAGAATGCTGCTTAAAGTGATGAAAAGGCGTATAATTAGGGTGATGGAGGAAAGTGTGGCAGAAAAACAGTATGGATACCGATAAGAAATTGACAATGGTAGAAAGAAATACAGAAAGAGACAGAAACATTTACCTTTGCTTTGTGGATCTTGAAAAAGATTTCGACTGGGCTTTATGTGAAATATTACTGGAAATACTGAAACAAAAGGGAGGCTAGTGGAGAGAGAGGAGGCTAATTAGCGGATTGTACATGAACCAGAAAGTGGCTTTAAGAGTTGCCACCACCCGAACAAAATGGTTTCAAATTGGAAAAGGTGTGAAGCAAGGATGCTGTCTGTCTCCAACACTTTTTTGCGTGTATACGGATGTACAGAAATGCTGGAAGGGCGATAAAGGGTTGTCTATAGGAGGAAGGAACATTGCGAGTGTCCGATTTTCAGTTGCTATGGGCACCTTTGCTGAGAGTGAAAATGAACTTGGAGTTATGTTGAATCATCTAAAAGAGCCAGAAAAAGAATGTCGACTGAGAATAAATATTAAACAGTTAAAAGTAATGAAGATAGGTAAAAAATAGACATTGAACACTAGTGTAGACAGAGAAAAGTTAAAATAGGTGGAAAGGTACAAATATCCAGGAACTGAGGTAACAGAAGACTGGAGTGGTGGAACAGAGATAAAAGCAAGAACTGGTATGGCAAAACAGGAATTTTTGTCTAAGAAGATTTTGTTGAACAGTAAACTAGACATGACCTTAAGGAAAAGGTTAGTCAAATGCTTTGTGAGGAGTGTTTTCTTTTGTACGGTAGTGAAACTTGGTCTATCATAGAAGGAAATTAAGAATGTAGAAAGTTTTGAAATGTAGATATGGAGACGAGTACTGAAAATAAAATGGATTGACAAAATTAGATGAAGACGTTTTAAGAAGAGTTGGAGAGGAAAGAAGTTTGATAAAGACAATTGAAGAAAGAAAAAGAAATTGGATGGGTCAAGAGCGTCAAGCAATTAATTATGCACCGTTACATATCCATAAAAATTAAATTAAGTACTATAAATAATTATACCATGATTGATAATGAACGTCAAATAAATATAATGTTAAAATTTAGTTATTCATTTATGATAAACAAAAAATCAAAAAGATCTAAGAGATTGCCGTTAATTATAGATAGAAATTTTGTCTTCTGTTCCGAAATTAGAACTTGATAGATAACAAGTTAGTTTGTAGTATAACGCACATTTTAAATGGGAAATTACATTCAAAACCTTTTATATTAATATTAGGAGAGATAAGTAAACTAAAGCATTCCAAATAGAATTTAAAATCCGATCAACATAATTCAGAGAGTTTTAAATGAATAAAACAAGTTATAACTGACACCATCTTTATAATATTGATTAATTTATGTCTTGGATAATTGAATTGTTAAATAACATTTTTCGATATAAATAATTAAAGTTGAACCTGCAATAATTTCTATCATATGAATTCCATCTAGAATGGAGTATTGTAATCTCGTTCCCATTGTGTAAAAGAACCTATTTTAATAATATATTCCAACCGTTTAACACATATGCAAGAAGGACTCGTGTTATAACTAGACAAAAGTGTCCGTAATTATTACTTAAAACATTCTGTAGAATAAATATTTTTTTAGTAATGCTAAAAATTGTATGTCAACCGATCAGTTATTTAACGGCCAATAACTTGGTAATATTAAAATAAGTGCAAGATTATTAATTGATGTAAAATGAATTAAAACAAGTCGTTACGCTGTCGCCTCAGCATAGAAACATGGAATTTCCAGCTGCCTCACTTTTCATATTTTGTACTCTATATAGGGAAGTGCCATGGTCAAATCATTATCTTTAGTTCTCACTGCGTTACGTATAGAGACGAAAATTAAATTTTGTGAATGAGTATGGGGTCAAAAGTAGTTAAAATTGATTAACATAATTAAACTTAGTAAATACTCGCTCTGTCATCAAGTTTAAAAATTAGTTAACTTGTTTTGATACCAGTAGCACAAAAAGTTGCTTGGCTACTGACCACCGCGTTCATTTAAACGGTAATAATTGAAATATAAATAAATTAATAGAGTTCGCATTTATTAAGAATCATTCATTTTCGTTCATCACTGGTGAAGGAATATAGTTTGTCAAGGGGACCTGTGACCTTTGTCTACCGTATCCGGCGTTTGTCCGACTTACCTTTGTTTTAGGTATATCTTCTACCACAGGATAAGACCCTAAATATTATCCTCAACTGATAAATGAATACCGTAACTTATATCTATTTTAAATAAAAGTTTTTTTTCAAACGAGTCTTAATTTTTCTACTAGTGCTCGTTGTGGGCAAGCTTCACTTGCCACCACCGAAAAACCCATTACAACACGTTTGTTGAGAGACGTTTTGTGGAATGGAATGTAAAAAGAGGAAACGGAAAATGACTGACGGCATCAAGTTGGACTATAAAGGGTATAAGAACATGAGAAGGGATCATTGGAGGAAACACCAGAGACCTGCTCAAGCAGAATACCAATGAATGAATCTATTGCGAGTTTAATCATAAACTCTCTTGTTTTAATAAACCTACGATATCGATAGTCTGGATCGATCATATAACAATATATATTACTATCATTAATACCAAGAGTATTTGATCATTATAAGCTCGTTGCCGTGGTAGTACTTTTACGCTATGGCTGAAGAGATGCTTAGAAACGTTGTTATAAGTAAATTTTTATCATAATTTTACTTTTTAATGTTATTTACGAATGGATAACATGTAAAGTATTATGTATATATTATGCAAGTTAAGGGTTTTTACTGGCTACAGTCGATTACAAGCTCGTCTGACGGTTTGACAGTAAACCTCACCTAACGTCAGTAAACCATGACAAGAATTTAAATATTATAAATCGAATAATTATGGTTATCAACTTTGGTTTATTCTTAGGACTTTCATAGGTATCATATTGTAATGTCTGAAGTCAACAATATCTAGATTACAAAAGATCGAATACTCTAAAACGTTTTAGCTTGTGGATAATCTTTTAAAGAAAAAGAAGGCACTTATATAAATAGGAATAAATAGAATATTGACAATGGTTTAAATTTAGTTATGCTTTGAAATATTTCTTTGGTAATTCTTGTTAGGTGTTTCTAAAAAGGTACAGTTAATTGTAATAATTTTTGGAAAAATGAAATGCAAGTGATTGAGTTTTGTAGCTTTTAAACACTAGGGAACCACCATCAAAACAAATTTAACAACGTGAAATGACATAATATCAGTGAAATATTAAAAATTACATGCATCTGACAATGATTTCAATTTAAGGTGCAGAAATACAACTTGACGTTCATTATTCTTTCTACATTTTTATATTTGTAAATTTAAAATCCCTACGAAACGTCAAATTTTGTTTTACTATTTACTAAAATATAAAATCCTTGTTATACTATTTGAGTCCAGTGAATGTCTTTGTTCAATTAAGTGATTAGCGTGGTTTGACTCATTTAATTCTCTGTACTCAGAGGAATAAATGCGTTCCTTGTACCATTGGTTAGGCGTTGCCCACACCTGGTAGATGGCGCTACAAAAATTATTAGCATTACAGTTTACAGTTTTCGTATTTGTTAAACTTGTGAACTCTAACGTTAAGCATTAACTTAAATCTTGAAAATATTTATTGCTTTGTTGTTTCTTCTTACATATATACAATCATTTCACAATAATACCTGATTTCAATTAATCTCATAAAAATTCTTTTAAGCGGAGTTATCAAATAATCAAACAAAAAAACTTGGGTACTGGAGTAATGATTTCAAGAATAAAGTTTTTATAACAATTTCATTGTCTGTTACAGTTATGTTTAACAATTGGCGAAATTTCTCCCCAAATTTCAAATACTTCTAATTCAAGTGAGGCAAGAAATATCCTACTGGTTGTCACTGAAAAGTGCTTGTGATTATTAATCACTGACTGCACGTTTGTACAAAAAAGCCGAGCCACTGGGCTGTGGGTTCAGACCGTTACGTCCCTAACTATGTTCAATAACTTCACTTTACTAACCAAAGTACCAGGTTTATGTATTAAAGTAGTCATAAATCACATAAAAACTGGATTTAAATTAACCCTTGACTTGACTTACCTACCATGCCACCTTTATTGAGGTATTTTAACAATATAAATATTACAGATAATCGCACCGTTATTTTGAACCATTGCATTGATTTTTGTAATTTGATCCAATTTAATCACATAACTAATATTAAAGATAGATTACTGAACTTAGTATTAAGTAAAGTCAATTGTAGTTTAATTCACGATAACGCACCTATTGTAACAGAAGATTATCCTGCCTTAAAGACTGTGCTATAATATACAATCAATGCAATTGACCTATTTTCAATCAATAAAAGAAGTAACGCTACAACTTCAGGCGAGCTGATTATGTTAATTTATATAATTCAATTTTAAGCATAGATTGATCTTTTTTACAGTAATACAGATACACTGATCTTAAAAAGTTTTGGAAACATATTTATTCCTTTAGAGGTTCACCTAGAATCCCTTGTACTGTCACCCAAAGATTAGGAAGTAAAACAGATGGGAAACGTAACGACCAAGGCGAAGGTAGCGACATCTATCGCTTCAGGTGTATTCGCACAAACCAGTCGATAACAAATAATTATAGGAAACTAAAATTTTGTTTACATGTCCATATGTTTATGATGCTCATGTAAACATCGCACTTGAATTGTTATATTTGTTTGTTATCTCGTTATATTTAATGTTCATTGTGTTTTTTATCTTGTGTATATAGTTTTTGTGCTTTTTAGTGTTAGTTAATTATATTTTGAAACTTTTGATTTCGTTTTACCTATGTGCATGACGCTGCACATGTTTCGTTATTTATAAAAAAATTTCATTTCGTTTCGTTGCTAATAAGTAATTAATCATGAGTCACGGTTCTTATTGCATAGTACAAACCTGGGGTAACAATAAAAAGAGGGATCCGCACGTAACATTCTTTACTTTGCCGAAAAATGCTGATTTGTAAGTAAACAACTTATTATGCTTTCTCTGATGTACTTATAGAATTGTTTACTTGTTATATAGAGCTACAAAGTGGATATAGTTTTCTGGACGCCGTGATTTGTTCCAAGGAAAAAGTTACCGAGTTTTTAGTGCTCATTTTTTACCCGATCAATTCAAAACATAGTATCCCTGGGTGTTACTAAAACCAAATTCTTGTCCATCGCTGAATGGAACTTCTGTTGGGGTTATGGAATAAAAAATCATTAAACCTACTGATCTTGAGCAAGGACTTAATGGCAAACATTAAATTAAACAAAATTATACAAAATCTATTGCTCAGTACTTCCCTCACAGTGTTTCATGTTAGGTATAGGAAGGATTGTGTAATAACGTTTTGCAATAACACAGTAAATTAGAAAAGTAAACGTACCAATTTATTTAGTATAATTATTAACATGTGTACAATGAAAAAAACATGAATTTAACATACCATTACCAGCGTCTCATTTTTACCAACCTCTCTTATTATATTATGAGCAGGTTTGACAACTTATTACATGATCAAGTTCCTAACACCCCCCTTCAAACCTGTTCATTTTACATTAAATTTAACATCTTAACAAAACTGACAAATTTTTCACATCCTAAAGCCTTTGTAAAAACATCAGCCAATTGATCATTTGTATTTACATATTCAACCTTAATAATGTTTTTACTTATCAGATCTACTATGAAATGAAACTTTACATCTATATGTTTGCAACGTTTATTGTTTTCAAAATTCTGCAATAGTTTGATTGTACTTTGATTATCTTCAAATAAAGTGATAGGCAATTCATAATTTATTTTCATGTGATCTAAAACATTTTTAATATGTAAAATTTCACAACTTAGTGCACATACTGAGATAAATTCAGCTTCTGTCGAAGACAAAGCTACTAGTGATTGTCTTTTGGAACTCCATGATATTAAATCCCCAAACATTTTACAACAATATCCACTGACCGACTTTCTGTCATTTGAATTATTTGCCCAATCTGCATCACAGTAACCTACTAGATTTTTACCTAATGCTGTGGAGGTTAATTTTAAATTAATTGTGCTTTTTAAATATTTTAACACTCTTAATAAGTGATTAATATGTTCGTCAGATCAACAGTCTTGAAACCTGCCAAAATAACTAACACAAAAACATATGTCTGGTCTGGTTCCTAACATTACATACATTAAACATCCTAGAAGTTCTTTATAGGGCAAATTGCTTTTACATACTGTATTTACATTTCTTTCAAGATCCAAATTCTTTTCAATAGGAGTTTTACATGCCTTACAGTTTTCTAAATTATACTTTTTAAGTAAACTACTAATTGCAGACACTTGATCAATTGTTATTATTTTATTTGTAATGTCTCTACTAATTTTTATACCTAGAAAATTAGATACTTTATCTAGTTTTTTTACTTTCACTTAATTTTAATTCAACATAATTTTTAAAATCATTATTATTACTTGCAATAAGTATATCGTCAACATACAAAAGTAAATAACAGCATATGTTTTGTTTTAGAAAAAGAAATAAACAATAGTCAGATTTTGAACGACTAAAATTTAAAGTTTGCATGAAATTGTTTAATGTCTCATTCCATACTTTTGGAGCTTCTCTTAACCCATAAATAGCTTTATTTAACAAGCACACTTCATTTTTATCTACTACCTCTAATCCCTCTGGAATCTTCATATACACTTTTTCTTTCAATTTTCCATTTAAAAAGGCATTTTTTACGTCGAACTGGTCTAAATACATACTGTAGTAGTTACAAGCAGCCAACAATATTCGTAATGTCGAAAGTCGTGCTACAGGAGCATGAATGTAGGAATTTTCTTGAATATTTTGCTCAAAACCACTGGCAACCAACCTTGCTTTATAGCTCAAATTTCCTTCTTCGTTTTCCTTTATTCTGAAAACCCATCTGTTGCTAATTATTTTTTCTTTTTCAGGTTTATCAACCAACACCCAAGTTTCGTTTTGTAATAATGCATGTAATTCATTATCAATAGCTTCTTTCCAGCACGGCCAGCTACAACTTCTCTTTGCATCTTCATATGTTTCAGGTACATCAGAATAATCGCTCAATAATGCCATACAACCATAATACGATAAGCCTAACTCATATTCCTCAAGGTAAGAAGGTGGTTTTCTATTCCTGTTAGATTTTCTTTCTGCATTCACCTTGTTTGCATTTTCTTCAAAAACGCTTTCTGTAATTACTTCTTCATTTCTGCATTTATGACTTCATTTTCAGGAATAATCACTTGTCTTTCATTTTCTTGAATCATATCAAGCCTTTTTTCATCAAAGATCACATTTCTGCTATGAATTATTTTCTGATCTTTTTCATTCCATAATCTATACCCATTTTCAGCATACCCCACGAATCTACATTTAAATCCTTTGTCGTCCAATTTAGTTCTAAGCGAATCTGGAATTCTTGCATAAGCGATGCAACTAAAAATTCTTAAATTAGAAACATTTGGTTTTCGTTCTAACCACAACTCATATGGCGTTTTATTTTTACTTGAAGGTGATGTTACTCTATTGTTTAAGTATGCCGCGGTAAGTACTGCTTTCTCCCAGAAGCTTTTATCCATATTGGCCTGTTTAATTATTGATCTTGCTGTATTCATTAGTGTTTGATTAATTCTTTCTGCCACTCCATTCATTTGAGGACTGTATGGAGGTATATATGAAATTTCAATTCCCCGTTCTTTACAAAAATTCTTAAATTGATGTGAACATATTCACCACCATTATCACATTTTATTTTTGAAATTTTTCTTCCACAAAACATTGCTATTACTCTAGCTTCATAATTCTTAAATGTTTCAAAAACTTCATCTTTAGACTTTACAACATAAACCATTACAAATCTAGAATAATCATCTACATATGTAACAAAATATTTATTACTATTATGTGAAATAGGTGTTATGGGTCCACATACATCTGTATGCACCAATTCTAAGATTCTGTTAGACTTAACAGTTTTTGAATAATAAGGAAAACATTTCTGTTTTGCCTCTACACATACTTCACACAACTTAACAACTTTATCAAATTGAAAATCTAAACCATTAACAATATTACAATGTTTCAAATTTTTTAAAGAATTATAATTTAAATGTCCATACCTTTTATGCCATATTTGATAATTCATATTAGCAGCCAAACTTGCAGCGTTAGCATTGGGTATCTTGAACATTAATTTATATAGGTTACCAGTCCTTTCTCCTTTGGCGTACACCCTTTTGTTCTTCTTAACGAGGACACTACCATTAACACACGTTACTTCATAACCAGCCTTTCCAACTGCAGATACGGATAATAAGTTCACTCTCAAGTCAGGAACACAGTACACATTTTTTTCAAAATAATTGCAATTTTTTTCTTCTTTGCTCAGCTCACTTTCAATTTTTAGATCACCACAACATGTTGCCTTCATTTCTTTACCTTTTTCAGCTAACTGGATTAATTTAGGTTCTTCAAAATAGTGTTTATTTATTAGAAAGCTGTCATCATTTGTGTAGTGATGCGTAGCACCTGAATCTACATACCAGCAATTATTTTCTTCTGTTCCTTCATTTATAAAGAATGCAACGTCTTCTCCTTTATTTTCTTCTGACTTTGAATAACTTGCCATTTCATTATTTCCACCATTTTGGTTATACCTACAATTTACTGCTTTATGCCCAAATTTCTTGCATATATTGCACTTAATGCCACACATTTTTCAAATGTCCCATTCTTCCACATTTATAACATTTTACTGACGATCTTTCAGCAACAAACGAGGCTTCCGTTTTTATTTTTGGAAGGTTCTTATTTGTTGTTTTAAACTCTAATAATTGATTTTTCACAGTTGCAAGAATTAACTCATCACCTGAGACTGTTCTTATTGCCGTAACGACACTTTCATATTCTTTAGGCATAGACAACATCAAAAAGCATGCAATATCAGATTCCTCAAAATTAGCACCCAGGCTTTTTAATTCTCTTGCTATCTTGTCATACTTAGCAAAGTGTTCTTGAAGATCATCATTAGAATTGAACTTTAATTCAACTAATTCTTTTAATAAGTAAAATTTTGAACACGTACCTCTTTTTGCAAATATTGTTTCAAATTTCTTCAGCATATTAATCGCATCATCAATTTCTTTAATGTACTCTAAATGAGAATCTGACACACTTTGGATAATAATATTCCTAGCCTTATTGTTTATTTTTAACCATGCTTCATTTTTATCTTTTTGTTCAACTTCGATTAATACATCTTGAATCCCTTCAGCCCTTAATACAGATTCTATTCTGAATCGCCAATTATCAAAATTAATTCCATTGAAGGGGATAATTCCATATCTGTTCTCCATTTCCATTTTATTTTTTAACATTGTACATTCAAGGTGATTAACGATAATGATAATTTTTTCATTCACACCGTAACACATGCAGATACTTAACCACGTTTTTTTTTAATTATTACACAACTAACGAGTCTGGGCTCATAACCATTTGTTAGGTATAGGAAGGATTGTGTAATAACGTTTTGCAATAACACAGTAAATTAGAAAAGTGAACGTACCAATTTATTTAGTATAATTATTATCATGTGTACAATGAAAAAAACATGAACTTAACATACCATTACCAGCGTCTCAGTTTTACCAACCTCTCTTATTATATTATGAGCAGGTTTGACAACTTATTACATGATCAAGTTCCTAAAATTTTACAGAAAAAAAACTTTGAGAAAAGTTAATTTTAAGGATTTAATGTTTTTCAAAGGGTTAGAATGCCTACAACTTCTGATCCGAAACGTGAAGTACCGCTGAAGCCTCATTTTGTGAATAAAATTTGTAAAGTAAAAAAGAAATTACCTGTCCAATGTCAAATAAATCAGCGTATGATACCAAACATAGACAACACAAATAGATAACTGTCTCAACAGACTATTTTTTAGAAATATAACGCCAACTAGTGATATGGAAGAAACTAAAACTCTAATATTGTGATTGGCTACCGATTTGTCAACAATGATTGGTTCTTAATAATGGCGGGAAAGTTTAAATATTTGAATTTTAAGATTTGTCACATAATTGCACAAGAGGTTTGTATATTACCGGGTAACTTTGGGTTGTTTAATAAAAACTGTTGCGTAGCAATTTGAGAAAAATTGTTAACCGTTAAAAACGCGACAATAAAGGTGTAGCGTTCTTAGGTTAACAATTTTTCCAGCAAATTGCTAAAGAAAACGGATTAGAATTTAAACAACACAAATTTACCCGGTATACAAACCTCGGGTGTAATTCGGCATGACAATTTAACGAATAGGAAATTTAGAAACACATCAATGCAAACTTTATTCTTGAGACACAATGGCACCGCGATAATTGATAATTGCACTGTGGTATATGCGATTTTTTATACATCAGTTAAACTGTCTAAAATAAATGATAAAACTACAAGGAAAATAATTTTATGAGTTTATGAATTTTTGACTAATATTTCCTTTGGCAAACTTACTAGAATAAATTTGAAGATAATTCTTACAGTAATATATTTATATTTTAATACACCTCCAAAAAAACTCTTATTTAAACAATATATCTTTAATTTTGAACACATAAAGGTTGTGACTTTTACATGTTTACAATTATTTTAGTGCATATTACAAAACTGGTATGATAAATTATTTTCTACAAATGTCATTAAGAGTTAAATATTATAAGTTTGTGTTATGAACGAACAAGTTCAAAAGTAAATATGCAAATAATATTATTAATTTTATTTAATACATAAATAAAAAGTTTACCTCGAGTAGGATTTCAACCTACGACATCTACTTTGCTAGAGTAGTGCTCTAACCAACTGAGCTATCGAGATACAACAATCGATGTAAATTTTGTCTTTATGTATGTAGAACTGATGTAAATTTTAAATATAATGAGATTACAGTCCAATTGCTTATATTAATGGAATGTGAGCCTGCAATATCGCAAGGATTCACACATACCAAAGCAACTTGACTAAAGTTAAATATTATAAGTTTTTGTTATTCTAGTATTTTGCAAGACAGTAAGTACTGTAATGCACTAGCATTCACCTAGTTTCTATTTCAAGTAATTTTACTCAACATTTCACATCAGGAAACTTACATGATTACATAATAAAATACTTATCTTTTTTGGGATTTTTTAACAAACATTAGATACTACTGACGAAGATAACTGTAAGTGTTATCGAAACGTTTAGATTGTATAATTTAAAGTACACCATTAAAAAAACCCAACAAAGATAAGTATTTTATTATGAGTGTTAATGGTGAAAGTTTACATTTTCATATTACATGATTACACTATTTCATTGCATTGATAGACACAACAAAATAGAAAAAGTTTTTACAAGGAAATTATTGTTAACCTACAAGTACCAAGTTTCAAATCTAAATTCCTAGCTGTTCAAAAACTTCTAATTGGAACTAGTAAAAAATCATCCTGTATAAATTTTTCAATACTTTATACTTTTTTTGCAATGTGATTTTAAAGCAAACCTCCTTGCATCATGAAAAAGTGCAGGAGCTTTGGCTGGTAATTTTCTTGTGTCTTTTAGCTTTAATATGTTATTAAGCTGCTTCATAATATTATATAAATTAACCTTCACAAGCTTTTTAAAGATAAGGCTATTTAAACTATTGTGTTGGTCACATGTGAATTGTTTTGTTCCAATTGTTTTTAGAACAGTAGATACTACCATCTTTCGGTGCAAATTATTACATAATAAAAATTTAATATCCTGATAAATCAAGGACAATTCCGTTTTTAAAGTACTACTAACGTAAGTTAGTCCCCTTTTGGCAACATATTCTTTTTTCAGTGCAAAGCTTTCCGACGGATTAGGTGAGGCCGTAAACAGCCGTTCAGTGCAATTGCTACACTCCTTTACAAGCGGCTTGATTTTCTTCAAAACAAAACCCAAAACACAGTATAAAAGTTGGTTTTCAATGTATTTAAACCGACAGGTTCTAAGGATACGAAGCACAAATTGCACCTGTTCTAACTCCGGAGTATGTGATGTATCCTAAAATAAGAAACAATAAATTATAATTATAAGTAAATATAAATATTAAACCATCACCTGGTCTAAAAGATTCTTCAGGCTAAAAAACATATCAGTTTTGTCATCCTGACAATTACTACTACGACTATGTTTACCAGCTAAACTCTTAACCAATAAACTCTTAAATAAAGATACAAAAGCTTCACATGATGGGTTCACATATCTTGCCCCACGCTGACGTATTTGTCCAAAAAAGTTTTCTAATGGGTCCTGATTAAATTGTCGAGTTTTCATTTCTTTAAATCCAAAATTCTTCAACAGTTTATACAATTATCATCGGGCTAATTAAGGATTGTTGATGGAAGTAAATATTCTGGATCGGAAATTAATTTTATTCTAGTGACAAAATGTATGTATCAAGAATATGCTTATAATCTAACGCTTTTACAAAAAACACATTTTTAATATAAAGATCTTTAATTTAATACCACATTCACCTGTTTGTGGGGTAACTGACACATCCACGATTGCAATAGGGTTATCAGAGTAACAATCTCTTAAAGTAGATACCTCTGATGAATGACTTGGTATAGAGACTAGCGAACCTCTTTCATCTGAAGCAAACTCTAAGCAATAATTAGTGAATGCTTTCTAATCAAAATATAATTACATTGATTACCTGGTAAATATAATGATGGAATAGCATGAACGCCGAGTTTATTATGTGCCACAAAATCTGTTTCTATAAAATGCTTTTTGCATACTCTACAGTTGGTAAATATTTTATCTGCTGTTAAATCTAAAAGTCTCTTATTTCCACACAACTTGACCCACTTTTCTAATAATTGAGGATCCTTTTTAGAATTCGGAAATCGATGTTTACTTTCTTTATTTCCCCAACAACCATCAACTGCACAATAAATTCCAACCATCTGAAATTTAAATATTTATTATTGCAATACAATGAAGCTCATTTCTGTTGATTACTGCATAATAACGTGGGTAATTAAAAATGCCTACCTTTTTAAGGATAAGGTTTGAACGCTTAAATATTACAAAATTGATTAGGTAAAGAACAAATTATTGTCTGCTAATGTTTAATTTTCCAAAACTGCTTTGATGAACCACTCACTTTGCAACACCACACAGTGAAACTAAAGAGCAAAACACAAAATCTTAAAAACACGCGCTTGAAAGTAAGGTTATGGGACTTCAAAACAAAACAAATAAAATAAAAAGTAATCGAGAATAATCGTAAAAACTCGGATGGCTTAAAGCGCCTCTAGTGTTTTGGAAGAAACTATAATATGCTATTAGAGTTAATCATCTATATTGTGTTGTCTATGATACCAAACAACAGCTTCTGTAATAACAAGTAATAATTTTCAGCTGCTACAGATGACATTACGGAAATGGTTGCCAGTACATCTAAAAAAGAAAAATAAGATGATTTGCAGAATGCTATTCACTGCAAGACGCCGCCAAGATTTACTTCCCGTCCTAGTCATCCAACACCAAGAACAGCCAAAAAACTAAAGAGAATGGATAAACACCGGAATGCTTCAAGGTGTAAACTTTTTCGCAAGCAAAAGGTTGCTCACTGTTTTTGTAAGGATAAACCTTGCCTAAATAGTTGCAAGTTAGATGTTGACAAAATAAAGTTAAGGTATGCAATGACGGAAGATTTTTAAGTGAAGTGAGAGACAATTTAAAAAGCGCTACTTTTATTAGACGTCACAGAAGTGTACCTCCATGTCTAAAAGGTTGGTTAATTAGCATAAACAGTATGTTGAAATTGTCAGAAAATTTGAGAAATACGTATAATCTACCCAACTTGCTAACAAGACAGTTAAATCAAGACCCTTTTTTGCTATAGTCAGGCAACAACATGGATGTTGTCGTAATGCTAATGCACAACGATTTGAATATGGTCTTTGACATAATTGTATAACGTCTGTCGCCAAATTACCAGCAAATAGTAACCGTCAAAATGATTTTAGTTTTATGTTAACTGAACTTGAAAAACCTTCAGAAACCGAAAAACTTTTAAAAAATAACCATTTAGAAAATAATAGCCGGGATAAACATTTACAATCAAAAGATGTACCCGAGTTGATAGAAAATGGATCAGCAATTGAAGAAAATGCCATATTTTTCGATGTTATAGTTCAAATCGTTAAAGAGACTTTTAATCTTCAATTTTTACTTTGCTCAGAGGAATCAACCAATTTATTTTTATCTTTATTTGTAAAGATGAGATGCCACTTGGCAGTACGTTTTAAAAACCAAAACAAAATTAAAATAGTTGCAACAAAAAACTTAAAATTAAAAAATATATTACACGAATAATTTTTGTTTGTTCTATAATGTATACATATATATGAATATATAATATGTATTTCTGTTGTTTTGTGTCCTGTCATATCTTTTTTTAAAATTTAGTCAAACCGTTATTATTATTACTATTAAATACAGTGAGATGGAAAATAATATCAGTTAAAATTAACTGTGAATGAATAACTGTATCAAAATATTTTAATATATTCTACGTTTCTACTACAAATCTTTTTTTTGTTTATCTTAGCTTCATTTGCATACATCCTAAAAAAATACGCCTGATAGCTGATTAATGAAGAAATTAAAATTAGCGGTTATCCTTTTGGAATTCTAGGGCGCTTTCTGGAGCTTCAGATGCAAACATACGTTCATTTTTTGGGTCAATATTTACTATACTCTTTTACTTACGTTTTCTTTATTCTCTCTCTCTAATCATTGCTGTCACTTATCAAAACCCAACTTTCACCAGTCCTGAATCTATTGATGACGTATTCAGGGAACATTTTCCCAGCGTTTACCCTCTTGTAATTACTAGAGATCTATCTTACCTTGACGAATACAATAACCTACCTACACATACTTATCCGTGATATCAAGGCTGATGATGTACATGCGGTTATACGTAAACTAAAAAGCAGTGACACAAATGATCCTGATAAGATACCTTGCTTCCCTAGTTAAAGATTGTGCATACGTTTTCGCTAATCCTCTGTGCAATATTTATAATGTGTATCTTGACCCTAATATTTTACCGAAGTTGTGTCAAATAGCAAATATTTGCCCAGTTTTGAAAGGCACTAAACGTAGTGATATCACCAACTAAGGACCCATAAGTATTTTAAATACTTTTACAAAAGTAAGTATGAATTTATCTTTCAGTGAAAAAATACATACCTCCTTATCAACATGGGTTTATGGAGCAGAGATCCACGGTATCCACAGTCACTCAATACACAACACACAACACACAACACACAACACACAACACACAACACGCAACACGCAACACGCAACAAGCAACACGCAACACGCAACACGCAACACGCAACACGCAACACGCACGACACACGATACACACATCACACACACCACACACAGCACACACAACACACTCAAAGCACACAACACACACAACTCACAACGCACACAACGCACACAACACACACACACACACACACACACACACACACACACACACACACACACACACACACCACACACACACAACACACACAACACACACACACACACACAACACACACACACACACACACACACACACAACACACACAACACACACAACACACACACAACACACACAACACACACACACACCACAGAAATACACACACACACACACACACGCACACGCACAGCACACGCACACGCACACGCACACGCACACGCACAACGACACACACGACACACACACACGCACACGCACACGCACACGACACCACACACACACACACACACGCACACGCACACGCACACGCACACGCACACGCACACGCACACGCACACACACACGCACAGCACGCACGCACGCACGCACACAGCACCACACGCACACGCACACGCACACGCACACGCACACGCACACGCACACGACGCACACGACACGACACGCACACGCACACGACACACGCACACGCACACGACACCACGCACACGCACGCACACGCACCACGACACACGACACACGACACACGCACACGCACACGCACGCACACGCACACGCACACGCACACGCACGCACGCACACACACGCACACGCACACGCACACGACACACGACACACGCACACGACACACGCACACGCACACGACACGCACACGCACACGCACACGCACACGCACACGCACGCACACGCACACGCACACGCACACGCACACGCACACGCACGCACACGCACAGCAACGCACGACGCACACGCACACGCACACGCACCACGCACACGACACCACGCACACGCACACGCACGCACACGCACACGACACGCACACGCACACGCACCGCACACGCACCCACGCACACGACGCACACGCACACGCACCGCACACGCACCGCACGCGCACGCGCACCGCACACGCACACGCGACACACGCAGCACACGCGCACACGGACACGGACACGGCACACAGGACACGACACGCACGACACGGACACGGACACGGACACGTACACGGACACGGACACGGACACGGACAAGGACACGGACACGGACACGGACACGGACACGGACACGGACACACAACGTAGACGGCACACACAATATACACAACACACAATCGTTTTATGGTAAATTAGCCACAGCTATATAATTACAAGTTGAAACATATGTTGTTTTGTGAAACCCTTCAAAAATTGAACGAGTTTAAAAATATGTCAAAACGTATATTTGAAAATGAAAATTCTACTAGACGAAACTGAAATCCGGCTATTTCATTTTCATATGTCAAAAAATCATACTTGATAATATAACTACCAAATTTCACCAAAATTTATACAAAGATCAGGAAGCCATAAGGTTGGCGCTAATGACAAAAACACCCGGTAAATCCACGATCGTACAGGAGAAATACAAACAATTTTAATGTGAGAATTATCATTAGTTTGGATAACGTATTGCCTTTTATTTTGCCTGTATTCTACGGTAGGCAAAGTTTAATTACTTTAATTAACGCAGTATTTACTTATTTTCTGTAGTTAACAATGAATATAACTAATGACACCAAATGAAGCTTTTATAATTTCAAAATTCTTCAGAGAGATTCTAAATTAATTGCCTAGCATGCTTTTGATGTCTTGTCAATTCTCTCTATAATTAAGTATGTAAAGCTTTACTGACAATTCATTAGTTAGTACTTATTAAGTATTTTATCAAAATACATTTCATGACAAAAAACAAGTTGGGTGAAAGCTTTGCTAAGATTTAAATCAATCTTCCTTAATTGAATTGATTGGACGGACCGATGGAAAAGTTTTGTATCTGATTGATTACGTATATTTAATCTTGAGCAAGTAGAAGTACCGGAGCGGACATCAACTTATCTTTAAATATATAGTCCTATTACATAGTGATTGAAACTTTATCAAAGAGAATTTTCAAATCCAATACAGAAATTCATAAATTTAAGTCTACCAAATAGTGATTAAATTACAAAATATATGTGTTTGCTTGAAGCTTATGCAAATTTTACCATCATTACCCTTCTCTAATGTCAATCATACTTAAAGTACATTTGAATAACAAATAAATTATTGTTTACTCTTGAATGCTGTTGGCAGCAAGACAATGCAGTGATCAAATATAAAACACACGCACGTCAATAAATAAATGACGTCAATATCATATTGATTCTGATAATATAAAACATAAAACACATAAAAAGATTAATAATTGTATTTATACGGTGTTCCCTAAAGACTATAATAAAATAAGTCAAACTAAACTTTGTTGTGGTGTTTTTATCGTAATCGAGCTGCCCGAAGCTATCTCAAAGCGATCTTGTAGCTTCCAACTGTTACGCTTGTGAACGAACAATCTAATCTGCCTCCAGAGTTTTTTTTTGGACCGGTGAACATTTTGTATCCGATAGAGACGCTTTAACAAACTTAATTTGTTTCTTATATAAGACGTTTGGGTTTGTGGGGGTTAATTAACAACTGATTAGTAAGAATAATTCCGGATATTGCTTCGACCCTTGTTTTGTTTTTTCTTCTGATCGGTTAATTTATGTAATTGATTAAACACCGAATAATTAATGTTACTTTAGTCAATGACTAATGAATTTTTAAAATGGATATATTGAAAGGTTCAATCAATTAACATTTTAAGAGTAATTTTGGTTAAGTCGTGATTGGTATTTACACAAAAAGGAATATAGTTACAGTAATTACAATTCGCATTGAAGCCAAATGACGCATTAATGATTTCTGAATTTTTATATTTTTTATTTTTCATTGCTTATTATACTTATTATATCAGAGAAACGTTGTAGAGTACGTTAGTTTAAAGTATTTTATTCAAGCCAGATTTGGCACGTCATGAAATCTAAAATTGGTTAGAAACGTGCTCTTTAGTCTTCAAGGGTATTATTTAAAACGTTTTATATTTAATATGGAGTTCTGCAAAGTAATATGAAACTGGAAAGTTTAACACGTTCAGTTCATTATTATACCTACTTGTCAGTGGATTTTTTAAATCGTTTATTTTTATATAATTATGTTTTGTAATGCTTGTCAGGAAGTTTATAAATATAAACTAAGTCTTCTCACTAACCATTTTTAATAAGTTTGTGGAGTTGGTTACAAGATTACATAAATCAAATTAGAAAATTGGGTATAACCAATCCCCGCCCTTGTAACGGGTGAGTTAACGATAGAGTAAGCTGGTGCTTTATGGGTAAACCTTGCCAATAAAATATATTTATCACATTACATGGATACTAAGTGTGAGCATTTTCTAATTATTCTTTATTATACAGAGAGTTCCAAAAAGCAGGGCAAGACAAATTTAGTATTTTTTAATGAAACACCCTGTATCATTCCATTTTTGGATTCTACGTGCAATTACATTTTATATTGGTTTCATGCATGTACAACTTACGGTTTTTATTAGGAAAACTTTTAGATTTGGACTAAGGAAAGACCAAGTTTAAGCCTATGTTCTAAAGGAGACATGTTAGAGGTAAATGGTGTTCTAAATATGTGTTCAAACCTGCGAAGATTGAAATTAAAAAATAACACTTTTCTCAAATAAAACGCCCTGTAGGTTTTTACGCTGTGTTAAAGAGAATAAAAAAACACAAAATTCTTCATAGGTATGTCCTGTACCCAGCTCTCACTGTTTTTAAGTCATTTTGATTAATATATTCAACATTTTAATGGTTTATCTCGTGATTATTCGCAGTAGCCATAAAAACAATTTCCCACATGACAAATATTTTACCTATCAAACTGTTGTTGCATCTTGGTAGTCACTTAAGGTTGTGAAAGTTTTCTGTGTTCAATAGTAAAATAACGGATTACTCTAAAAGTGAATTAAAACCCACACGTCAGCAGTCGTCAGATAGCAATATCAAGTGAAATGTCACAATCAACTGTGAATCGGACAACCAGAAAACATAAGTATCATCCTTACCATATTGAATTACAATAGAAATTACGCAATGATGTCTTCCAAAGACGAAGCAACCTTTGCCAGTGGATTATTGCTCAACTTCAGATTAATCCAGACTTTTATCTTATATTATGTTTTCTGACGAGGCTAGATTTAGAAGCAATGTAGTATTTAACCCCAATTGGTATTTGTTTAAGGTTAGAGTGGTGTTATTATTTATTCTCACATGTTTTAGAGAGATTATTTATTGCACAAATCTTTAATGATGTACTTAACGACAAGATCGTTTCAGTACTACTCTTACCGGTACCTATAGTATATGTTCTAGTTTTACCTAGTTACTTCTATTTATAATAGTGAAAAGTGTGTTGATAAGAATGCATGACTTTACAATTCCTTTAGTACATTGGTCTATTTATATTGTAATAATTGTTATTGCATATTTGCATACTAAGTAATTTAACTAGTTTAACTTTTAAATGTGTTTTACTTTTTCTATTGAAATGGAAATGAAATTGAATGTGTTTCGTAATTGCAACACACCTTCCCCTTTTAGGAGAATGATCCTTGCTATGGCCACTTGCGAGGGCATTCTCGAATAAAGGAAAAGATTTGATTTGAATTAAGAAGATTACGTAGTTAAATACATAAAATATTTACAAGTACATGTCTAAGGTATAAAATAACTAACTAACTACAAGTATCCATCCCTTCTTAAGGAGAATTATAGCACGTTATTAAGGTACATTATCTATCTACTCACACTCTTAAAACTATACTTATGTTCTAACATACTACTTTGACATATATTTTCGTACTCGATTTTTGTGTACTCTCAACTGTCTTCCGTCTACATTTTTAATTGTACAATTCGGTTCTTGAACATTAGCCACTGAGTACGGACCCTGGTACCAAGGATCAAATTTGTGTCGTTCCTCATTGGTTAGTATAACAAGATCACCTGGTTTCAAATTTTGTCGACAAGCATTGGTATTATGAGCAGTCGCACGGTCTATTTTAGCCTTTTCTAAGTGCTCTTTCGCTCGCTTATGAGCGTATTGCAACCTATACCGTAATTCCTTATCATAAGCGTCTATATTATAAAGAGGGTCTACACGTGATCCGTTTAGTGACTCTGGGATAATGGCATTTCTGCCAAATACCAGCTCGAATGGAGTATAATTATGGTACGTTCTCGATGTTGTGTTATAACAAAATGCATAATATTGTGTCCAAGCGGACCAATCTGATTTTGAATCATTTACATACATACGTAAATATTCATTCAGAACACGGTGGTTTCTTTCACAACCCCCTATAGATTGACTATGATATGTGGTGGATATGCGATGTTCGATCGAGAGTAGTTACATTGTCGAATACCTAATTCTTATATTCTGTGCCCATGTCTGTTCGAACTTCTTTCATGGGTCCATAAATAAGAATGAAATTCTTTACTAAATAGTTTGCTACCGTTACTGCCTCTCTATTAGGGATTGGTACTATCACTATGTATTTTGTTAATTCACACTGTATTGTTACAGCGTATTGATTCCCATCATTTGATGTTGGTAGTTTCCCAATCGTATCAATACATACGATATCGAATGGCGTTTGAGGAGTCGGTGTTATAGTCATTGGTTCTGGTTGTTTTAATTTGATTTTAATAATTTGGCATTTGTGACATTTTTTAACAAAAAGCGCTACGTCACGAGACATTTGTTTCCAAAAATAACAGGACTTTAGTTTTTTCAGTAAACGTTTTTGACCGCAATGACCTCCTAGTAGTGGATTATCGTGAAATTGTATATATATATATATATATATATATATATATATATATATACACACACTTGCGTGCATAGAAATCGGCCCACTGTGAACTTTTGACTTTAACTATATTTCGTTTCGAATCTATTTATCAGATCAAGAAAAAATCTACGCTGTCTGAAAGAATATGCTTTGATAGAAATTGAAATTGATCAAGAGTGCTTAGCGTTTATATGCATAGGAACCTGTAAATAAATGAAATGTGTTTAAGTTGTGATTATAACGCGAATAACAAACTTCTGACAGATTGAATTTATTGCATTTCCAACTGAAATTTGTACATTATTAGTTTTCGCAATTTGATTAGTCTAAAAGTGTATTAAGTTAATGCATACTACATCGCAAAAAGACGCGCAGCTGTTCAAAGTACCTACCAGCGTTATCAAGAGACTGAATCCTTTCATAGGAGACCTGGAACCGGCAGAAAACGATACACAACGGATCGTGATGACCGCTTTATTGTGTCAACAACATTAAGAAATCGTCGCCTTAATGCGGTCCAAGTGCAACAGCAGCTCCGTGAAATACGAGGAGTGGCTATTAGTCAGTGGACAGTAAGGCGAAGACTTAAGGAACGTAACCTGACTTGTAAAACCCCTGCACTTCGTCCAAAACTTACCCCAGCTCATCGTCAAGCACGCCTGCGTTTCGCACGGGATCATCTGAATTGGACATGGAACAGTAGGGTTCTATTCTATTCTCAGATGAGACCAGGATATGCCTCTACGGCAACGATCGAGGAGTGAAAGTGTACCGTAGACCAGGAGAGCGATTTGCAGAATGCTGCATTGAAGAGCGGATTGCTTATGGAGGTGGTTCTTGCATGATCTGGGGTGCAATTTCTATGGGAGCACGAACCGATCCTGTTTTCATCCGAAGGAACGACCGTGGTCATGGTAGAAGAGGTTTAACTGGTGCTAGGTACATCGAGGAGATTTTAGCAGTTCATGTGGTACCTTACATCGATTACATTGGAGACGAATTTATTTTTATGCATGATAATGCTAGTGCGCACACCGCAAGAATCGTGCAAGACTACATTACAGAAGTCGGTTTTCGGATTATAGATTGGCCAGCATGTAGTCCCGATCTAAATCCAATCGAACATTTATGGGATGAGCTAAAACAAAGAATTCGTGCTAGACTTCGCGCCCCAACCTCGATCTCAGAGCTTATCGTGGCAGTACAAGAAGAGTGGCTTGACATCCCACAAGAAACAATTGCGAACTTGATTAGATCTACGCCGAATCGTATGATTAGGGCCAGAGGGTGTCATACTCATTATTAAAAATTATGAGTTAATTTCTGTAATTATCAGTAAACTACTTTTATTTTAGTAACAAGAAACGATAATTTGTTTCATGCGTTAATTGCACAATTTTAAGACTAAGAAACCGAAATAAATTTTAATAAATGTAAACTTACATTAAAGCATATGAAATTGTCTTTCAAACAGTATGTATTTTTTCTTAATCTGATAGATAAATTCGAAGCAAAATATAGTTAAAGTCAAAAGGTTACAGTGGGCCGATTTCTATGCACGCAAGTTTATATATATATATATATATATATATATATATATATATATATATATATATATATATATATATATATATATATATATGGTGACATAGAATAAACTACTATGCATAAAAACGTGCAGTATTCAAGCAAAGTAAGTGTACATTAATATTTAAAATTTTATATGCATGAAAATATTCCCCCGAATGTGATTGACTAGACAAGTGCTTTACTAACTGAACTGAAGTGGTTATGAATTCCTTTCGATAGAAACTTAATATGTATGTAATGTGTTAACAACAGGATATTCTATTAACTTACATGGTAGGTAACATTTAAAATACTCTTTTAAGTTTTTTTTGGTGTATTTTTGTATTATGTTATACAATTCTAAACGTTTCGATAACGAATTTCTCAAAAATTGCATTACTTCTGACGAAAATAAGTGTAAGTGTTATCGAAACATTTGTATAACATAATACAAAAATAATAAATAAAAGCCGTAAAAAGATAAGTATTTTAAACGTGTGTAATAATGATGAAAGTTTACATTTTCATATACATGGAACAGTTACTATGTGTACTTGTCATGTGGCCCACATATTGCTAAGATTGCATACACGACAAGTACATAACTGATTGTTTAATAATATTGCTATCAGCAAATTTTAAATAGTAATCCTCGAACAATTTAATGACCTAGTATTTATGATTTCTGTAAATATATAATTTAAAATTTTATGCCACATGACAGAAGTACTCATAGTAACTGTTACCATGTAAGCTAATACAATATCGTGCTAACAAATTATGTATGTGTTAAGTTTGTATCAAATGGAATGCTTAACCCCTATAGCTCAGTTGGTATCGCACTCGTCTAGACAATGAGATGACGTGGGTTCGAACCCCATTCGTGGGAATGATTATTACGAAATCTATCAGAAGACTCTACAATTCTGTTCCATAATTGCTGTTCACTATTTATTTTTGCGGGACACACTTTCATAAACCCCCAAAACGAAAAATAGAAGGGATCAAGATCGGGACTACGAGCTGGCCATGGTATAGGTTCCCCGCAACCAATTCACCTATTTCCAAATCTTCTTTACAAAAATTCCCTTGACCTTTGAGAATGGTGAGCTGGCGCAACGTCATACATATGGTACATGCTTCTAATGATATTGAATAGGACATCTAATACAGTGTGCAGTTCATTTCAAAAAATTGAAAGAGTTCGCCTGTCAATCGAGTAGGCAATCGAAATGGACCAATTAGATTCCGTATTACGGTACGATGAGAGTTTTCATCGCTCCAAGCACCAGCATCAACTTTTGCTTTTTAAAGCAGGCATATTTACCCAAACGCTTACGCATGTCAATAAATTAGATATTTGTATTAATGGATATCTGCCTCGATAGATACGTTGAGCTTCGGGAGAATTTCATCGAACTTTGCCATAACGCGGAAATCATGTTCCCGTATTCTGCAGAAGTATAGCGAACCATTTTTGAACGCAACTTTAAAGAACGACAAGTTAATACGTAGGAAATCAGGAACACGACAAGCTTTAAAAAAATTATTTTGACAGTTAGCTTGGCAGTTACCAAATATTTGTAGCTTTGTTTAAAAATACCTTAGCAGTAATAAAAAATAAAGAAAATTACAGGGTGAAACAATGTTATTTTTTCGGCCCAAGTCAGCCATGAAGTGTGTGTGCGTGTGTGTATGTGCATGTATGTGTGGGTGGGTGTGGGTGTGGGTGTGGGTGTGGGTGTGGGCGCGGGTGTGGGTGTGGATGTGGGTGTGGGTGTGGTTGTGGGTGTGGGGGTGTGTGTGGGTGTGGGTGTGGGTCTGGGTGTGGGTGTGGGTGTGGGTGTGGTAGCGCGCATAGAACCTTTAACATTCCTGTACAATTTTCTGATCATAAGGCTCTGCTGGTCACGTACAATAATAACAATAATATTAAAAATAAAAGAACTTTTATACTTCGACATAATGTAAACGTCAAAAACCTAGATTCATTCAAAAAACATCTGAATATAAATAGGGAAGTATTTTGTTCAGAAAATAACGTGGATATGTTTGCACCAAGTTCTATGAAATTATACAACCGTTATATTATAAATACTTTCCTCTGAAGAAATATTATTTAAAAAATAATTTCAAAAATTGGATTACAAAAGGAATTCGAGTATCATTTAAGATAAAAAGGAAACTTTATTTGAGGATAAGGAAAGTACATTTAATTAATTATTACAGGAAATACAACGGGGTACTAAAAGAGGTTGTAACAAACGTAAAAAAGTTTTATTTATTCTATTAAAATAATAAATAATTCGACCAACAAAAGTAAAACAACTTGGCAATGAATGAATTCTAATCTAAATAGAAAAACACGTACATTTGAAGCGTTACCTCTTCATATAGACAATACTATAATTGACGATGACGATGCAGGTACAATTGCAGATATTTGTAATCATTATTTTATGTCAATAGCAGAACAAAGTTTAACAGGTATTCCTCCACGTAAATACCATACAAAACCCATTGAGACTGTGCAAAAATCTTTCTATCTATATCCCATAACGTATGAAGAACTACTAGAGCTAGAAAAAAATTAAATAGTACAATTGCATGTGGGCTAGATAATATTCCTATGCAAATTTATAAAGAATCTTCCACCGCTTTCCATAAACCTTTAATTGCTTTGATAAACTCAATCTTTACTTCCGGTGTGTTTCCAAAACATGGCAAAATAGCTAAAATAAATCCGTTATTTAAATCTAAATGTAACAGAAACAGTGAAAGGTATAGACCAATCCCGATTCTAAGTTCACTATCAAAAATAATTGAATCGATTATTAAAAGTAGATTAATACTTTTCTTGGAATCATGTAACATAATCAGGATTCACAACATGAATATAGATCAAATAGATCAACATTATCAGCATTAGAAAGTACGATAAACTATATACATACCTGACACAGTGAAAATCAAGTGGTGGCTTCAACAAATTGTGACCTATCTAAAGATTTTGACTTGGTTGAACATGATTTATTGATGTCGAAGTTATATTTATATGGGATTAGAGACACGACCTGGAAGGTATCAATGTGTAGTAATAGAAAGATTGTCAATTACAGGTCAAATAATTGAGGAAACATAAAAAAATGTGCTTAATATAGTATGGTGTACCCCAAGGTTCAGTCCTGGGACCCATACTATCTATGTTATTTATAAATGACCTTCCACAAAATTTTAGTTCCTCGAATAATATCGCAATGTATGCTGACGATACCAATGTTACTATAAACTGTCAAAATTCTTACTTACTCTGTCATCTTAACACTTCACTTGAAATTTTAATAAACTGGTTCAATGTAAATAAACTTTTGAGGATTCAAAAGAAGTCTATTCGTACAGTATTTGCATTAAACACAAATGTCATCAGTAAGCCGTATTTTTCTAAGCATAATATTAAAACCATATATTCAATACATATACTAGAATGTCTATATTTTGTCTTCAAATATAAATCACTGTTTGAACTAAATTCGGATTATCATTTTTATATCACCCGCAAGAAAAATGAATTTCGTTTACAAATTTCAAAAAATAGTCCATATAATGATTCATGCTTACAGATGGGACTTAGATTTTACAATATTTTGCTCGAAGCTATAACATCAGCAACTACCTACAGGACTTTCAAAATTAAAGTGAATAAGCTGTTGAACTCTATGGTGTTGTATTCAACTGAACACTTTTTTCAAACGTTGCTGATCGTTCATTGACACTTGAAATATGTTGGGTTATATTTGTGGTAAGTTTTAACCACTATAGATATGTAATTCAGCGATTTTATATTTACCTGAACTTATTATTTTCTTTTTTGCAATTTTTGTCTTGTTATTGTTGTATTATACTAAACATGGTTTCAATGAATACTGCTTCTCTCTCTCTCTCTCTCTCTCTCTCTCTCTCCTTATAAATTGTAAAATCGTCGCTCTCTTTAGTTTCTGGTATGTTCCCTAATGAAGCCATCGTCGTAGAGAAATAAACTTGTCTTCCGTCGAAAAATCTAAAACATAAGGTTATGGCAGAAGGTGCTTCTCGCTGATTCCAATAAAATCTTAATAATCCTTCGTTGAAAGCTTTAAACCATATAAAACTTTAAACCATATTCTCGTCGCCAAATATGTTATGCATTACGATTTATTTAAGCTATTTCGTAGTACATTTTACAACTATTACAGAACATGAAAATAATCTTACATAGAGCGTGGCTACGTGATTACATATGTTGGAAAAACACAATACTTCCGGTACAATCTTGCCAATTTACACATACATCACAATACCAAAAAACTGTTGTGAAGGTTAAGTGTATACTTGAGTAATAAATAAGTCCCCATGGACGGAAAATTTTCTATACGTATCAATATATAAGCGTATATTTTTAAGTTTTATCAAGTTTTATACATTTTGCAGGACGTTTATGACTTCATATTGACGTTTCGTAATAACGAGATGATCGTAATAACGAAATGAGATAATAGCAACGCCAAATTTGTAAATGTAGTAACAAACAGTTACAAAATGTTAAGCAAGCTTCACTTCATAATTTAATCTAGTAATAGCGCATCGTTTGCTCAACAAAGGTTGCAAGGGTAATAAAGCTAACTGGAAGAAACTTCGGTCATAACAATCAAACGCGGAATAAACGCAAAGATTTGATCATTTCGAGCCATTTGTGCCAATGCAGGCGTTTTACTGCTTTCAGTTTCCCTTAGAAGTGACGCATTTTCCAAGTAAATGTGCGTATGGTATTCGGAAAATTCAAAGACGCCTGGCTATTATTACAGCAACATTGGCAATAAGTTATACGAAATGAAATTCATGAATGGATTGAATTTTCTGGTAGCTTCTTCACAATTCTTATATAAGTTATTACAATAATGCATCAAATTTTCTAATTTTGTCAATTAATTAAAATCGTTTGTAAGCTGTTCATGCTTAAGATCGATTTCATACTTGACTTGATCACATTTATTATTAGAAGTACGTACTTTATGTTGTCATCTGAGTACTTTATTAGTTCTATCTAGCGAATTTCACCCTTCAGATGAGAAGGATTTATGTTGCAAAATTTACTGCATCTAATAATAAAATTCAATATCGATCAGTCTCTTGGAGATTTTCGATGAGTCATATGTCGTATGAACCCAAGCAAGCGTTAAACGTCAACACGGTTTAATTTTTCTCTTCTTAATTTAAGACTAATTAAATGTTTTATGCTAATATGGCTTAAAGTAATTAAACAAATATTACAGTAAACTTTATGCTTTTATTACATAGAAGATTTGTGGTAATAAGGGCAGAAGATTAAAGCTTGCATAAGTAAGATGTTAATTCCGCCGTCAGACATTCAAATTGTCTTATGTTGTGGTTCATGGTTAATAACTACCAGAAAGGTAATACTGAATGAATGTGAAAATTGTTTACTCGTATTGGAATAACTAAAGTATGTGTTTAATTCTTTAGATTGTAGCACGCTTACAGAAAATTTGCAATTTGCAGTAAAGTGTAACAACTGTGTTCTTCAAACACTACTGTTCATGCTTGCAAAAATAGTGCACCAAGTCATAAATTTATGGAAGTAAATGCTCGCATTTACTTTGCTTTATATTTACATGTTTTATTTTCTTTGTACTCGTTTCACGATTATATAGTGAATTTCTAAAAAAAAATATCATTTATTTACTGTAATTGTTTAGACGGTTTAAATATTAATACATAGAGAACGTTTAGTAAATTGTGAATATATTTACAATTCAACTTTGTTACATATTGAAAAAAAATCTGGAGTGTCTCCACTCAACATTCCCGCGTACAAACATACATTATATAAGTACTAAAAGATTTATTAAGGTGACTGTTGGTACTTTATTTAGTAAAACGCATAAATATAAAAATTTTTTATTACACAAATATTATGTATTTCAATAAAATTAATATAAATATAAGTACATAAGACAATATTTGAATTTATGTATTTGTATTTGCTAAACAAATTACCTCCACAGTAACATTTTTGTTCCATTTACGACTTGACGCCAATTTTATTTACAATTTGATAAATGAAACAAATATTGTATGATTTATGTTTCGATGAGTCTGTCTTTATTACCTTTTTCAAGATTTATTTATTTTGATGTTTGACACTAGATGTCATACTACTTGATTTACATTACAATTAATCACCGATGTCATGCTGCTTGTTGTAGGTCCTAAATAGGAATTATAGTTCTGTAGGGGGTTCTGAGAGGAGTTAGGCTACACTGCGTAGTTGTTAGGTGCTGTTCTTATTCTTCTTAATGGTTTCCTTATGCTGGTATTCGCGATCCATCATCACGTTTGTTCATAGTTAGTGGTCTTTTTTCAATTTTGAAGGTCTCTCTTGTGATGCTTTCTTGTAAACTACATGTTCTTTCAAAATTAAACCTAGCCCATAGATTTTTGGATCACATCATAGTAGAACAGGGACACCTTGGCCGCCATCTGAATTTTGACGTCACAAGACCGCCCACGTGGGGGACCGTATTGTCCACCCCTATGGTTTCTTTTCGGAGACCTTTTTCAATCCCTAATTATTTTTGTTTTTATTCGCCTACGTGGGGGACCGTATTTTCCACCCCTATGGTTTCTTTTCGGAGGCCTTTTTCAACCCTTTTCATCCCTAATTATTTTTGTTTTTTACTCGCCCACGTGTAGAACGTGTTTTTCACCCCTATTTTATGGCCGCCCGTGTGTAGGACGCGTTTTTTCTACCCCTATGGTTTCTTTTCGGAGGTCTTTTTCAACCCTTGATGGAATTTTCACCCCAATTAGAGCCCTTTTGGTTGTGTTAAGAACTTTTTTGTTGGTTCACACCTATGGCTTCTTTTCGGCAGTCATTTTTAACCCCTTGATGGAATTTTTACCCTAATTACCGTTTCTTTGGCAGTTTAGCCCCTGGTAGGTAGACGAATGCGTGCGCGTACAATGTTCTAATAAGGAGGACTAATTCTAGATTGTAGGACACGTGTAGGGCTTCGTAACTAGTTCTCGGGCCTTCGCCTCCTGAGATGGTATGGGACCCTAACCTTATAAGACAAGTGCAGAGCTTAGCGCCTATCGTGGTGCAATTGTATGCTGGTTCTAACTTAATCTTGCATCTGTAGGCCTTCACCCCGTCATACAAAATTGTATTCTAATAAGGTGGCCCTAGCCTTGTAAGACAGGACTTGCATCAGGGTCTGCACCCTGGCCCCTTTGAGTTAAAATTGATTTTAGCGCCATCTAGTGGCGTATAGACTAATGAACATTTTCTATGATAGATGTTGATAATGCACACCTCTTTCTTGCTCTATCTCGTTTCACTCTCTCCCTCTCTCCCTTTTGGCTCTTTCTCACACACAAACAAATCAATTAATTAATTAATCAATCAATCTCAAACAAATCATGCTCGATCAAATCAACCAGATCAATCTCAATCAATCAACATGAAATTATGTCTTACAGCTTGAGGAAACCAGATTACAGTTAAAAACTGAATACATTAAAGTCTAATAAATATGACGTGAAATAATAAATAATTTCTACCCTAATGCAATGATGCTTTATATATAAGCAGATTCTCTCTTTCTAAACAGGTACCACCCATACATTCGGAAATTTATATCTGATTTATTTGCATGTTCAATTACATACACACAAAATTGTTTCATAGAAACGTGTTCATTAACTGTTATAAAAACTCCATTAAAAAGACTGGAAAGTAATAATTACTTATATATAACATAAGAGTTAAATTAAATTAACATGTTTCTAAGAATATCAAACTGATATAATGGAAATAAAATAAAAGGCAAAAGGTTTTAATGGTTTTATCATTATAGGCGAATTAACAATAACTACAAGTTTAAAATCTACGAATACGTACCAAATATTTGTAGACCTGATCTTATGACGTCATCCTATAAGAGTAATAATACATTTTAAAAATCTTTATCGACATTTTTGTTAGCAATATCAAGTAAAAAACACACACACACACATATATATGTATATATATATATATATATATATATATATATATATATATATATATATATATATTTGTTATAAGTTTTGTTAAAAATTATTATTAATTTTATTAAATGCATAAATAAAAAGTTTACCTTGAGTAAGATTTGAACCTACGACCTATACTTTGCTATAGTACCGCGCTAACCAACTGCGTTATCGAGATTCAAGCCCCAATCGATGTAAACTTTGTCTTTATGTACGTAGAACTGATGTAAACTCTAAATATAATAAGATAACGGTCAAATTACTTATATTAATGGAATGTGAGCCTGCAATATCGCAAGGATTCACACGTATCAAAGCAACTTGACTAATATTAATTTTTTATAAGTTTTGTTATGAACGAATAAAATCAAAGGTAAATATGTAATTAAAAATTATTATTAATTTTATTAAATACATAAATAAGGTACATATCGTAGATTCAAATCCCACTAGAGGTAAACCTTTTATTTATGTATTTAATAAAATTAATAATTTTTAAAATCAAAACAATTAATTCCTAGAGAGAAGAGTTCGCGTGTTCCGAAAATATAAGGCTTACCAAAAATTCACAATGGAGAAACCTGGCCGTTAAGACCTATCCTAAGTGCGTTTAATTCTTCTACACATAAGTTAGCTCAATATCTTGCCAAAGAACTTCAACCAATGTGTGTAAGTACTACATCATATGTTAGACACTCTTGAGACCTTTTAAATAAACTTGACAACATTATGTTAGACATAAGTGATATTTTAGTTACTATCTTTGCCACCAAAGAATTGATCTACGTCATAATCTAGTAACGAATGGTTTGTCTAACCATTAATAACTCTCTTTTTCCCTCCATGTTATTATAGATTCTGAGAAAACGAAAGATAAATCTCAAACAAACTCACCGTGAGATTGAAGTCACATTTCACTCATAATTTTCCATCCAGTGGTTCCAGAGTAATCTTCAAGTCTTTGAGAGTGTGTGATGAAAATTATTATTTTTTGAATATCACACCCCTAATGTTTTAAAGTTTCTGAGAAAACGAAAGACAAATCTCAAACAAACTCACGGTGAGATTAAAGTCTGACCTTTTGGGGTCATTTTCGCACTTCACTCATAATTTTACATCCAGTGGTTCCAGAGTAATATTCTTTGAAAGTCTCTGATGAAAATTATTGTTTTGTATTCTTTTTCAATAATTTCGAACTGTCATTCGGAATTTTGTTACGTTTTGGTTGTCATTATTGATATTTAGACGTCATTCTTGAGTTTTAGTTGTCATTATTGAGTTGTAAGCCACTAATTCGTGTCATTTTTTTGCAGTTGTGGACTAAAATCATGCCACTAAAAAATTCGTTCGTGAGGAAGCAGCGTTCAAAGGCTCTGAACTAGTCCAAGAACTCAAACGAAAATCTGCTGGCTTTAATCTACGTAACGACACGAGTGAAAATCTCAATTTAGTTGAAAGTGTGAATTTGGAATGTTAATCTGGATACCTTGAATGTAAATTTGGAGAGTGTGAACGTAAATTTGGATAGTGCGAAAGTTCCCCAAGTTGAAACCCTCGGAGACGAGGTAGCTTTGAACTCCAGTATGACGAGAAAGACAAAGGAATCTCCTTGAAACAAGACTTGGGCAACATTCTGAATCATGTCACTGGAAATCACACCAACTGTAAAAGGTACTTTTGTAAGAATGGAGTTCTAGTGAGACCATCCTCTAGCCAGACGTGTTGCTTGTGGGATAACGGCACTGTTCCTTTACCAACTAAACCAATCAGTTGTCATCAAACTGTGCTTTGTTCAAGCGAGTGCGAGTGATTTTAGACAATGTATCAAAACACTCAACGTCATTGGTGTTCAACAAGACGACAAATGCAAGTGAACCTTTCAACTCTCTTATGAACAAGTATCTACAGGAAAAGAGACGAAATGTTGAACAAAGAGAAGCAATGGTTCGAAAATCCAGAGAGGCTCTTCTAAACTACGAGCTTGGCGACCATTGCTATGATCCAACCTTCAAACTAGTATTCAAAAAAAGTCCAACAAAAGTGTGGAAGAAATCTCACCAATCTGCTGCCAAAGAGAAGGTAAAACCATCCAAGCTGAAGAAGAAGAAAGTGAGCAAAAGACTGTTTCAAGTTGCTTTGACGAAGCCTGAGTTCTTTAACCGAAAGAGATCACTAAGTGATGATAATTACGGTGACAATGCAAATCGAGTTGATGTGAGTAACGAGTTGTTACGTGAAAAGTGTGACGCATCTTGTTAGTGAAGTCAGTAGCTGACGAAGAAGAACAATGGAATGTCGACTTGGAAACTCCAGGTCAATTCGATAATTTGGTGTATATGGAGCGCAGAAGCATGATGATTACTGCAAGTATGGCTCACGAGATTGCCAAAATGAGAGATTCAACGTCCAATGTGGGACAGATAGACAATATAGTGCCAAATAACTTTTCAAATCTTGGGACGGCTTGGGGCAAATCAACTGAACTAAAGGCTATCCGTCTGCACGAGACATTAAACGGCGTCAAAGTGGAACAGTCTGGATTGTTTGTAAGTTTGGGATGTGGATTATTGGGTGCTAGTCCAGATGCTTTGGTTGGTGACGATGGTGACATGGAGATTATAGTTCATAGAAAGAAAGATAAGTTCTTGGAAGGAGTTACCATCGACGGCAGAAAGTGTATTCGCCTGACAAGAAGCCAGAAACATTACACACAAGTAGTGATGCAACTTTATGTGGCTGAACGTGAATGGTGTGATTTCGTGGTATGGACACAAGGACCATTGAATCAACGCCAAATGCTAATAAACCCAAGTGGAAGGTTCTGGCTAGACAGGGTCTTTAAAAAGGACACCGAGGACAAGTGGAACGTGACGAAGACCAAATTACTTCGATTTGTGTACGAAGATCTTTTGCCAGACATTGTGGACCCAAGGTACGACAGAAACATGGGATATCGTCAGCCTGAATATCGTTTGAATGCCATAAGAGATACAGAAGCTAAGAAGGTAAAGAGTACGCAGGTTGACGGTGCAATTCCTGGCACCTCAAATTCGACAATTGATGACAGTTAAGAAAGTGATACGCGGAGTGGATGAAAGTGAAGTGAGTGACGAAAGTTACAGTGAAGTGTAAGTGAAGTTCGCGTGGTGGGTGGACGGGACTAGTTAGTACTACGCTAGTTGTTACTTTTACTCAAAGTTGCACACATTTACATCACCAGCAAAATGTATATTCCTTCAGATGATTGCCTTGTTTCCTTCAACAACACCCCGCATCTAAAAGTAGTTTAGCACGTAGAATACAGTTATTATATGCGCCCCTTAATATGAAAAATATGAGTCTGCTTATATCCATAATAAAAAATGATTAAAAATCAAACTTAGCAAATCTTATCTTTGATGGCGGTAATCTTTCCAAGTCTCAATATCAAAACGACACAACTAGAAAAACTTAAATATTTTGAAGTTATTGTATTGTAATTTTGTTAAAACCGATTAGAAAGGTGTATAGTAACGTAAAAGTTAAAGGCCATGGTAAGTATTAGACGTTATTCTACATACAAAGGTACTTAATCTTAATTACCATTGCATGTGATAATATGAAATATGGTTTCAAAAATAGCACCTTGACCCACAGTTGGATGAAAATTGAAAATGAGATTAATGTAAAATGTCGATTTATACAAAGGTATATGTCAAACATTTACATGTGATCAGTAATTATTATAACATTTGCAGGTTATGTAATTACAAGCTTTGAAGATCTTCGATTATGTGCAACTGTAATTGTAATAGCTAGCAATGCTGTGGGGTTCCAGATGATTCAACAAATTTTAATGCAGTTAATTAGTATATATTTATGAAATACATAATTATGTTGTAGTAACGCATTGACCAAAGAAAAGATGATAACGATTAATCTGTCTCCGAACTATCACAATCACTTGTAATGTTAATAATTATTTTCCTTTAGCATGTGCCCATATTAGTTCAATTGCATTGACTTTACAATGACAAGGTTGCAATCTTAATACGTCATGTCCGTAACTCCTTATTATTTCTTCTACCTCATATCGTTTTGAATGAGGTGGGATCATAATTAATGTTATTTTTTATTAACCATGAAATCATGTTAGTTTTCATCCAAGACGTTTTTCCACTAGCATGGAATGGTAAGGCGTACTATCCAGTATAATCAATGAAGGTGTTTCTAAATTGTTTAGGAAATTTTCAGTGAGCCATTTTTTAAACGTATCCCCATTCATTTCACCATGGTAATCTTCTTTCAAAGACTTCGACGCAAATAGCAAAGAAGCATTCTGTACAAATCCTGCGGCAGTTCCAGCATGAATAACTATGTACCTTTTACCATCATATCCTTGAGGTTTTCGTACACTCTTTACATCGTAATCTTGTAATTAAAAAACGTACGTGGTGTTCGGTTTAATAAAATTTAAATATTATAATAAAGTAATAATGAAATTAGGTAAAGTTCTCCCTAAACACAAATCGTATAACTAATGTAGATACAAACCTTACACCACTTATAGTGCCTTTGACTCTTCGGTAGATTAAATTGGGTAGGTTCATTAATTCGAATTGCTCAATTACCTAAAATGCTGCTTGATTATTTTCACTTATCCTAAATAATATAATATGCAATATATTAATAATAAAAAAGGATTTCGGGCGCCAAATTGTTTTTGGTTATAAATGTCGGAACAATTAAACCGATTTAGTGAACAATAAAAGTTTTCTATTAAAATCAAAAAATATCAATATAGAATTATGTTTATTTACAAATTAATGAAGGGTGATAAAGAAAAAAATGTCCTAAAACTATTCTTAACGTATAAATAATTATTAGATAAATACCTTCGTAAAGTTGGTACATAAAATTTTGTTGTGTTACCTTAGGTATCACATGAATAAGAAACGTCAACAAGATGAGGTCATACTGGCGTCACTATGGCGCAATTTCTGGTTTTAATATAATCAGCCACGCCCAACTGGAATTATCCATAAAATAGTAAATATCTTCTTGTAATTTTTCAAATCCACCATTTATTGCATTATTTGAAGTTTTTTTACATACAAACAAAACGCAACCATAAACGAAAACGGACGCAACGGCAAAACGAACTGCGTATTTAAAATGTAATTACGTTGCTAATCGAGGCAATAATAAAAAGTATGATAAAGGTGTAATTAAAGTAAAAAATGGTATAAAAAATAAGTGCCTAAAAAGAACAAATGCTTTAATTTTATGTAAATGTATTAAAAATATTTCTTACCACCAATTCGATGGCACTTTCATAAATTTAGGTAAAAATCACAATAGCAATTCTTCCTATTATAAGGTGCATCAGGAAGTGATAAAATGGAGGTTTTTCCATAAGATGATGCGGTCGTGCGCACAAGATATGAGCAGAATGATTTAACGAAGACGCGTTGTGTAGAAGATAAGAAATAAATAAAAATTGAAAGTAGGAATATTAATCTTTACGAAAATATGCACTATGTAGATATGCAAATTAAGTTGCCTACCTCATAACCATATCTCAATAATTAAAAACTTTTTTCTTATATTTACTCTAAATGAATGAATGATATTAAATTAAGGTATATTTTAATACAACACGAAAAAGAGTTGTTACAATCTTGCTATGACTTTCCCGGATTTCCTTTTGAGTAGATCCACGTTTAGTCAATAAATACTGCTTGCCTACGAATTATAAATAAATAAATAATTATTAGATAAATACCTTCGTAAAGTTGGTACATAAAATTTTGTTGTGTTACCTTAGGTATCACATGAATAAGAAACGTCAACAAGATGAGGTCATACTGGCGTCACTATGGCGCAATTTCTGGTTTTAATATAATCAGCCACGCCCAACTGGAATTATCCATAAAATAGTAAATATCTTCTTGTAATTTTTCAAATCCACCATTTATTGCATTATTTGAAGTTTTTTTACATACAAACAAAACGCAACCATAAACGAAAACGGACGCAACGGCAAAACGAACTGCGTATTTAAAATGTAATTACGTTGCTAATCGAGGCAATAATAAAAGTATGATAAAGGTGTAATTAAAGTAAAAAATGGTATAAAAAATAAGTGCCTAAAAAGAACAAATGCTTTAATTTTATGTAAATGTATTAAAAATATTTCTTACCACCAATTCGATGGCACTTTCATAAATTTAGGTAAAAATCACAATAGCAATTCTTCCTATTATAAGGTGCATCAGGAAGTGATAAAATGGAGGTTTTTCCATAAGATGATGCGGTCGTGCGCACAAGATATGAGCAGAATGATTTAACGAAGACGCGTTGTGTAGAAGATAAGAAATAAATAAAAATTGAAAGTAGGAATATTAATCTTTACGAAAATATGCACTATGTAGATATGCAAATTAAGTTGCCTACCTCATAACCATATCTCAATAATTAAAAACTTTTTTCTTATATTTACTCTAAATGAATGAATGATATTAAATTAAGGTATATTTTAATACAACACGAAAAAGAGTTGTTACAATCTTGCTATGACTTTCCCGGATTTCCTTTTGAGTAGATCCACGTTTAGTCAATAAATACTGCTTGCCTACGAATTGGTGCATAGATTCTCGTATGTATTGCTTTTCATTTCAGCTATTTTTTTTTACCAAAACTCTTCGATTACACACTTTCTGAAACTTGAACCCCATTGCATGTAAGACACGATTTAAACTACTATCGCTTAACAGAATATGGGTGATACGAATTTCTGCATTTAAAGTTGGAAGTGCAACCTAACATCTCTCAAAGCCCTACACAAAACAATAATTCTTGTTTAGGACCTGTAACGCACAGCATGACAGCAGTGATCATTTGTAATATAAATCAACTATAGTCTGTAAAAATAAAGATTTTCTATTTCGGCTTAGCGCTTTATTACTCTGAGACATTGGAAATATACAGCCGTTTCTTTCTCGCGACAATGGAAAAGTAATCCTATTCCAGAAGTTACCAAACGTTTTCAACGAACTCAGTTCGGTACTGAATTCAATATTCCGGTATCTCAAATACTTTTGCAGATATTAAATTTCGAAATTATCAAATTTTATCTTTTTGATAAGGCCAGATTTTTTTTATACTTTCGTTACGGCGGTATTCGATGTTCTTTTTTTAAAAAGATTTTGAGGTAATGTATTATTTTGGGGTCTAAATACGCAAATAGCCACCTATTATAATAGATTAAATAATGAGGAATTGATTACCACACTCATAACTTTCTACTAATTATCCCATTAGGTATAAGTGCATTCTTATATAATATTTGAATTAGTCTTTGCTTTTGCTGTGATAAGGCAACGTGTTCTTATTGAAACCTAATAACGATGCCCGGAAGCTGTTCTAATAAAATGTGCCAACAACTTATTGTGAATGTGTATGAATACTTTGATCGAGATATTAGTAAACAATAAAAACTGGTTTATGCATATCAATTCCTTTTTAATTACCAATTAATGATTTCGTTGTTGCACATTTCAAAATAAATGAATTATATTAAGTAATAAACCTCTGCATCCACACACAAAAAACTTTGCAACATAGTTAAAATTAAAAATCCTTCAGAACGTTTTATAACTTCTGGAATAGAATTAAAATTCCATTGTGTTTACCTCTCGCTAGCGGTCTTAAGTCATTGAGCAGGTAATTTACGCTTTCACTAAAGTCGCGTACGTTTCTATTGAAACCCAAACGTTAGAAAGAAACGGCTGTATATTCCCAATGTTTCAGAGTAATAAAGCGCTAAGCCGAAATAGAAAATCTTTATTTTTACAGACTATAGTATGACATATAATGTCAAACAATAAAATAAATGAATCTTAAAAAGGGTAGTAAAGAAAGACTACCGAAACGTAGATAATACAATATTTGTTTCATTTATTACACTAATTCATACCCAAAAATGTCTTTTCATATATATATATATATATACATATATATATATATATATATATATATATATATATATATATATATATATATACTATATACAGGGGTTACGCAGTGGTTGTGTGGCAAAAGTGTCGGACTCAAAAGTGAAGGGTTCCACGTTCGAATCCAAGAGTAGTCCAGTGCATCAAATGAATGTGACTTAAGTGCGAAAACAGTCCTTCTCAGGACTTGACGACGGAAACAATGTTCACTTCCGAAACCTCGCGCTATAAAAACAAAAATTGTGGAAATAGACTCACTTAATAACCATTAAAACTAATGTAGGTGCTTTATTTAAGATAATGTTCTACATGTTTGTATATATACTTACATTATAAGTTTTGTATTTGTAAGTATGCCAATCTCATAATGAAGGATCTGGAATAGGCATAATTTTTCTGAAATTTATTGACACTTAGTTATACATTTCAATGTCTATTGTAGTTCTGCTACAAAGTTGCCGTTTCTTTCTCGCGACAATGGAAAAGTAATCCTATTCCAGAAGTTACCAAACGTTTTCAACGAACTCAGTTCGGTACTGAATTCAATATTCCGGTATCTCAAATACTTTTGCAGATATTAAATTTCGAAATTATCAAATTTTATCTTTTTGATAAGGCCAGATTTTTTTTATACTTTCGTTACGGCGGTATTCGATGTTCTTTTTTTAAAAAGATTTTGAGGTAATGTATTATTTTGGGGTCTAAATACGCAAATAGCCACCTATTATAATAGATTAAATAATGAGGAATTGATTACCACACTCATAACTTTCTACTAATTATCCCATTAGGTATAAGTGCATTCTTATATAATATTTGAATTAGTCTTTGCTTTTGCTGTGATAAGGCAACGTGTTCTTATTGAAACCTAATAACGATGCCCGGAAGCTGTTCTAATAAAATGTGCCAACAACTTATTGTGAATGTGTATGAATACTTTGATCGAGATATTAGTAAACAATAAAAACTGGTTTATGCATATCAATTCCTTTTTAATTACCAATTAATGATTTCGTTGTTGCACATTTCAAAATAAATGAATTATATTAAGTAATAAACCTCTGCATCCACACACAAAAAAAACTTTGCAACATAGTTAAAATTAAAAATCCTTCAGAACGTTTTATAACTTCTGGAATAGAATTAAAATTCCATTGTGTTTACCTCTCGCTAGCGGTCTTAAGTCATTGAGCAGGTAATTTACGCTTTCACTAAAGTCGCGTACGTTTCTATTGAAACCCAAACGTTAGAAAGAAACGGCTGTATATTCCCAATGTTTCAGAGTAATAAAGCGCTAAGCCGAAATAGAAAATCTTTATTTTTACAGACTATAGTATGACATATAATGTCAAACAATAAAATAAATGAATCTTAAAAAGGGTAGTAAAGAAAGACTACCGAAACGTAGATAATACAATATTTGTTTCATTTATTACACTAATTCATACCCAAAAATATCTTTTCAATATATATATATATATATATATATATATATATATATATATATATATATATATATATATATATATATATATATATATATAATATATACAGGGTTACGCAGTGGTTGTGTGGCAAAAGTGTCGGACTCAAAAGTGAAGGGTTCCACGTTCGAATCCAAGAGTAGTCCAGTGCATCAAATGAATGTGACTTAAGTGCGAAAACAGTCCTTCTCAGGACTTGACGACGGAAACAATGTTCACTTCCGAAACCTCGCGCTATAAAAACAAAAATTGTGGAAATAGACTCACTTAATAACCATTAAAACTAATGTAGGTGCTTTATTTAAGATAATGTTCTACATGTTTGTATATATACTTACATTATAAGTTTTGTATTTGTAAGTATGCCAATCTCATAATGAAGGATCTGGAATAGGCATAATTTTTCTGAAATTTATTGACACTTAGTTATACATTTCAATGTCTATTGTAGTTCTGCTACAAAGTTTTGCAATCAGAATTCATTTGTGTAACCTGTAAACAAGTAAACTACCTATTATACCAAATAATAACCATTATAAGGTCCGAATTAACATTTAGTTATAAACTGACTTTGTCCACATAAACAGAAAATCAACGTCCTTTATGTCGTTGAAGAGCAATAATTTTCCGGAACCCTCGACAATATTCAGCTAAATATAGGATATTCACAAATTGTAAAAACTTCAACAAGAGGGGGAAATGCAAGTGAAGGAAAGCACTTGACTTTTGCTTAGAAATGAAAACTACCACAACAATAGGCTGGTATTACTGATTGCATTCTAATTAAAAGTTGAACGTCGAAATAATTTTAAAGGCCCGGTCTATACCGACTTCAATGAATACAGTTTATGAAAACATTTGTAAATATATGGAGCACCCCTCAAATGTTTGTAATATTTCAGATTCAAGCTGAAACAAGCGTGATACAATCTCATATTGCTAACATGCGTATATGATCAATGCGACTGGTGTGAAAAATATAGGAGGGTTATGCAATACAAGTAGAATTCAAAATACAACAATAAAGTTTTAAGGGTTGTTCTGCCACATTTATTTTTATTTCATAAAATCGAAGAATGGTTTTGATGAATATTTTTCAATTTTATATTACGAACGAGTTTACATGTTTAGAACGAGTCAATATCGTCGACAACTTTATAAAATATATTAAAAGGATATTGTAAAAAGATGATATCGTATCGATTTTGAAGCTATCCGTTGTTATAAAATACGACGGTAGAACTTTATAAAATTTCCAAACCATTTCTTCCATTTATCTGTCTTTATATAACAAAAATTTCCATAATATTACAATATGACAAATAATTCTATGCTATAAATGCTAAATGACGGAATAAGTATACAAGAAAAATTTATTACTAACCTACCATGGTGAAATTATTCAATAGTACCCAAAAGAAATATACGAATTCATTTATTGATCTGTATGGTATACGTGCTCTCATACTTTATTAACAAAAGTAGGAGAAAAGTCTGTAATATAATCGAAAATACACTATGTATTGCCATTATTATGCCAATTAAATTTGTGAGAATGTTAAAAGTTGCTCCATAATTTACAAACTTTTTATTTGCGCTACTACAATTTATTTTCAAACTACACGAAAAACACAAACATTTGCAGAAACTACTATTATTCTCCTATTTAAATAACAAATATAGTACATTAATGAAAACGCAATGAAATAGAATGATTAACTCTAATTTAAATTACGCGAAATTACGTTATCATCTAAAAGGGAAGTAAAGATATATGCGGCCCATTTTCTTAATAATACGCACCATTTATCCACTAACTTTTCAAAAATAAACTTAGTTCAGAACGGAGTCAATTACGAAATTGGATTGGATAATAGTTTTAGTAAAATTGTTCACGAGGGAATTAAATTCATATCTTGCATGAGATCGCTTCTAGTTAAGTTTTCGACCTGATCTTATTAAGAGATTATATTAACCATTTTAATAACGCAGGCAACTATTGTCGTATTTGAATAGATTTTTCAAATAAAAATTGGAAAAAATCCGCTTTTTGTGCTCATTGTAGTTAATTGTTAAGTACATATTTAAATTAATATTTTTAATTGCACTTTATTAGTTTGAGCGGTTACATGTTTCCGTTTAATTAGCGACATTGTTAGGATTTACTGCTAATCGCCTTATACTGAATCGAAACTTTAAACTGGTAGTTTGTTAATTACAATCTCGTTACTATGCTCGTTTCTGTTTTGAACATTCATATATCATTTCGTAATTGGACTCTACGTCAAATTATAATAACAGGCCTAGTACAGTAGTAGTTACTAACGTCATAAAGCCGATATGTATGTATATTGGCCGTATGCCGTTCGACTATTTTCCTAATATCGTAATATGCAACAAAATTGTGGAATTTTATTAAATTAATGATTAATT
>JARFJB010002026.1:2100000-2160000 GCA_036346205.1 Vesta saturnalis
AAAGGCAATTATACTTTCTTAAATTGTCATACAATAAACAACATACACTTATTTAATAACATAAATGCTAGTAAATTATGTGACAATGGCAACATATTCACTCACCAATATTTATGTATTAATGGATGACAAGGGTCTTTAAAAACACGATTTAGTAGGCAAAAGATGAAACTGGAAGCAAAATTAAATGCAAACAAACAAATTAAAGAAAACTAAAAAGCGCGAACTGACAAACGAATTTTTTAAAATATGTATTTTACTGAGAGTGTACATTAAGTAAATCACAACCGCTGATTGGTTGTTGGCGTTTGTTATTGAAATTAGTTGACATATTTTCCGGGTCGTTTCTAAGATTGGTGGTAGTGTAGTTATATCAAACAGTATAAAATATAAAAAGAATTTTCACTACGAATAAAGTTGATTGTGGTAAAATAATACAGCATTCTACTATAGACCATGTGTTTTAAAACAATGATGAGTGGTCAATGTTCAAAACGAATGCTATCATACACAAAATAATGCGTTTACACTGGCGATTTTAGTTACAATTAAAACTAAGTAGAGTATTTAAGTGCATAATCAAAAAATCCTAGTAATCAGTAATCTATTGTACTCTAATGACGTAATGATAACACAAGATTAACAAAATAAGTAATATTAAGAATAAATAATATGCATTAAATACAAAGATGCCGTTATTTTAATTGGATTAAAATAAACGCTCTCTTCGTTGCAATTACACTTAACTTACAATACGTAAAACTCCGTCTTAAAACGGGAATCTACTACATCAGCGTCTCTAGCGGCTTGAGATGCTTGGTGGCTGCCGTCAAATTTGAGATTTAATATGGTTTCTTACATTAAAAAATAAATAAAGTTCGTTAATTAGTGAATAATGTCGTCTAAACGAGGTGCGGTTTGTGCAATGTATGGCTGTACTAGCTATAAACTAAAAAACAATGGCTATAGATCATTTTATCGCATGCCAAAAGATCTTAACCATTAAAAGCTATTTTTTGTCTAATTTAATTTGAAGTTGAACGAAGATTATTTAGATATTATATTTATTTATTATCTATTGCATAATCTAGCCTAAAATTGTGGATTTCTGCCTCTAAACGACTAGACTTGGACAGTATTTTGGAATCCAAGGGTTCGGATTATTTCAACAATACGAATGTCGTGTGATCTCACCATTTCGAAGTGGAATGTTTTAGAAATAAAAATTTATACAGTCAGGGGTAAGTTTACGACAGTATTTAGTTTATACATTTATAAAAAAGTACATTTAATGAATGCAATTTTACCGATGGGTTCCTCACTTGGAATCACTTTACATTTTCCTGGGAATAGCATGAAACATTAAGGGAATTCACGGAATATCGTGGAATACTATGGAATATTGATGGAATATCAGGGAATACTGATGGAATATTGCAGGAATACACATGGAACAGTGGAATATCGATTACCACGTGATGTCCGCGCACACGAGAAACCGGTGCATGTGACTCATTATTACTCGATGTGATTGTGAACTGTGTTGCTTAATCATAGACCGTGTGAATTACAGGCATCTAAGTAAACGCAAACGACAACATTAAAACTAATATTAATTCATTTCTTCTCCGACTTATAATGCACTTCGATGAGTAATGTACATAATTCTTTAATTATGTTCTATAGTATTATCTACTGGATCTTGTAATTTTATATACCTACTGTATTTTACTACGAATTATTTATTTTTGCTTTTTGTCAACAGAACAATGGAAGAAATTAAGATTTACTAGCTAAGTTTGACATACTGGGTTTGATAATTTAACATCGTTTGCTAAAGTAAGCGAAGATGTTATAGTTGCAGAATTAGAAAATTTTGTCCACAAAGACATTCAAAATTTGCAAGATGTTGATTTCAAAGAAATTTTTGGTGTGCTTGATTGCAATGAAAATTTCAAAATTCCATTTCGGCACATCATTCTCTTAAAAGAACTAATGCAGTTATGCAGACAGCGCATAAATCTAAACCAAAGCAATAAGAGAGGTATGTCCAAATTTTGGTTTTATGACTTAACAAGAAATCTATGTTTATGCTTAGAAATAATTTTTATTTAACTGAACCCTTATAGATTTTTAAATCTCCATTTAATTAAAGCATTTTATAACTGATGTATTGAAACTATGACGAAATAACATATTTAAGGAAGAAAAAAGGAATGCACTTGTAAATGTCGCTGCAAGCAATTTAGGTCACAATCTTTCACAAAAAAGAGTCACAATTCTTATGAAAATCAAGACAAACCTACAAACTCTCGTTCATCATCTTGTGAAGCACTCTCTGTTGAAACTGAGTATAATGACAAAAATAATAGCGCATCCTCAAAATCTCCATCAGATCTAACAGAGTACATACATCAAACCATTGGGGACTATATTAAATCTTTCTGTATAAGGGAACTACCCTCGGAACTATCTAAAGAAGTTGCTGAAAATGCACTGAACGAAATTGAAAACAGACAAACACGCCTCTGGTAAAAAGCAACTTGTTAATTCTACTTTGTTGTCATTTCTCACACCAACCGAAAATGAAAGCAGTGAGCAATCTGCACTAACAAGAACTGAAACAAATACAGTAACTTCCAAAACTTTTCTCTTGAGACCTCACGATCCCGTTTTAAATTCAGAATTCGAAAATGTCCAGGTATTTGGTAGAAGCAGAACTATTACCGGGGCTGATAATTCTGCTGCAATACAAATGTCCCAGAAGCATCAAGAGGTCGTCAATTTTGATTCAAAAATCATTTTGAAAACACAAAACATTGAAGAACGCCAAAATTAAAAACATTCGATAAATTTACAGAAAATATAACCAAAATAACAGACTTGTTCCAAATTAACGAAGAAATAAAAAAAATAATAGAAGAACAGTCAGAACTAAAAGTTTTATCAAATAACGAAGGAGGTGTTTTATTGAAAACTTTGTCTGAAACAGCTGCAAAAAACGTAAAGGCGAATAAGTATGGCAGCAGGTACAACGAACCATTAAAACTATTTAGTTTATATTTATTCATAATTGGTGGGAGACTAATGTACGAAACCCTTTTACGCAAATCTTCAGAAATGTCTTCTATCAATATCAACAATAGAAAGACGTTTAGATGAGAACTGCAAAATAAAAGAAGGGGTATTTAGATTTAACGAATTAACGCAATATCTGGAAAAACGAAATTGTGATATGATAGTGAAGACCAAACGACTATCGTTAAAAAAATTCGTTATGCTACTAAACCAAATGGTAGGATTTGTACCCTCAATATGCAGGAAAACGGGATATCCTTTGCAAGACTGTCACCCAGTCAATTCCGTTAAGGACATCGACTGAGCATTTTCTGAAGAACACATGTCAAACAATGTATACGTTTTCATGACCCAACCATTGGTAGACTACGTTCCTGCATTTTGTTTAGCTGTGTTTGGATCCGACAATAGATTTAGCCATGAAAATGTTCTCAACAGATGGCAACACATAGAGAGTGAAGCTAAAATTCATGGAATTGAAATTGCAGCATTTACTTCTCATGGTGATACGCGTATGAAGATCAGATCTCAGTTAGGTACTGACAAGGAAACATTCGCAATTGACAACGATTTTAAATCTATGAATCGTTATTTCCAGGTATGTACCTAAAATAGTTACTGGGGACAATCAGTTTCTACACTTGCCTATATAATATGTCTCGCTGTTGTTAATTTATTGTAAATGCATAACAATAAGTTATCTAATTTTATTTTAGGAAACAAAAAAAACTTAAGAGTAAAGAAAACTAAAACTTTTGTTTTTAAATGTTTTCACAAAATAAAATAGGTAACGAATTAAATTCTTCTTCGATATTTTCATCCATATTTTAATTCAGTTGGCAATGCTAATTGAAACGTTTTCGAAGGATAAACATGTTTTATGTAAAAGTGACTTACAAGGTAAATATTGTTTTAAGCGATCTTCTCAAAGCCAATTTCTTATACCATTTCTACCGAAATGTGTGATTTCAGGTAACTACAAGATGAATTTTAACGCCATAGATAGATGTCTTACGATATTATTCTGTTATTGGAAAATGTAGAGAACAGTGACGCTACAAGATAATACCTGAAAATATGAAGATATCTAATAGATGCCTTTTTGAATAAGAACATAAATCTGTCGAAAGGTCAACTGAAAAATGAAAATCTGCTACCTTGGCTGTACAGTAGTCAACTGTGTGAATAAATATTTCGCCAAACCCGCGGAATGACAAGTATATTTTCCACCGTAGTCAATTTCTGCATGTGTGACATCACAACACGACTGAACCGAATTCAGGCTGTAAATAATATAACTAAAAATTTAAGTAAGATGTAAATACTTCCAAAATTTTATTTACAAACATGTTTGTTTTAGAAGATGTATATCACTTTCCCAGGGAAGATAATAAAAAACTTGGAACGTCTCAACAAAGTCTTAATCTCGAACAAGAAGTTTTAACAAAAGTGGATATTTTGGCGATAATTGAAAATGCAAAGTCTGATGCAATTAAAGATGCCGATCATCTTGGAATTAAATTGGAAGCTGCGGACGAAGCTATTATGCTTTCCTTCCCAGTCGAATTTGAAGAGGTTGAAGACAGTGATAGACAATGTTTATGTGATAGAATTCACGGACACTGAAAACGCAGGGTTTCAGAAAAAAGAAAAAACTGGTGATGATTTGACTTCGGATTTGGAAGAACTTACAAATTTAAAAGATTTGAAATTAAAAGATTATTCTGCAGAAGTTAACAGCGGTAAAAGCTATTTCCTAACGATTCTGGCCGTTTACATACATTACATACATTAGATAACGCTAGAAAAATTCTTTTAGGCAGTCTAAATGATCAAGTGGATAAGGAGGATAGGTCGAGAATTTATAAAATTAATTGTAAAAATTGTCAACAAATACATAAAAGCAAAGTAAACGACATATCAGAATTCGCTTTAAATAACAGTTAGCTCCTATCAAACACATAGCTGGCGGTAGCCCTACGTATGTAATAAAAATCATGTAGTAGATAAGGTATCTTTAACAAAATATTAGTAATAAGTACGAATTTAATTTGATTGCTATAAAAGTATGGAGATCTTCACAAACAAACAAATTGCAATGAATAATAAGTAACAAGGCGTTTAGACTACTTATATATATATATATATATATATATATATATATATATAGTTTGGCCAGTAGACCGCTGATGATGATAGCCTAGCTATTGAAGAGAGTTAGACCTTTTTAATTTTGTCTGGCACGTGGGTGCTTATTACAGGTTCTGCCATGGTCCCAGTGTTCCACATTTTTCTACCCTAGGATTTTTCCGCCAAACTACGCACGGTATCAAAAAAATTGTATAGACTAAAACGTGTCCTGAAGAAGATATGAAACTATATCGAAAGCTTGACCACAAACAAAGAGTTTGCGTTTTATTTGTATAAGGCCAAATTGACTGCATCCCCAAAATTTGTATTTTTTCCTATAAAAATTTTTTTTCGTGTTTTGTTTAATACATACAGTCACAAAATTAAAACTTCATATATATATAATATATATATATATATATATATATATATATATATATATATATATATATATATATATATATATATATATATATATATATATATATATATATATATATATATATATATATATATATATATATACGGAGTCAGAAAATAGCGGAAGAACGTAGCGATCTTCCTTGGACCATTTTCAGTAAACAATCCTAATACAAAAATGCGTACATGGATTCAGAGTCCATAAGGAGCAACACAAAGAATGTGTACATCTGGCAACACAGAAATCACACAGTCATGTGTAACTAAGTAAAACTCAAACAAATCGGTATGTCAAATTAACGATATTAATTATCAAAATACATAGTTGTACTTAGAGTAACTCATATTATTATATGCAAAGCACGGAGGCATTGCTGTATGAAATTGAAATTATAGGGTGAATTCTATCGTTCACTTTAACGAAACGCTTGTCTAACAAAAAAACGAAAAACAAGAACGCACAAACGATAATCACAATGAGAAAACAAGTACAGTATTGATCATACTGAAAATATAAATCACCTAATTTTACTAAGAAGTTAATCATTCCACTAACTCTAAATTGTTTATTGTAATATCTTAAGTATACTTGATTATTCTATTTTAATAACTAGTGATAAAGAATTCTTTAAAAGACGATGTAAACAAGAGAATTGTCAGATTTCATATTAACAAGTAAAGACTTCATATTGATGTTTTGTTAGTGATATCTCAATAAAGTATTAACCCAATTTTGTGTGTTAATATAATTGGCGCTGCGAACAGGATGTGTTAAACGGTATCTCCGGTGTATTTCAATACTTTGCTAACCATCCGAACCGTCCGGAAGTTCCTGTTAGAAAACTCACTTGGAAGAAGCCAGAAGCACTTCATCTTTAGAAGGACTTCACCTGAGCAGACAACCAGAGCAATCTACACATCTACTATCCATTGGACAACCCGTTAGGCATCAAGGCAATGCTATTAACAACTTTTATTCTGTAAGTTCCCTTTTATTTTTTCTCATTTTATAAACAATATACATGAGTTATTCGCGAGATAGATCACCAATAGAATTACCAAGTTTAATTAATTCAAAGAATACTGTTTTTAAAAGTAAAACAATGAATTTTTCTGAAATAAGTATTGCTAGAGAAATTGTTTCTCAATATGAAGGAGGTAGTAAAAATCTATCATATTTTTTACAACAGGCCGATAAATTTGTGAATCTTTATAGAAATCAAGAAGTAGGCCAAGAAGATTGTACATTAAATAAATTATTATTTGAAATTTGCTGTTCAAAATTAGTAGGAGCGGCTAGGGATACATTAGTCATATCAAATTGTACAACTTGGACGCAAGTAAAAAAAACATTAATTAATAGTTTTGGAGACAGTAGAAATGAAAATTTGTTAGAAAACGATTTAGTTACGTGCTATCAATTACAAAATGAAACATATCATGAAAATTACGAACGAATTAGATTTAAGTTACAACAATTATTAGAACACATAAATATTTGCGAAAATAATGAAGAATTGAAAAGGTACAAAATTAGTACATTTAATAAAAAAGCTTTAGACACGTATATTGCAGGATTACTTGAACCATATCATTCATTCATTATGTATAAAACAGTCAATTCATTAGACGATTGCCTATTAAAATTAAGAGATTACGATAACTACAAGCAACAAACCAATTTTATGAATTTTATGCGACAACGAATTCCGAATAAACAATTTTATAAAAATCAATTTCAACAAAAAAATTTAACACCCAATAATACTTCAAAATTCTCAAACCCTTCATTTAATTTTAATCAGAAATCTAATTTTAATTCACCACGCCCGGTGACAATAAATAATGATAATTATAAACCACAAAATGAATTTCCTCGTGTACCAATTAATATTACAAGTAGGCCAGTATTTAACGCAAGATACCCCTCTAATAGTGAAGTATTTGGAAAGAAATTAGAAGTCAAACCAACCCCTATGTCAATCTCAACCTCAAACACAAATAGAAACTATAATGATAATTTTCGGAATAATAATTTTAGAAATAATTTTCAAAATAACCCTAGAAATAATTCACAAAATAATAATAATCCCAGAAATCATAAGAATTATTTAATGTAGAAGACCATGAAAATTTTGAATCAAATCAAAGTTTTGAGTCTGATGAAGATTTTCAGGAATCATCAGAAAATTTTCGTATAGAAGCCTCGGAACCCCAAACCTTGACATAAATTCATTAACAAGTAAACCAGAATTACCTTTTATTACCATACCTAGTCTTAATTTAAAAGTATTAACAGATAGCGGAGCCTCAAATTCAATTATGAATGTAAAACCAGCTTATGAATTTTTCCAAAATCATAGTTTTAAGAAACCTTTTACAGTCAAAAGTTCAAATAATGCAATATCCAGCGACGAAAATATTAGATATCCTCTATTAGACGAATTCGGAATAAAAAATAATATAGATTTCCATGTTTTGGATTGGCACGATAGATTTGATGCACTTATAGGCAGTGAAGATTTTCAATTGTTAGGAGCAAAAATAGATTATTCTAATCGTACATTAGGAATAGGAAATTATAAAATACCATTCTTCTTTGAACTAAATCCGAAGAATTTTAAACCATGTAAACAAATAGTTAATAATTTTATTAGCATACCAGTCAATATCGAAGAAGGATACGTAATTATTCCTGAAACGCAATTAGAAAACATTTTCATACCCGAGTCAATCGCTTTAGCAAAAGATGGCATTTGCAAAATCCCATCCGAAAATCATGAACGAAAAGAAGTTAATTTTATTCAACAATTAGATGTAGAACCAATAATAAACGTAGAAATTAATGAAAAAGTTCAACACTGTTTTACAGATTTTGATATACCCAATATAATTAGAACAAAACATTTAAATTTTGAAGAAAAAACAGAAATAATTGCGCTTTGTAAGAAATATAAGGACATTTTTTACAATGAAAAATCTGATCTAACATTTACTAATGCAGTGAAGCATAAAATTAGAACTGTAGACGATGAACCAATTTATTGTAAATCGTACAGATACCCGTATAATTTAAAAACTGAAATACAAACTCAAATTCAGAAGTTGCTAGACAACAAAATAATTAGACCTAGTATTTCACCATACAGCTCACCAGTTTGGATAGTACCAAAAAAATTGGATAACAGCGGAAAAAAGAAATGGCGATTAGTAATAGATTACAGAAAACTTAACGAGAAAACTATTGAAGATAAATATCCACTTCCCCGAATAGACGAGATATTAGAAAATTTGGGAAAATGTATGTATTTTTCAACTCTTGATCTTGCACAAGGGTTTCACCAAATTGAGATGAATCAAGAATCCATAGAAAAAACTGCATTCAGTGTAAATAACAGTCACTACGAATACGTACGAATGCCCTTTGGTTTAAAAAATCCGCCTAGCACATTTCAAAAGTCATGGACAACGTGCTGCGTGAACATCTACACAAGTTTTGCTTTGTTTATATGGATGACGTAGTATTATTTTCAAAATCGTTACAAGATCATATCTTACATTTAAAACAAATATTTCAAAAATATTCCCTTTTTAGGACATGTAATTACTCCACAAGGTATTAAACCCAATCCTTCAAAATTAGAAGCAATTCAAAACTACCCTTTACCGAAAACAGTTAAAGAAATAGAGGCTTTCCTAGGACTCATAGGTTATTATAGAAGATTTGTCCAAAACTTTGCAAAAATAGTGCAACCTTTTACTAAATGTTTGAAAAAGGATTCAAAAATTGATATTAACAATAAAGATTATTTACACGCTTTTTCTCAATGTAAAGAAATACTTTGTAATTCACCAATATTAGCATACCCCGACTTTAATAAAACTTTTCACATAACTACTGACGCCTCAAATGTAGCTATCGGTGGTGTATTGTCTCAAGATAATAAACCTATTTCATTTTACTCTAGAACACTTAATAGTGTTGTAAAGAATTATTCAACAACAGAAAAAGAATTATTGTCAATTGTGGAGAACACAAAGCATTTTAGACCATACGTATACGGAAGACAATTTATTATTGAAACTGATCATAAACCTCTTGTTTGGTTATTTTCTTTGAAAACCCCAAATTCCCGTCTAATTAAATGGAGATTAAGATTAGAAGAATTTGATTATAAAATTCAATATAAGAAAGGAAAAGACAATGTAGTTGCAGACGCAGTATCTAGGATAGAAGTAAATATAAATGAAACAAAAACCAATGATACAGATTTAGAAGTTATTTCCAAACGTTGATGAAAATCCAGAAATCAGTGAAATAGAAGAAATGTTAGAAAAACAAGATGCTGACTCAGATAATACTCGACATACCGCTCAAGAAAACCCAATATTTTTATAATAATACCAGATAGACCCCTAAATAATTTTACGAATCGAATAATTTTAAAGTCAGGAGATCAATTTCAAATTAATCACAAAAAACCATTTTTAAAAAATAACTATATTATAACAATTAGACAAGGATCAGAATTAGAAAACCTTACCCGAATGTTTAAAGAAATTATAAATCCTCAAATCTTGTATGGAATTTACTTTTACGATCAAAAATTAGAATCAAAATTCTTAAATATTGCACATTTATTTAATAATAATGTCAAATTCATTAAAAGTAGTACTTTGGCAAAAGACATAGAAAATATAGAAGAACAAAATGAAGTAATTGAAAAATACCATAATAGTAATCATAATGGAATTACAGAAACTTGCAATCATCTCAGATTAAAATATTATTGGCCAGATATGAAGACAAGAATTAATAAGATCATTAATGAATGTGAAATATGTCTAACAAGTAAGTACGAAAGAAATCCTTACAAAATACCATTCTCAGGACCTTTACTTGCTCAAAAACCGTTTGTTGTTATACACATTGATACATTTAGCTTCGAAGGAAACAAATTTTTAACTATAATAGATTTATTTTCACGTTATACACAAGCTTATTTTGTCAAAGATACAACTGGAATAACGATTCTAAACAAATTAAGACACTATTTTTCACATCATAGCTATCCCAAGAAGATAGTCTGTGACGAAAGAAAAGAGTTTAAAAATGAAGTTTTTCAAGAATATTGCTCACTATTTAAAATTAATTTACATTTCACGACAAATTACAATAGTAGTTCTAATTCTCCCATTGAACGAGTTCATTCCACATTACTAGAAAAAATAAGAACACTAAAAGTTCAAGATAATAAGGATAGTCCAAAAGATTTAATGATAACCGCTGTAATGACTTACAATCAATCAATTCATTCTTCAACAGGTTACATACCATTCACTTTACTTTACGGACCATATGAAGATTTAAATGCTAATGAACTAGATTTGAATAAACCAATTTTTGAATTATATAACCAAAAACGTAAAGAAGAATTATTACCATTTTGTGAAAAATTGTATAACAAACAATTAGAAAAAGGAAAACAAAAATTAACTAAACTTAACGTAGTAGCAGAAAATCCTATTATTAATGAACCAGTAGCATACTTTACTAGACAAAGAATAAGAAAGACTGACTCCTATTATGATAAAGTGAATATTACGACAATTGACAAAGATAAAGTAATAGGACTTAGAGAAAAATCTAAAAGACAAACCAACATACATAAAAGAAAATTGAAACGCTCTAAAAAGAAATTTTTATTGCAGGATCACCCTGATCAACCAGATCCTGGGCCTTCATGTTCAAAACATTAATACAAATGGATATTTTGAAGAAGAGCTAGGATTAGTAAAAATTTTAAATCATTATCATAAATTTTATTTTTATTTTAATATTAGTGCATTAGAAGAAAGTTATTTCAAGATATTAATGAATGTAATAGTTTTAGAAGCACAATCCGATTTAAGCCCCAATATAAAAACACAAATCAGTATGTTAAAAGAAAATTGCAAACTAGTAGAAGATCAACTGCATAAATTTAATGATCATAATCGATCAGAACGTTCTTTATTTAATGGCTTAGGTACAGCTATCAAGTATATCACTGGCAATCCTGACAATAACGACTTAATTGATATTAATAAAAATTTAGATATATTATTTACAAATCAAGAAAAAGTTGTTAAACAAATTAGTCAATACACATCTTTTGCAAATCATATAACTCAACGATACTACGATGATCAAAAAGTGATCCAGTACAATATCAATTCTTCAATAAATATAATTAAAAACTTAAGTAATAACCTAGATTATTTGCTAAACGTTCAATACAATAATTTTTATGTACAAAATCATATCTATACTCCAGAAGATTGAGAGAACAGTAACGTTAGCTTTTTCAGAAATAACCAATTTAGAAATTTTTAATACTAAAGAATTAATTGAAATTATCAATCATTTAAAATTAATATACAGTAGACCTGAATTACTTCAATTAGATGTCTTGCACACCTTTAAAATACTTGAATTCTCAAAATTTCAGATTATTTCGATACAAAATATAATTGCATGTATATTACATATCCCAATCCTGAATCCATCGTCATATCAATATATCAGAAATTATCCTATACCCGATATACAGAATAAAATTATCTTGCCACCTTTCAAATATAATCTACAAAACGTGAATGGTGAAACATGGACAGATGAAAAGTGTCAATCAATCGAAAAACAAACATTATGCTTTGAAAAACCTCAAGTGAATAAGTGTTCCTTAAGAAACGTTAATGATTGTGTCTTCGCTATTGTTAATAATAGTTACAAGTTATTTTCACAGTTAAAAAATGGAAACATTTTATTATCAACGAAAAACAATATCCAGATAATTGAAGAATGTTACGACAAATTTGAATACTTTACAATAATTAATACTGTTTTACTATCATCAGAAAAAGACTGTAAAATCATAATTGTCAAGCAAACCTTTGATAATACTTACAGTAATTTTAGTTTTAAGGACAATGTTAAAATTGTTAATTATAAGATTCATAAAGTTGTAAATTTAGATCAAAAACATCTAAATGATTTGAAAGCTCTTAGAGAGGAAGCAAGATCATTAGAAACACATGTCAATTTAAAACCTGTAGTACATTTAGTACACCTCTCAACAACATTTATTTTAATAATCTTGTTAATCATTATTTGTATAACTATAGTTATATTTAGATCTAGAATATTAAATTTTATTAGGAATAAGCCACAGAAACAATTCATTCCAGAAACAAATGAACCTAGAATCCACAACCTACTAAAGAATGAGGGCGTTCTTTCCTAAGGGAGGAGGAATTATATCCTTGCATAGAAACATAGATTAAAACATTCTTACCAGATAAATTATTAGAAATTATTATTTGTTATTGCATCACCTAATTTTACTAAGAAGTTAATCATTCCACTAACTCTAAATTGTTTATTGTAATATCTTAAGTATACTTGATTATTCTATTTTAATAACTAGTGATAAAGAATTCTCTAAAAGACGATGTAAACAAGAGAATTGTCAGATTTCATATTAACAAGTAAAGACTTCATATTGATGTTTTGTTAGTGATATCTCAATAAAAGTATTAACCCAATTTTGTGTGTTAATATAATTATATATATATATATATATATATATATATATATATATATATATATATATATATATATATATATATATATATATATATATATTAGTGGAAAAACAAACGTGGCGATCTTCTTGGGGCTATTAGGATTTTTTACTCAAAATAGTCCAAGGAAGATCGCCATGTGTGGTTTTTCCACTATTCTCGACACCATATATATATATATATATATATATATATATATATATATATATATATATAAGATAATAAGATAAAAAGTCGATTTATCAAGTGTGAACATGTACATATGTAGGTATAGAGGGTTATGCAATCGACTTTTTATTCACTATTGCTAAATCGACTTATCCCATTTTACAACTTGTGGCCAAGCTTCGTCAAGATCGGCCATCATGTCTTGTGTGCGCGGGCGTACGGGCGTGTGGGCGTATGGGTGTGCTGGCGTGCGTGCTTGTGTGAGTACATGCGTGTGCGTTCGTACGTGCGCGCGTGCGTGCGCGCGTGTGTGTGTATGGATGTTTGATTAGATTTTGGGAGAAGTCCAGCGGCGGAGAGGGGTGGTTTATTGTGAGTTGTTTTTGGTTTTTATGAAATATTTCTAAAATAACAGCATATCTAAAAGATATAAAAATACCTGGATGTAGACCCTGAACAAATCGATTAATTATGTTCTATGCAATGTTTTGATATTACGCCTAATTTAGTGGTAAAAAAGTTCCTAAGGTAGAATTTAAGTGTTAGTTAAAGTTATTTCATTATCGGAATAATGATTAATTTTATAAGAAAAAGTGTGGACGTATTTATTAAAGAAAATTTAATTTTACATAAATACTCGTTACAAATTTTTTTAATGTAAGGCGTAGTAAATGTAAAAATTAAATAAATATGATTGAAAATGCTGAAGCTGCATTATCGATATTTTTATAGAAACGGGCCGCTTTGGAATTTTTTTTTATATTATGTATTTATGTCTATGAATCTCTATCTGACATGGATATTTAAACGTTATTCTGACATAGATTACTGTTTTTGTTTCTACAATGTTGCCTGTTTTCTTTATGAACGTATAAAGAATAGGTTGCATAGTTATCCTAAAAAAATTGAAATTAAAATTATTTCATTTATTTTAAGTTAGCATCTAGATGTCTATTATCTCTCTGTCTGTCATATCCGTTTGACATAGATTATTGTTTTTGCGTTTCCAATGTTGCCCTTTTTTTGTAATGAGCTTCTTATAAAGGATGTTGCATAGCTATCCCAAAAAAACGTTATTAGAATTATTTCATTTCTTTTAATTTCCATTTTGTAGGTTGGAAGGTCGTGTGGTGTTCCACACCAGTTATTTTCATTATCTGATTAACGATTCATTTTATAAGAAGAAGTATATACGTGGTTTTTAAACAAAATTTAATTTTACATAAATATCCTTTATAAAGTTTTTTTAATGTAAAGTGAAATAAATGTAAAAATTAAATAAATATTATTGAAATTGCTAAAGCTGTATTATTGATATTTTTAAAGAAGTGGGCGGCTTTGAAAATCTTTGTTACGTTAACATGTATTTACGTCTATGATTCTCTATCTGACATGAAGTTTTAAACGTCATTCTGACATAGATTATTGTTTTTGTTGTAACAATGTGGCCTGTTTTCATTATGAACGTATAAAAGAGAGGTTGCATAGTTATCCTAAAAAATTTAAATTAACATTATTTCAAAATACTTATCTTTTTTAATGGTGTATTTTAAATTATACAATCTAAAGGTTTCGATAACACTTACAGTTATCTTCGTCAGCAGCAATATCTATTAAAACTGTTAAAGATGTTGAAAACAATTTTCTCAAAGTTGAAAAATTAAAACATAAGCATCAGCCTGCTATGAATATAACAGTTTGAGAAACGTATAAAGCCGACTATAGAATTACATTTCAGTAAAGAATAACTAGGTAATTAAAAATTAAATATTGTTAAACTGTCTTAAAGATGTCAAATCAGAACACCCTCTAACGGTCGAAGGCTAACAATGAAAAATTTAAGTTAGCACCTAGATGTCTATTAACCTCTGTCTGTCATGAAGTTTTAAACGTCTGTTGAAATAGATGATTGTTTTTGCGTTTACATTGTTGCCTATTTTCGTAATGAACTTCTTATAAAAGAGGTTGAATAATTATCCTTAAAAAATGTTATTAAAATTGTTTCCTTTCTTTTAATTTCCAAAGTCGTGTAGTGTTCCACACCAGATATTTTAAAGATACCCTGTAACAAAAAGTTTATTACTTATTAGGTAAAAACATTGACTGATAAATTGAAATCAATGGTAAATATTTATCTGATATTGCATTATTTACTAATCCAAAATACGGAGAATCAGTTCCTATTCACTGCCTTTGTTTGTAATTTGCTTTTTTAAACTGCTTCAATTGTACTATTTGCAAATTTATTTCTAATTGTTCAAATAATAATCTTGATGCTGCCTAAAATTCAATAAACTGTCCCTTTTTAACAAAACAGTGATTTTCTAGTGTGTTTTACTTTTGTGAAACCTGCATATCAACTTATTCATTAAATGAATTGAACATGTTGCTATTAAATTAAAAAAACATAGTATTTTCCAAATGGAGATAAAACATATATGTGCAAAATGCACCAGAAATCCTTTTGTTGCAAGAAGTAGTTATGCTGAAATGTACCCACGGAGAATACCTAGCATGAGGTAATTTAAAAAATTGGTAAGAAACTTACGAGAAAATGGAGCGTTTCAAAAGACACATTTCAGAAGCAAACATATCACACAACTAGGAGGTGTAAATGAAATAAACGTTTTGGGTTAGTGCTATAAGTATTTTGAAATAAAATTCGTGACCATTCTTTGTTCTCTTTTAGGATTTATTCATTACAAAAATAGAATAAATGGTAAATTCAGGAAGCTTCTAAAGAATTTGGATTGAGTTTTGGTTCAGTAAGGATAATGTTAAAGGGAAATAAATATAATCCATACAAAGTAAGAAAAGCACACTATTTATACCCACGTAATTACCAAAGAAGACAACGATTATGTCGTTGGATTATAAGAGAAAATCGAGAAGTGGCAAATTTAAAAACAGAATATTGTGGTCTGATGAATCTAGGTTCACAAATAATATATGGTTTAATAGGAACACATCATCAATGGTCAGATATAAACATAAACATAAACACACTTCCAAGAAGGATTTGGGATTAATGCGTGGATAGGTGTGTTAGATGGAAAAACTATTGGTCTTCATTTTTATGATTATACTCTAAATAGACAACACTACTTATATTTTTTAGAGACATTTCAGAATTATCTAGATGAATTGCCTTTGGGTACTCGTATAATATGATGTATTATCGTCAAGATGGGGATTCTCCACATTAAGCCGCTATTGTTAAAGATTACTTAAACAATATTGTCTCAAATAAGCGGAACTGAAGTAATGGGCCAATTCGTTGTATAATAAAGGTGGTTGAAGTGGTTTAAAAAATTTAATAAATCAATGGGTGTTAAATAAATGGGTATGTTCTCATAACAAATCGTTAAACTAACTCGAGATACAACCCCTTCACCAAAAATAATGCTTTTGTCCCATTAAAAATCTTAACATTAATAAATGGTCTAATATTCTTTTTTCCAACAAATTTAGAACAATTTTTTGGAGTTCCATTAAATTTGTTAACTGTAATTAACCATTCTTTAAAACACGCTTGTCAGCCTCTAAAAAATGATAAGGAATGTGTCGACTAACAGAACACTTCCCATTTACAAGTTTTTTGAAAATTTACACTTTGGACGATTTGTAAAAGTAACATCGGAATAACCACATTTAAAGCAAAATATTTTATCATCACCCTTGTCACAGGTGTGATAGGTATGACCCATTTGTTTACACTTGAAACATATTGTTGAAGATTTAGCTGCATTCATTTTTGAATTATTGAAAGTTGAATTTGTATTTTTTGGCTTAGCACCAGTAAAATTGACTTTAGGTTTAATATTTTGACTCAATGTACAAGATTTGGGTTTGTATTCAGATTGTCTCTGAAATTCTGAGAAAGAGAATTAAATTTGAATTTAGAATTCTGAGCTTTCACTTGCTTCAATTTTTTGCATAACCCAACCAGATGGAAAATATCAGTAACATTAACAAGAGCTAACTGGGTAGCGAACAAAGTTGGTACATTTTTGATAATAATTTTTAATTGTTCACACTCAGAAGGAGGAACGTCTAATTGTGAAAATAAATTAACTATTTCGGAAATAAAGAGGGCTGGAATTTCATCAAAAGTCTGTTTTCTATCTTAATTTCATTTAATAAAACTTCATCATGTCCTTCGGCTAAAAAGTCACTTTTTAATTTTGAAATAAGTTCGTCCGACAAATGAATTTAGGGCTTAAATGCTCTGAACCATATTAAACCCGTTCCTGAAAATAAATCAATACCAGATAAAAGCATTTCCGACTTTGAAATGTTTCGGGCTACCATCAATTCCTCACATCTTTGTATAAACGTAAAAACTTCTTTTTCACTACCATTAAATTTTAGATTGAATTTATAAACAGGAACAGAACTTTTAGAAACTTGTAAATTTTGAATTAATTTGGAAAAAGCTTCAGCCGGAATACTAACTGAAGTATTAACATTGTCGTTAGGTGACATAGATATATTAGAACTGTCTAAATATGGTAATTCATGATTCAATTTAATGTTTTCATTAATAGATTCAATTGATAATGTAAATACAAAAATTCATTATTAAAAGTGATATAATTCAAACGTTTCAAAATATACAATAAACGAGTATGAAGTCTAGAGTATTCTCCTCTACTAGGTTTATGTTTAAACAAATTAATCAAAGATTGAATGTTATAAAGTTTGTCTTTTAATAATTCCAATTTCATGGTTTGGTGTATTTCAACTTTCTTATACGAATCAAATAAATTTGGATCAATCCTTTCTAAATTTAATTTACGCCTTAGTAATTTACGTTTCTCATCAACAGTTAACCTTTCCGCAGCATTAAAATTTCTGTAATTTCTCTATTAGTAACTCATCACTATGTAGAATATCTACTAAATAATTCAAATCTGATATGGTAACGAATGATACATAAACACAAACAATAAAGCTTCACTAATTGTAAACACAACACAAATATCCAATCGTAATTATAAATTGTTACTATACCTTAAAATGGTCAACTCTAACAATCAAAACTGAAACAAACAAGAGCGGAAATATCCAGCAATATATGGCAATGAAAGCAAATCAAGTCCCTTTGCTCGATGCGCCAGGTATAATAAAGGCGGTTTAAAAAATTTAATAATTTAATGGGTGTTAAATAAATGGATATATATGTTCTCATAACAAATCGTTAAACTAACTCGAGATACAATCACCAAAAATAATGCCTTTGTCCCAGTCGGTAGTTTAAAATAGGCCGGTTCATGCTTTTGTTTAGCTTAATTACAACAATTTATGCTGTGTTATTTCCACTTAACATCAATATAGAAACAGCAATGTAACACTAATAAAAATGATCTCGGACACCAAGCTATTTTTTAATTATGCTCGGAATAACTAAAGCGAGGTTTACAATAAAAATTCTACCAAAATGGAAAAAATAAAAGAATATATAAACTATGTTTATTAACAGTTAAATTTAGGGTTATATAAAATATATCTTAAAAATAGCCTTATACTAAGAAATCATTAAACTTATAAATCTGTTACAAAATATAATACATCTTCTTGAGAACTCCTGGTATTGTAAAAATAAATGCTGAGATGCAAACCTAGGTGATGTAATCCTTGTATCAATGTTGCGCAACATATCGCAATAACATTGCTTTACGTTGTAAACCTCACCAAAATGGAATTTTATTTCTTATAAATTGCTCTTCAAGAAATTTGGGTAATCCAATGTTTATTGCATTCTTTCGAAAGTGCAAAATAAATAATGGGATCTACATTTAGACCTGCATTAAAAGCAAAACGCAATCATAAAATGAAAGCGTACGTAAAAGTATAATTAAAGGTGCAATTAAAAGCGGTAAAATTAAAGTGTCAAAGTAAAAAAAATGCCTGCAAAAAGCAAATGTTTTAGATTTTAGTATTACGAGTTAAGTATTTCGTACCATTAAATCAATGGCATTTGTCACAAAATTTAGGTGGAAACCCAAAAATGGATTTCTGCATCAAACAGCGTACCACAAGAAATGAAAAAATGGACGCTTAGGAAGTGAGATGATGACGCGTTGCGCGAAAATATGAGCAAAAAAATAATTTAAAGAAGTGGGAGCATAAACCCTTAAGAAGATATGCACTTAAGTTACACCAAAATGCAAACTAAGTTGCCTACCACGTACCTATAATTCACTAATAATTAAAATTGTTTTCTTATATTTACAACTAAATGAACGAAGAACATAAATTACGGTATATTTTAATACAACTCAAAATGGGTTGTTACAGTTGGCCGGCCAGTTCACCAGTTCTAGCAATTCTCGATTTTTTATCTGGGGTTTCATAAAAGACTAAATATTTTCAACTTCTACGCAAGATCTCAATCACAGAGAAGAAAAAATTAAACAAAATTATTCGTCATGTCTCCAAAAAGGATAAATGATTGTTATAAATCTTATTTAAGTAGATTTAGGCTGACCACTAGAAACAGTGGACGTCAATTTGAACATTTGATATATACTCAGTGGCACAGAAAAAAGAACTCCCAGTAATAATCAATTTATTTGAACAACTTTTGGTACACGTGTATAAGTGTATTGAGTTAGACTAGTAAACGACCAAAACTTGATAAAAATTAAACTGTTAACTTTTTCAAAAAAAATTTAAAAATGTGTTGCGCCACCACGATGTCTTATGCACCTATTAACACCTCTGGGCATACTCCTAATGACATGATCAATTTCCTCCTGAGGAGTCTCATCCCATGTTATCTGTAACTCATGCTGCAGAGCCACTAGAGTTTGTGGGGGGTGGGGGTAAATTGAGTAATCTTCTTTCCATAATATCCCAGACGTGCTGGATGGGTGACAGATCGGGTGACCAAGGCAACAAAGCAACTTGATTGGCCTCAAAGTTAACCAAAGAACTCCTAGCAACATGAAGTCGTGCATTGTATTGTTGGAATGTCGTGTTGAGGATGGTCTGAACATAAGGTACAGTACGAGGTTCTGCGATCTTCTGAATGTAGCGCGCAGCGGTCATGTTACCTCTAATGAAGACCAAAGGTGACCTACTTCCAATAACAATAGCCCCTCCCCCATACCATAACTCCAACTGTGTGGTGCACATGCCTTACCACAGAAAATTGGGGATCTTGTCTTTCACTACGCCGTCTTCTCACCCTTACACAACCGTCATGCATGCCCAAACAAAATCTGGACTCATCACTGAAGACAATTGAATTCCATTCTTGGTCCCAATTTGCCCGTTCTCTACACCATGCTAGACGATCACGTCGGTGCCCAGCAGTCAGTGGTAGCACAAAATGAAAAGAGTCCAAAAGTTCTTATCCGGCGATAAACAGTTCGGATCCTAATCGCCCTTCCATGTTCGGCAAACCGATCTTCGGCTTTTATGGTTCTTCGAGGATGTCCAGTACGTCTCATCCTTCGTGTACGGCCCTCTTGGTTCCATTCTTGAACATAGACAGCCACAGTGTTCAAGCTCCGCTGCATTCTATCAGCTACATCTCTCATAGATAAACCAGTCTCTCGTAAGCCCATAATTCGACCCCTATCACACTCATTGAACTGCCGAAAATTTTGATGTCTTCGCAGTCGAGGCATTGTGATTCAATTAAAGAAGCTTTTTGTGATGTGTTTTACACGTCTTAAATGACAACTGTAGTTACAAAAGGTTTTAAGGCTACATGATCGTAAATGTTTTTGAAAGAGGTTAACGCAAAAACCTGATCGTTTCTTATCTTAACATAAACAAACATATTCCCAATTTTTTTTACAAAATATTCATTATTACTGGGTATTCTTCTTTCTATGTTACTTAGTATAATTGTATAATTGTTAATTGATATTAGTATATACTTCAGTTGTTTCTACAAATTTAAAATAACATTTTCTGATAACTTTGATGAAGCAGGCACGCACACACGTACGCACGCACGCACGCACACATACTCGCTCGCACGCAAGCATGCACGCACCCAGACACACACACACACACACACACACACACGCACGGCCGATCTTGACGTAAATTTGTCAAATGTGAAATGATGTCATAAGTCGATTTGGCGTTACTGAAAGTAATTTTCATTGCTTAACCTTATATACCTACCTATGTACGAAATATATGTAGGTGGGAAGTTAAAACACGAAAAGCGAGGTTAATGCTTACTAGTCACCCAAAATTTTGAAAATGCACGATTTTTTCGATTAAGGTATTGAACTGACATCTGAGAAATGCAGTACTGCAGAGACCGAGCATTTATCTGTAGTTTTCGAAACGTTCTATGTAATTACCCTTATCATCAAGGAACAATCAAATTTAAAACAAGCGCTCTTTCCTAGCTCAATGCTGTTTTTCCAAAAGGGGTTGTTAATGATGTTCTATAAACACTATGTTTTTATATGGTAACAACAGAAGAATGTACTTAATCTGAGAAATAACGTATTAGACTGTAGGATATATTGATGAGAATAATAAACTAGAATTAATGTGTAACTATGATGTTCATTGCATTTTGTGACTTTACTTGTTTTTTTGCCTGAATTTATCCCGCCCTGACCTGAGGAGTATTGTGTAACATAGCTTAAATTTAAATCGTAAATGACGTTTTACATGGTTACTAAAATATGTCGCTAAATTTACCGATATACAGTGCGCTCAAAAGGTAACGGACAAATTATTTTCGAAATCATTAATTTGTGGTCAAAATCCTGCAACATGTCGATTTTTTATTTTGATTCCGGATATGACATCAAAGTTCATATCTTTAATTGGAAACCCTGTATGTTCTTTGCGGAAATCGATGCAACTCTTTCTCCTGAGTTTAAAAATGCCCTATTTATTGGGATTATTTGAAACTGTAGGCCCGATATTAATTATTAAATGTGGCGTAATTCGAAAAGTGATGTGGTGTTAGTGTTGTCCATGCTCGCGCTAAATTAAGAATTTGGTTACTAAACAGTGCACAACACTTAAAATAAACATAAACTGAATGAAAACATACATAAAACAAAACTTGAAATGGTTTTGTCTTCCGGTGACAAAAATACGTAATTCAAGTCTACCTATAACGATACATAAATATGCGGTTTTCGGCCGCTTGAAGATAAAAAATAAACTCCATATCGAGTTGCCTAGTTGCTTGTTGCTTTGACAAAAGCCTAACACATAAGTATCGTTCTTGACTAATACCGCACCACTTTTCCAATTATGCTACATTTAATAATTAATACTGTTTCAAATAATTCCAATAAATGGGGAATTTTTCAACTCAGGAGAAAGAGTTGCATCGATTTTCGCGAAGAATATACAGGGTTGCCATTTAAAAATATCAACATTGACGTCATATCCGAAAAGTGTGCAGCGCCATCTACATGTGCGACACAGCATAAAGTCCGGAATCAAAATAAAAAATTACTTGTGGCAGGATTTTGACCATAAAAGTAGGAGAGAGGCACTTGACGCCATCTTGGATTTTCTGGGGAAAACCCACCTCTCACTTTTTTATACGCCCTCGTAGGGGACGCGTTTTTCCACCCCTATGGTTTCTTTTCGGAGGCCTTTTTCAACCCTTGATGGATTTTCATCCCTAATTAAGGCCTTTTTGTTTTTACTCGCTTACTTGAGGGGCGTATTTTTTTACCCCTATTTTATGACAGCTCACGTATAGGACGCGTTTTTTTTCAACCCCTAATAATGTTGTATTAAGAGCCTTTTTGACAGCAATTTTTGTACCTGCTCACGTGAGGGGCAGATGTAGGGGTTGGTCTTGGACTTGGGGTTGGTCTTGGACCTGGAGTTGGTCTTAGGGTTATTTTTGATGGTCATCTAATTAAGGTTCTTTTGGTTGTATTAAGAGCAGTACCCCTGGAGGGTAGGCAAACGCACACGCATACAATGTTGGAAATTGTATAATTACACTAATAAGATATTATTATTATTAAAATGATCGATCCTATGGTAAAATGGTCATATGCTATTGAGTACGTTCGGATGATCTTTACCTATACGAGAAATTTATCTATACGTTGTATTTCTAATAAGGAGGTTCTTGTAAGACATGTGTAGGCATTCGCAACTTGTTCTCGAGCCTTCGCCCCTTGTCTGGTTGGAATGGATGGGACCCTAACCATGACAAGTGTAGACATATCGTGGCCCCAATTGTAGGGGTTCTAACTTAAACAGCTGTAGGCCTTCCGTCAACAAAATTGTATTCTAATAAGGACCCTAGTGTAAGACAGGACTTGTACAGGGTTTGGCCCTGGCCCGTTTGAGTTAAAATTGATTTTACCATCTAGTGACGTACAGACTAATGAACATTTTCTATAATAGAAGTTGATAATGACACCTTTCCCCCAGGCCCTCATTTTTTCTCTCCCCCCACACACACACACACACACACACACACACACAACACACACACACACACACACACACACACACACAACACAACACAACAAACAAACCAATTAATTTCAACAACAATTGAGACATATCAACCAGATCAATCTCAATCAATCAACCGAAATTACTTACATTTGGGAAACAGATTACAGTTCAAAACAAACATTAAAGTCTAATTAAATATGACGTGAAATAATAAATAACCCCTTTAATGAATCAGTATACAGACCCCTAAACAGACACCACCATAACAAAACAATAAAACCAAAAACACACACACACACACACTCACACACGCACACGCACACGCACCCCAACGCCCGCCGCAAACCCACCACCCCAACACGCACAGACACAACAACCGCCCACGCCCGCCCCACACACACACACACACACACACAACACAGACACACACCACAAACACACACACACAACACACACACACACACACACACAACACACCAAACACACCACAAAACACACACACACACACACACAACACAACACAACACACACAAAAACAACAAATACACACACACACACCACACGCAAGCACAACGCACGCACGCACAACGCACACGCACGCACACGCACCACACCACAACAACGCCACAACAACGCACACCACAACAAGCACGCACAACACGAAACGCACACGCACACCACACCACGCACGCACGCACACGCAACCCACGCAACGCAACGCACCCACACGCAACACGCACACACGCCACCACGCCCCACCACGCACACCACACCCACCCCGCCGCACAGCAACGCACACGCCACGCAAAACACCACCAACGCAAAGACCACCCACCACGCACACGCACACGCCCACGCACACGCACAGCACCACGCACCCGCACGCACACCACCACCACGCACGACACGCGCCACAGCACAACGCCGCAACCCACGCCACGCCCAACCGCCAAACGCAACCGCACGCACGAACGCACGCACGCACGCACACCACGCCACGCACGCCGCCACGCACGCACGCAGCCACGCACGAACAATCACGCACACAAACGCACACGCACGCAAGCACGCCACGCACACGCACAGCACACGCACGCACGCAACACGACACACCAACCACACGCACGAAACCAACACGCACCACAGCACGCACGACACGCACAAGCACCAACCAACACGCACCAACCGCACCGCACCGCACCACGCACCAACACCAACCCAGACACCAGACACCAGACACCAGACACAGACACCCAACACAGACACCAGACACCAGACACAACACAGACACACAGAACACAGAACACAGAACACAAACACAGACACACAGACACCAGACACACAGACACCAGACACGAACACGAGACACCAAGACACCAAGACACAGACACCAGAACCAGACACGAAACACCAGACACAGACCAACACCAGACAACCAGACACAAGACAAGACAAGACACAAGACAAGCCAGACACCAGACACCAGACACCAGACACAAGAAAGACACGAGACACAAACACGAGACAACCAAGACACAGACACCAGACACAGACACAAAGACAAGACACCAGACCAGACACACAGACACAAGACACAAGAAAGACACAAGACACAGACACAAGACACACAGACACAAGACACAGAACACGACACAGACACAGACACACAGACACACAGACACAAACACAGACACAGACACACAAAACACAACACACAAACACAACACACAACACAAACACACAACACAAGACACGAACAACAAGACACAAACACAGACACAAGACAAACACAGACACAAGACAACAGAACACAGACACACAGACACAAACAAGACACAAGACACAGACACAAGACACAAGAAACACAGACACAAACAGACAAGACACAAACACAAACACACAAACAAACACACAACAACACAACACACAACACAAACAAGACACAGACACGAACAAGACACAAGACACAAGACACACAGACACAAGACACAAGAACAAACACAGACACAAGACACAGACACAGACACAAGCACAAGACACAAGACACACAGAACACAGACACACAGACACAACACAAGACACACAACACACAACACACAACACACAACACAACACACAACACAACACAACACAACACAACACAGAACACAGACACAACACAAACACAAGACAACAGACACACAGACACGAACACAGACACAAGACACAACACAGACACACAGACACACAGACAAAACCACAGACACAAAACACAGACACAAACAACACACAGACACAACAAAACACACAAAAACACAAACACAAACACAAGACACAAACACACAGACACAAACACAAGAACACAGACAACACACAGACACAAAACAAGACACAAGACAAACACAGACACAACAAGACACACAGAACACAGACAAACACAGACACACAGACAAACACAGACACACAGAACAAGACACAAGACACCAGACAAACAAGACACGAGACACAGACACAAGACACACAGACACACAACACACAACACAAACACAGACACAAGACACACAGACACAGACACAAGACACCAAACAGAAACACAGACACACAGACAAGACACAAACACAGACACACAGACACACAACAGACACACAGACACAGAACACAGACACAAACACAGACACAAGAACACAGACACAACACACAGACACACAGACACACAGACACACAGAACAAACACAGACACACAGACACACAGACACAGACACAGAACACAGACACAAGACACAAGACACACAAACAAACACAGACACAAGACACAAACACAGAACAAACACAGACACAGACACACAACAACACAACACACAACACAACACACACAACACAACACAGAACACAGAACACAGACAGACACACAGAAACACACAGACACACAGACAACACAGACAACAGACACAAGACACAGAACACAGACACAGAACAAACACAGACACACAGACAAGAAAAACACAAGACACAACAAGAACACAGACACACAGAACACAGAAACACAGACACACAGAACACAGACACACAGACACACAGACACAAACAAGACACACAGACACAAGACAAACACAGACACAAGAACACAGACAACAACAAACACAGACACAAGACAACAGACACACAGACACACAGACACAACACAACAGACAAACACAGACACAGACACAAACACAGACACAAGAACGACACAAGACACACAGACAACAGACAACACAGACACACAACACAGACACACAGAACAAACACAGACACAAACACAACACAGACACAGACACACAGACACACAGAACAACACAGACACACAGACAACAGAACACAGACACAAACACAAGACAACAGAACACACAGACACACAGAACAGAACAACACAAACACAGACACACAGAAAAGACACAGACACACAGACACAAGACACAAGACACAGACACAAGACACAACAAGACAAACAGACACAGAACAAGAACAACACAGACACAAGACACAAACAAGACACAGACACACAGACAACAGACACAAGACACACAGACACAACAAAACAAGAACACAGACACAAGACACACAGACACACAGACACACAGAACAAACACAGACACGAACACAGAACAAGAACACAGAACACAGACAAACACAGACACAGAACACAGACACACAAACACAGACACACAGACACAAGACACAAGAACACAGACACACAGACACAACACAGACACAGACAACAGAAAACACAGACACAAGACAACACAGACACACAGACACAGACACAAGACACAAGACACAACAAACACAGACACACAGACACAAGAACAAACACAGAACAACACAGACACAACAGACACACAGACACAAACACAAACACAACACAAGACACACAGACACACAGAACAACACAGACACACAGAACAACACAGACAACAGACACCAAGACACAGACACACAGACACAAGAACACAACAACACAGACACAAGACACAAGAACACAGACAACAGACACAAGACACAGACACAACAAGACACAAGACACAGACACACAACACACAGACACAAGACACAAACAACAAACACAGACACACAGAAACAACCAACAGAACACAGACACACAGACACGAACAAACACAGACACAACAACACACAGACACACAGAACACAGACACACAGACACAAGAACAAAACACAGACACACAGACACACAGACACAAGACACACAGAAACAGACACACAACAAACACAGAACACAGACACAAGACACGCACAGACACGACACGCAAACACAGACAACCAACACCAGACACGCCAGACACCAGACACCAGAACACAGACACCAGACACCAGACACCAGACACAAGCACACGCCAGACACAAACACAGACACACAGACACAAGACACAAACAGACACAGACACACAGAACACAAACACAGACACAAGACACACAGAACAAACACAAGAACAAGAAACAGACACAAAAAGACAACAGACACGACACAAGACACAGACACAAGACACACAGACACAAGAAAACACAGACACACAGACAAAAACAGACACAAGACACAGACACAAGACAAAGAACAACACAGACACAAGACACAGACACACAGACACAAGACACAAGACACAAAAAACACAACACACAGACACACAGACACAGACACAGACACACAGACACACAGACACACAGACACACACGACACACAGACACACAGACACACAGCACACAGACACGACACAACACAAACACAGACACAAGAAACAACAAGACACAAGACACGCAAAGACACACAGACAAGCAACACGCAGACACGCCAGAACAAGCAAGACAAAGCCAGACACGCCAGACACGCAGAACGCCAGACAACGCAACACCAGACAAAGAAAAGACACGCAAGACACCAGACACCAGACCAAACCAGACACAAGACACAGACAAACACAGACAAACACAAGACACAGAACAACACACAGACACACAACACACAGAACACAGACACACAGAAACAAACACAAACACACAGACACACAGAAACACAGACCAAAACACACACAGACACACAGACACACACACAGACACAGACACAAGACACACAGACAAACAAGAAAACACAGACAACAGACACAAGACACAAGACACAAAACAGACACACAACACAAACACAAACAAACACAGACACAAACAAGACACAACAAGACACGAACACAGAAAACAAGACACACAGACACACAGAACAAACACAGACACACAGACACAAACACAGACACACAGACACACAAAACACACAGACACACAGACACAAGACACACAGACACACAGACACACAGACACAACACAGACACACAGACACAACACAGACACCAAACAGAAACACAGACCAAAACACAAAGACACACAGAAACACACACACAACACACACAACACACAACACACAGACAACACAGACACAACACACAGACACACAGACACAGACACACAGACACAAACAAGACACAAAAACAGAACAAGACACAGACACACAGACACACAGACACAAAACAAACACAAGACACACAGACACACAGACACACAGACACAGACACAAGACACACAGACACACAGCAACAGACACAAGACACAACAAGACACACAGACACACAGACACACAACAAAGAAAACAACAGACACAAGACACAAGACACAGACAAGACAAGACACACAGACACAAGACACAACAAGACACAAGACACACAGACACACAGACAAGACAAAGACACAAGACAAAAAGACACAAACAGACACAAGACAAACAAGACACAAGACAACAGACACACAGACACAAACAGACACAAGACAAAACAAGACACAAGACAAACAAGACACAGACACAAGACAAAAACACAAACACAACACACACACGACAAACACAGACAAAACAGACACACAGACACAAGACACAAGACAACAGACACACAGACACACAGAACACAGACACACAGACACAACAAACACAGACACACAGACACGAACACAGACACAGACACACAGAACACAGACAAACAACACAGACACACAGAACAAACACAGACACACAGACACACAGACACGACACAAAGACACAGAACAAACACAGACAAACACAGACACAAAACAAGACAAAAAGACACACAGAACAAGACAAACACAGACACACAGAACACAACAAAACACACAAGACACACAGACACAAACAAGACAAACACAAACACACAGACACAGAACACACAAGACACACAGACACACAGACACACAGACACAGACACACAGACACAAGACACAAGACACAAGACACAAGACAAAGACAAACAGACACACAGACACAGACACACAGAACACAGACACACAGACACACACAGACACACAGAACACAGACACAAGACACGACAACAGACACAAACACAGAACACAAACACACAGACAAAGACACACAACACGACACAAGACACAAGACACAAGACAACACAACAACACAACACACACAAACACACACAAACACAAACAAACAAGACAAGACACACAGACACAGACACAAGACAACAGACACACAAACACAGACACAAGACACAAACAAGACACACAAAAGACAACAGACACAAGACACACAGACACACAGAACACAGACACACAGACACAGACAAACACAAGACACAGAACAACACAGACACAAGACAAACACAGAAACAACACAGACACAAACAAGACACAAGACACACAGACAAACACAGAACAACACAAGACACACAGACACAAACAAACACAGACAACAGAACACAGACAACAGACAAAGACACAAGACAACAGACACGACACAAAACAACACAGAACACAGACACAAGACACACAGACACAAGACACAAGACACACAGAACACACAGACACAAGACACACAACACAAGACAACAGACACAAGACACAAGACAAAGACAACACAGACACACAAACACAAGACACAACAGACACAAGACACAAGACACAGACAACAAGACACACAAGACACAAGACACACAGACACAAGACAAAGACAACAGACACAAGACACACAGACACAGACACACAGAACACAGACACAACAGACACAAAGACACAAGACACACAGAAAACACAGAACACAGACACACAGAACACAGACACACAGACACACAGACACAGAACACAGACACACAGACACAAGACACAGAAACAAACACAGACACAACAAACACACAGACACAACACACTTAAAAACACACAGACACACAGAAACACACAGACACAGACACACAGACACAAAACACAGACAACAGACAACATAACAGACAACACACAGACACACAGACACACAGACACACAGAACAACACAGACACACAGACACAAGACACAGACACACAGACACACAGACACACAGACACACAACACAAGACACAAACAAGACACAAGAACACAGACACAAGACACACAGACACACAGACACACAGACCCAAAAACACAGACACAAAAGACAAACAAGACACAAGAACACACAGACACACAAACACAGACACACAGACAACAGACACACAGACACAACACAGACACACAGACACACAGACACACAGACACACAGACACACAGACACAGACACACAAACAAGACAACAGACACAAACAAGACAAACACAGACACAAACACAAGACACAAACACAGACGACACAAGACACAAGAACAAACACAGACACAAGACACAGACACACAGACACAGACACACAGACACAAGACACAACAAACACAGACACAAGACACACAGACAACACAGACAAAACAAGACACAACAAAGACAAAGACACAGACACAAGACACAAACAAACACAACACAAACAAACACAGACACAAGACAACAGAACAAGACACACAGACAAGACACACAGACAAAACACAGACACAGACACACAGACACACAGACAACAGACACAAACACAGACACACAGACACAAGACACACAGACACACAGACACAAGACACAAACAAACACAGACACAAGACACAAGACACAAACACAAGACACACAGACACAGACACAAGACACAACAAGACACAAACAAGACACAACAACACAGACACAAGACAAACACAAGACACAAGACAAACACAGACACAGACACACACACAAAACAGACAACACAGACAACACACAGACACAAGACACAACAAGACACAACACAGACACAAACAGACACACAGACACAACACAGACACACAGAACAAGACACACAGACACAAGAAACAACACAGACAAACACACAACACAGACACACAGACACACAGACACACAGACACAAGACACAAACAGACACACAGACACACAAACACACAACACAAACACAGACACACAGACACACAGACACACAGACACACAGACACACAGACACAGACACAAGACACACAGAACACACAGACACAAACACAGAACACAGACACAGACACACAGAACAAACACAGACACACAGACACAAACACAGACACACAGACACAGACACAAGACACAAGAACACAGACACACAGACACAGACACACAAACAAAACACAGACACACAGACACAGACACACAGACACAAGAACACAGACACACAGACACAACACAACACACAACACACAACACAACACAACACACAGAACACAGACACAGACACAAGACACACAACAACAAGACACAAGACACAAGACAACAGACACACAGAACACAGACACAAACACACAGACAAGACACACAGACACAGACAAGACACAGACACACAGACACAGACACACAGAACACAGACAAACACAGACACAAACAAGACACAAGACAAACACAGACACAAGACAACAGACACACAGACAAAGACACAAGACACAACAAACACAAACACAGACACAAGAACACAGACACACAGAACAACACAGACACACAACACAAGACACAAGACACACAGACACACAACAACAGACAACAGAACAAGACACAAGACAAAACAGACACAAACACAACAAAACACAAGACACACAAGACACACAGACACAGACACAAACACAGACACAAACAAGACACACAAGACACAACAAGACAAAACAAAGACACACAGACACAAGACACAAACACAGACACAAGACACACAGACAAAACAAGACAAACACAGACAAAACACAGACACAAGACACAGACACAAGACACAAAAACAAGACACAAGACACAACAAGACACAAACAACACAGACACACAGACACACAGACACAAGACACAAGACACAGACACAAACAACAAGACACAACACAGACACACAGAACACAGACACACAGAACACAGACACAAGACACACAGACACAGACACAAGACACAAACAAGACACAAGACAACAGACAAAGACACAAGACACACAGACACACAGACACACAAACAAACAGACACACAGACACACAGACACACAGACACACAGACACAGACACAAACAGACACACAGACACAAGACACAAGACACAGACAACAGACACACAGACACAAGACACAAACAGACACACAGACACAAGACACACAGACAAACACAGACACACAGACACAAGACACACAGACAAACACAAAGACACACAGACACAAGACAAGACACAAGAACACAGACACAAAGAACACAGACACACAGACACAAGACACAAACACACACAGACACACAGACACAAACAACACAAGACAAAGAACACAACACAGACACACAACATGAACAGAACAAACACAGAACAAACACAGACACAAGACACAAGACACACAGACACAGAACACAGACACACAGACACAAACACAGAACACAGAACACAGACACCAAACCAAGACAAACACAACAAACACAGACAACAGAAACAACACAGACACAAGACACAAACAACAAACACAGACACACAGACACACAGACACACAGACACACAACAAACACACAGACACACAGACAAACACAGAACACACAGAACACAGACACAAACACAGACACAAGACACAAGACAAGAAAAACACAAACACAGACACAAGAACACAGAACACAGAACAACACAAACAAGACAAAAACACAAGACACAGACACACAGAAACACAGACACAAGACAAGACACACAGAACAAGACACAAGAACAAACAACAGACAACAGACACAGACACAAAAGAAACAAACACAAAGACAAACACAGACACACAGACACACAACAAACACAGACACACAGACACACAGACACAAGACACACAGACACAAACCAAGACACACAGAAACAACACAGACACACAGACAAAACACAAGACACAAACAACAAACACAGACACACAGAACACAGACACACAGAAACAACACAGACAACACACAGACACAAGACACACAGACAAGACACAGACACAACAAACACAGAACAAACACAGACACAAGACACACAGACAAGACACACAGACACACAGACACACAGACACAAGACACAGACACAAGAACACAGACACAACACAGACACACAGAACAACACACAGACACAACAAACACAGAACACAGACACAGACACAAGACACACAACAACACAGACACACAGACAAACACAGACACAAGACACACAGACACAGACACACAGACACAAACACAGACAAAACAGACACACAGACACACACAGACACACAGACACACAAACACAGACACACAGACACACAGAACAAACACAGACACAGACACACAGACACAAGAACAAACACAGACACACAACACACAGACAAACAACAGACACACAGACACACAGACACAAGACACACAGAAACACACAGACACACAGACACAACACAAACAAGACACAGACAAACACAGACACAAGACACACAGAACAACACAGACACACAGACACAAGACAAAGACACAAACAAGACAAGACACACAACAAAGACACAAACAGACACACAGACACAGACACAAGACAAACAAAACAAGACACAAGACACAAACAAGACAAAACACAGACAACAGACACAAGACACAAGACAAACACAACACACAGACACAACAGACACACAGACACACAAAACAAGACACACAGACACACAGACACACAGACACACAACAACAACACAAACACAAGACACACAGACAAGACACACAGAAACACAGACACAAGACACACAGACACAACACAAGACAAAACACAAGACACAAGACACAACACACAGACACACAGACACACAGACAAAGAACAAGACACAAAACAAGACACAAGACACACAACACAACAAGACAAAGACAACAAAACAGACACAAACACACAGACACACAGACAACACAGAACACAGACACACAGACACAGAACACACAAGACACAAACACAGACACAGAACACAGACACACAGACACAACAACACAACACAGACACACAGACACAAACACAGAACACAGACACACAGACACAACACAGACACAAGACACAACACACAGACACAAGACACAAGACAAAGACACAAGACACAACACAAGACACACAGACACAGAACACAGACACACAGACACACAGAACACACAGACACACAGACACAAAACAACACAGACACACAGACACAACAAAGACACACAGAACACAGACACAAGACACACAAACAAAGACAAGACACACAGACACACAGACAACAGACACAGACACACAGACACAGACACACAGACACACAGACACACAGACACAAGAACACAGACACACAGACAAGACACACAACACACAGACACAAGACAACAGACACAAGAACACAGAAACACAGACACACAGACACAAGACACCAAAAACACAGACACACAGACACAACACACAAGACACAAGACACAGACAACAGACACAAAAAAACAAAAAAGCCCGCCAAAAAGAAAAAAACAAACACAAACAAAAAAAGAAAAAAAAAAAAAAAAAAAGGGCCCGACAAACAAAACAACAAACAAAACAAAAAGGGCCACGAAAAAAAAACCAAACAAAAACCCCCCGGACAAAAAACACAAAAAGACCCGACCAAAACCCCACCCAAAGCCAAAAAAAAAGCAAAACAAAAAAAAAAGAAAAAACAAAGAAAAGCCAAAAACACAAAACGAAAACCCCACAAGACAAGAAAACCAACAAAAAAAAACGCAAAAACCAAAAGAAAAGAACCACAAACCCAAAACCCAACCCCACCAAAACGCCCAGAACCGGAAAAACCAAACCCCCCAACCTGAAACCAAAAAGCCCGAATCCCAAAACCCAAAAAGACACCAGACCCCCAAAAACAAAAAAAGCCGACAAAAACCGCCACGAACCCAAGAAAAGCCCGACGCCCGACCCCAAAAAAAGAACACAAAAAGCCCGAAAACAGCCCAAAAAACCACACGAACAAGAAAAAAAAAAAAAAAAAAGACACCAGAAAAAACCCCAAGCCAGAACAACAAAACCCAAACCCAAAAAAAAGGCAAAAAAAGAACCAAACCAACCCCAAAACCCGGGGCCAAAGAAAAAAAACCGCAAAGGGCAAAACCCACCCCGGGAAACCCAAAACCAAAGCCCCAAAAAAAAAAACCCAAAAAACCCAAAGGAAAAACCCAAAAAAGCCCCCAAAGAAAAGAAAAGGCCACAACCCAACAACAAAAAAAAAAAAAAAAAGGGGCCCAAACCAAAACACACCACAAACCCCAAAACCACCCCACAACCACACAACCCACAAACCAACACAACCCAACAACCCAAACAACAATAAAACAAACCCCAAGACACACAAAAAAACCCCCAACCCAAAAACAAAGGGAAACAAAAAGCCCAAAAAAAAAGCAAAAAAACCCCAAAACCAAAAGGAAAAGCACAAAAAAAAAAAACAACCACACAAACAACCACACCAAACAAGGGAAAAACCAAAAAAAAAACACAGACACCAAGAAAAGGGCCCAAGAAAAAACCCAAACCAACCAACGAAAAAAAGAAAAACCCAAAAACCCCAAACAAAAACACCAAAACCAAACCCCCCCCCCACAACCCCAAAAAAAAACCAAACAACAAAAACCCAAACCAAACCAAGACCCAACCAACAGCAAACCCCGAACAAAACAAAACAAAAACCAAAACACGACAAAAACCCGCCACCCAAAAAACAAAAAACAACCCAACAGAACAAAACAAACCCAAAAAAAAGGGACACCACACCAAACACCCCCCCCACACAACCAACCCAACAAAAAAAACAAACCAAAAAACACACAACACCCAAAACAAAACCCACCACAACAACCCAAAAACAACCAAAGAAACCCAAAACCCAACCCCAAAAAAACAAACCAAACCAAAAACGAAACAAAAGCCAAAAAACGAAAAAACACCCCGCAACCAAACACGACCCCAAACAACCCAACACCAAACACAAAAAACCCAAACACACCAACACACACACACAACCCAAACCCCACAACCAGAACCACAACACAACACAACCCAACCAACACACAGCACCAACACCAAAACACAGAAAACAGACAACAGACACAGACACACAACACACCCCAAAAACCCCAAAAACAGACACACAGAACACAGACACACAAACAACAACCAAACAACACACCCAAAACAACAGGAAAAAAACCAACACAAACACACAACACCAACACAACAACACAGACACAAACACAACACCAACACACAGAACCAACACCCCAAACACCAAAACACGACAACCAGACACAACACCAGACACCAGACACCAAGACACCGCCCCCAAACACAACACCAGACACGCAACAAACACAACAACCAAAACCAAAGACACAGAACACAACCCACACAAAACACAAACACACAGACCAAAAGACACAGAACACAGAACACAAACACAAACACAGACAACAGACACAACACACCAAAAACAAAAACACACAAAAAACCCCCAAAAAACACAAGACACAAACAAAACCAAAACAGCACAAACAAACAAAAAAAAAACAAAAACAAAAAACAAAAAAAAAAACAAAACACAAAAACAGACACAGACACAAACACAGACACAAGACAACAGACACAAGACAAACACAGACAAACACAGACACAGACACAAGACACAAGACAAACAAGACACAAAACAAGAACACAGACACACAGACACACAGACACAAGACACACAAACACAAGACACACAGACACAAGACACACAGACACACAGACACACAGACACAGACAACAGACACAGACACACAGACACACAGACACAAACACAAACAAGACACAGACAACAGACACAAGACACAAGACAAACACAAAACACACAGACACACAAGAAAAGAAAAAACAAGAACAAGACAAACACAAGACACAAACAAAAGACAAACAAGACACAAACAAAGACAAACAAGACAAGGACACACAGACACAGACACACAGACACAAGACAACAGCACAGACACAGAACACAACAGACAAGACACAAGACACAAGACAAGACACGACACAAGACACACAGACACACAGACACAGACACAAACACACAGACACAAAACACAGAACACAACACACAGACACACAGAACACAGACACAGACACACAGACACACAGACACAAACACACAGACACAAGACACACAGACACAAGACAAGAACAAGACACACAGACACAAGACAAGACACAAGAAACAGACACAAGACACACAGACACACAGACACACAGACACAACACAGACACACAGACAAAGACACAAACACAAGACAAGACACAGACACACAGAACAACACACAGACACACAGAACAGAACACAGACACACAGACACAGACACAAGACACAAGACAAAGACACAAGACAAGAAAAACAAGACAAAGAAACACAGACACACAGACACACAGACACAGAACACAGACACACAGACACACACAGAACACAGACACACAGACACAAGACACACAGAACACAGACAAACACAGACACAAACACAAGACAACAGACACAAGACAACAGACACAGACACAAGACACAAGACACAAACAGAACAGAACACACAGACACAAGACACACAGAAACACAGACACAGACACAGACACACAGACACACAGACACACAGACACACAGACACACAGACACAGACACACAGAACACAACACACAACACACAGACACGAACACAGACACACAGAACACAGACACACAGACACACAGACACAACACAGACACCCAAAGACAAACAAAACACAGACACACACAGACACACAGACACAGAACACAGACACAGAACACAGACACAGAACACAGACACAAGACACACAGACACAGACACACAGACACACAGACAAAGACACAGACACAAGACACAGAACACAGACACAACAAACACACAGACACAGAACACAGACACAGAACACACAGACACAAGACACAAGACAAGACACAAGACACACAGACACACAGACACACAGACACAAGACACAAGAAACAACACAGACACAGACCAACAACAAGAACACACAGACACACAGACACAGACACAGACACACAGAACACAGACACACAGACACAAGACACACAACAAGACACAAGACACACAGAAACAACACAGACACACAGACACACAGACACACACAGACACAAACACAGACACACAGACAAAGACACAAACAGACACAAGAACAAAACACAGACACAAGAACACAGACACAAGACACACAGACACACAGAACAACACAGACACACAGACACACAGACACACAAACAAGACACAAGAACAAACACAGACACAAGACACACAGACACACAGACACAAGACACACAGACACGAAAAACAAACAAGACACACAGACACAAGACACAAGACACACAGACACACCAAAAGACACACAACAAAGACAAACACAGACAAACACAGACAAACACAGACACACAGACACAAACAGACACACAGACACGAACAGACAAAGACACACAGACACACAGACACACACACAGACACACAGACACACAGACACACAGACCAAACACAGACACACAGACACAGACACACAGACACACAGACACAAGAACACAGACACAAGACACAAGACACAGACACACAGAAAAACAAGACACAAGCACAAGACACACAGACACACAGACACAAAAGACACACAGAACAAGACACACAGACACACAACACACAGACACAGACACAAACACGAACAGACACACACAAGACACAAGACACACAGACAAACACAGACACACAGACACAAGACACAAACAAAGACACAAGACACAAGACACAAACACACAGACAAACACAGACACAACAACACAACACAAGACACACAGACACACAGACACAGACAACAGACAACAGACACACAGACACACAGACACAAGACACAAGACACAGACACACAGACAACAACACAGACACACAACACACACACACACAACACACACACACACACACACACACACACACACACACACACACACACATAAATACAAATTTAAAAAACCAACCACAGATTAGAAAAAATAGTTTAGAACACATACAAAATTGTTTCATAGAAAAAAAAGAAAAGTAATAATTACTTATATATAACATGGAGTTAAATTAAATTAACATGTTTTTAAGAATATCAAACTGATATAATGGAAATAATAGGCAAAATTTTAATGGTTTTATTATTATACAATAAACAATTTTCAACAATACGTACGTGCTATTGTAGATCTGATTTATGACGTCATTATAAAGTTCATACATTTTAAAAATCTTTATAGACATTTTGTTACAATATCAAAAACATGTTATATATATATATATATATATATATATATATATATATATATATATATATAATACGCTTACCTTTGAAGCGTTTTTTCATTCAGATGTGCCATACGTTGAACTGAAATGTTTTTTATACGTGTCCACATGTAGTCTCACTAAACACGCTCTCTGTGAATGGTTGGATATAAACTGGCTATTACATTCCGATCATAAACTAATTTAGAAAGAAATACAGAAAACCTGATTTCTGCTACTCGTATTTAGCAATTATGTACTTATGAAATAAGAGTGACGTACTCTAATTTACTTGAAATTTCATAGAGCGCATCACCATCATCGAGATTTTGAGATACATTCACCTCATCGTCTTCACCTTGAACGATTATATTGTAACAACCTATAAAGCAGCTAATAATCCTAACAGTTTTATCAGACATTATTACTACATGGACACGAGGTTATCCCTAAATTAACTGGTTTCAACACGGTTCTGGAAATGCTTCAAAACTTTCAGCTCCTTCTCACAAGCTGTACCGTATTCATTTCTTCCAATTTTATCTGCATTCTGTTTCGAGACTGCGTTTTCTAACACATAAACAGAATCTTCAATACTGTGATGCGTGTAGCAGCAAAACACGTTAGCTAGCTAATTTCACCTCTCTATTATTTTACACGTAAGCCTGACCTTATCATAAATACATCTGTCAAAAAGCTAATTAAACATAACTCCACGGACTGGGCATAGCAAGCAAGCAGCGTTACCAATTATGGCTTTTTAGTCAACACAATATTGTCTACAACTACATACAATCGACCATCATTGCTTTAGCACGACGAGCAAACGAAAACACGCACGCAGGTACGCACGCACCAATGCAAGCACGCACGCATGCACACATGTACGCACGCACGCACGCACGCGCGCACGTACTCATGCACGCACGCACGCACACACACACACACACACACACACACACACACACACACAAACACACGCACACACACACATACACACACACACACACACACACACACGCGCGACACAAATACAGACACACACACACACACACACACACACACACACACACACACACACGAGCGCGCGAAAACACGCAAACTCAAAAACACACCAACACAAAAAACATGCAAACACAAAAACACGCTAACGCGAAAAAACGTAAAACGAAAACACGCAAATACGAAAACACACAAACGAAAACACGCTAACACGAAAACACGTTAACACGAAAACATGCTAACCCAAAAACACACAAACGAAAAAAACGCTATCACGAAAACACGCTAACACAAAAATACGCAAACGTGAAGACATACAAATGCGAAAACACGTGAAACGAAAACACGCAAATACGAAAACACACAAACGAAAACACGCCAGCGAAAGACACGCCAGCGAAAACTCGTAAAGCTGCAAACATGAATCAAGACGGGAAGCACCGTTAGGAAAAACAAGTTTATTGACAAAATTGAATGAAAGCTTAGCGTTTGAAAATATATTATTATTATTATAAACAGCAACAATACTTCATTTTTATTTAATAACAACCTTTATAGGTCTTCTTCTTCTTCTTGAACCGTGATTCGTCGCTATCATCATCATCATGGTTTTGAAATTCGTCCTTCTCCTCTACCTCATCGCTCTTCTTCCTCTTCTGTGAATCATCACCATTCAAGATAATGATGGAAGCGATGACGTGATGAGCTGAATGTATCTCACATCCAGGGTGATGGTGATAATTTACAGAAGAGGAAGAAGTGCGATGAGGTAGAGGAAAAGGACGAATCCCAAAACCATGATGATGATGATAGCGACGAATCGTTCAAGAAGAAGAAGAAGAAGAAGACCTGTGAAGGTTGTTATTAAATGAAAATGAAGTATTGTTGTTGTTTATAATAATAATAATATATTTTCATACGCTAAGCTTTCATTCAATTTTGTCAATAAAATTGTTTTCGCATTTGTATGTCTTCGCGTTTGCGTATTTTTGTGTTTGCGTGTTTTCGTGATAGAGTTTTTTTGGTTTGTGTGTTTTTGTGTTAGCGTGTTCTCGTGTTAGCGTCTTTTCGTGTTAGCGTGTTTTCGTTTGTGCGTTTTCGTGTTTGCGTGTTTTTGCGTTAGCGTGTTTTCGTGTGTGTGTTTTCGTATTTGCGTGTTTTCGTTTTACGTGTTTTCGCGTTAGCGTGTTTTCGTGTTTGCTTGTTTATTGTGTTGGTGTGTTTTTGCGTTTGCGTGTTTTCGCGCGTTCGTGTGTGTGTGTGAGTGTGTGTGTGCGTGCGTGCGTGCGTGCGTGCGTGCGTGCGTACGTGCGTGCGTGCGTGTGTCCATGCGTGCGTGAGTGCGTGCATGAGTACGTGCGTTCTTGCGTGCGTGCGTGCTTGCGTGCGTGAGTGCGTGTGTGCGTGTGTGCGTGCGTGCTTACTTGCGTGCGTGCGTTCATACTTGCGTGCGTGTTTTCGTTTGCTCCTCGCTCTAAAGCAATGATAGTCGATTGTATGTAGTTCTGGACAATTTTGTGTTGACTAAAAAGCCATAATTGGAAACGCTGCTTGCTTGCTATGCCCAGTCCGTGGAGTTATGTTTAATTAGCTTTTTGATAGATATATTTATGATAAGGTCAAGCTTGCGTGTAAAATAATATAGAGGTGAAATTAGCTAGCTAACGTGTTTTGCTGCATTGCACCAAGGGGGCAAATATGGGGCTAAGCTCTACACTTGTCTTATAAGGTTAGGGCCCCATACCATTTCCAACCAGGGGGCCACGACCGGGGACGAAGGCTCGAGAACAAGTTGCGAAGCCCTTCACGTTCTTACAAGAACCTCCTTATTAGAAATACAACGTATAAATAAATGTCTCGTATAGGTAAAATATCATCCAATAGCATATGGCTATTTTAAAACAATAGGATCGATAATTTTAATAATAATAATATCTTATTAGGGTAATTATGCTATTTCCAACATTGTATGCGTGTGCGTTTGCCTAACCTCCAGGGGTACTGCTTTTAATACAACCAAAAGGACCTTAATTAGATGACCATCAAAAATAACCCTAAGACCAACTCCAGGTCCAAGGCCAACCCCAAGTTCAAGACCAACCCCTACATCTGCCCTACACGTGAGCTGGTACAAAAATTGCTGTCAAAAAGGCTCTCAATACAAAAAAAAAATTAGGGGTTAAAAAAAAAAACGCGTCCTATACGTGAGCTGTCATAAAATAGGGGTGAAGAAATACGCCCCCAAGTAAGCGAGTAAAAATAAAAAGGCCTTAATTAGGGGTTTTCCCCAGAAAATCCAAGATGGCGTCAAGTGCCTCTCTTCTACTCACAAATTAACAATTTCGAAAATAATAAATTTATTCGTTACTTTATGAGCGCACTGTATGAAGTATAAATGCATACGTATTAATTCATGATAGTTTTATGCCAATTTTATAAACTGCACAAATATATCTAATATAACCAAACAATTTAAATAAAAAAAATATTAGACAAAATTACATTTTTTGGAAGTAGCCACTATATTATTTTTATTGCTACCTCAAGAATCCACAACGCCAAAAACCTAAAGTAAGGCTATTTAATATATTTATAGACGTTAAACTATACATGGAATAAATTTAATCCCTTACAATTATATTTTGAGAAACATAAGTCTTATCTTTCATATTTATATTTTGTAACTTTCCTAACATTACGCTATTCATGATTAATCGACCACCTAAAGTCTCTTGTGTATCTAAGTAAAATGAATTAACTGCTTTATAAAATATTTTTAATGCTCATCTTAACTGCGACATTAAAAGTTTATTATCTTTATAACTTTCTATTTCTAAAGCTCAAAACTGCCAGATGAGAAATACGTTTTCCTTTACAGTTGCTGCAAATTCTTATCTACTTTGCGTTTATTTCTTTTATATATTCTGCACATAACACCAAGTTTTACTCTAGAGATGAACTGGAAGATTATTAGTTCTATATTTAACGCCGTTTTATAAAAAAAAAGAATATTACAAAGCAAAGATGAGAAATTAAAAACACCTTGTATTTATAAACTAACTTACTCCTCGTCAAACGATAATTTTGTTTTTGCCATAATTGTTTTCCTTGCAATACGTACTTCCGAAACTCGTCGAACGATTTAAATTAATTAATCTTTAACCTAAAGATGTATTATTAACGACGTGTATTGTGTAAATTTACAAAATGTAGATTTAGCTACTACCTATTATTATCAAAGGTATTGTGAAATACATACAACAGACCTATTCAAACTCGGACTGTATAATCACTAATTTGAAGGGAAAACACGGTGGTAACTGCAAGCAAGTCTAATTGTTGGTAGTTTACATAACAGACTTACTTCAACCAAGCAGCCATAATGAATGATCAGAACAAATAGTGCTTTATCAGACTACGTAATGATCAGTATTTGTCTTATAACTTTCTTATTACATCCTACCCTGATAACATAACACAAATACACTGATCTGTACGTCCATTGTCTATTCTCTATTTCACTGAATAATGCGGTTTTCATTCAAATCAAGGTTTACGTTAAACTTAATCTGCTTAAGAATATAAATAAATATTCTATTAACGATAATACAGTTTCCATGCAAGTTTAAACTTTTTCAAAGTGCAATATAGTTACATTCATAAATAAATTTCAGATTCTAATGTGAGTTCCTATACTACTATTATAACGATCCAGATTGTAATTTGCATAAATTTTGTTTTCATTGCAGTGAATATGGATACAACATACCAAATAAGCGTATGAGCTATAATACTGATAATAAAATTATCTTGATATTAATAAAAATTTGACAACCGCGTTAGATTTGGGAAAGTTCCCGGACATTTCTTGGTATACGTTGTTCCCCTTATCATTAAATTTGCTTATTAATTTTCAATCTTGCTACTTTCATTTAAAAAGTCACATTTACACCATGTGCTCAAAATTGCATTTTTAATGCAATTTAAAACAAAAATTTCAATCGAATCACTAGCCCTATTTCAATAGAATAATCAATATCCACCTAAATGAAGATAGCTACCAAGCACAGCGGCCAGATTACGTAGGTAATTGAACGGTCAGGGATGTCCCAGCACACAATTACCAATAGCATAATCGTGAATACAAAAGCACAATTTGGTCAAAACGCGTATTTTTAGAATCATATAGCAGGAGCGGCTAGTAAATAGATCTAATGTGGCCTGTACAAAATTCTCTTATGCTGGTGTAATCTCACATTAGCTAATACGAGGGAGAAGTAATTATTGAGAATGAAGAAATCAGAGAGGTCATGGAAATAGCATTTGAAAAAGAAAGTTTTAAGTTTCGCTAGTGTAGTGAAAAAATGAGAGTAACCTGCGAACATTTTCGCATAATGATTTATTATGACTTTAGGTGCGTATGATTGCTGGAAATCAACATTTGGAAATCAAGCCACTCTCCTTGTCAACAATTTACAGATGGTACAAGGACTTCGAACATGGAAGAATTACAGTTGATCACCAGAAAGATGCAAGCCTCCCATTACCGCTGTAACAGAGAAAAACTTGCTGTTGTGAAGATTATGGAAGCAGATAACAGAACTAGTTACACCGTAATAGAAGCTCAACTGGCGATTGGATCCACATCTGTGAAAACAATAATACACGACCGCCTTCACGAAACTCTAACATTGCTTAAGAATGGTGAACACCAAACTTTGTTCAATAATGCAACAGGCGATGAAACTTATATACCATTTTTCGACATGTCAACTCCACGAGAAAGCCGCGTATGGATCCATGAAGACGAGGCCACACCAACTATAATCAGAAAGCAGCCAGCAATGAAGAAAGTAATGTACCCCGTGTTCTTAAAAGTGTGCACTATTAAGCTAGAGGAGCAGAAGACTGTTACACCTGAATGGTACGTCGAACGCTGTTTGCCGAAAGTATTCAATAAAGTACCAAAGAAGGGAATGCTTCTTCCCTCTAGCAGATCTAGCTCGGAGGTATTTGGCTGTAAACAAGATTAATGTAGTCGAACAACCACCCTATTCACCGAATCTGAACTGTTTTTTTGAACTAAAAAAGAACTTACGAGGAAGAAGGTTTTTTCAGAGGAAATCGATGCTGCTGTTCGGTGTTATTTTAACGGTGTTCCTAAGCTTATTGGCTTGAAGCGTTTAAGCAATGGAAGGAAAAAATGTCTAAGTGCATTATAGCAGAAGGATACTACTTTGAACATATCTAAAATAAAATTTTGAAGAAGCTAAACTGGTTCTTTTACTCTCAATAATAGTGGCTTGCCAACTAAGTAATTTAAAAGCTCTAAAAATATATGTTTGAGGTTTACTATATGTGGAAAAGGCTACACCTCATATAAAACAACTTACCAAGATTTAACCTCCTTGTATAGCATAATATAGTAATTTTTAAGTGGAATATAATTAGGTGCGGCTCAAAATATTAAAGGAAATAACATACAGTGCGGTCATTAAATATGGAAACTTGGAAATATTAATTTCTGTGATAATCTTCCGAAAAAATCCTAAGACCCGTCGATTTTTATTTTTTAATGCACACATTTTGACTCATCGGAAACTTTTTTCTCGCCATATTTAAAAGAGCTATGACGTCATCGCAACTTTTTTTAAATAGCAACCATATGTTTTTTCAACACATTTAGATAGGCGGTGAAATTCTAAAAATGACGATGTGTAAAAGTATTGCATTGCAGTTGATAATTTCCATAAAAAGTAGTATCAAAATTTAAAGATTCAAGTCTCAAAATTGCGTTATTCTGGCAACATAATTACTATTATTACAACAAAACACATCGCTAAACATTAAGAACTCAACATTTAATTCGACAAAAGTAACAAAATAACATTTAAAGCAGGTGTTCGAACTTGAAATCCACTTTTGACACATAAGAAGTATGTACTGAAAATTCAGAAGAACGTTCTGGATTGTTTCTGCAATAATAGCTCTAATTTCGGAACGAATTCGATGTTTTAGGTCCTAGGGCTTGTGGAGCTTTTCGAAAAGGCTTAGTGTGCGAATTCCTTCCCAAATTCAACTAAATATTACATACAGATTTTTTTTATTTTAAGAAATTTCCCTACGACCTCTAGGACGATTCCTTAAATTTTCCAGTTTTCTTTTAAATATTTTTCGGTTCCACGGACTACCGAGTTTATAACTATATTACCCGAATTCTTAAGTATGATTTAAAACTTCACAGATCTCATGCAATTAATTTTCACTTCATATTACCACATTCCCTCAAAATCAAGTGTCGATTATTGCCTTTGACATTTGTCATATTTTTTAATTGTTTTGACGTTAAATTGTAAGTTACTTAAGCAACCACACAAGTTTAATTTAATTACTAAAAGTGAGAAAATGGTTCGACATTTAACCGAAAGGCGAAGAATTGAAATTTTGATTTTGAGAGGATGCAGTAATATGAGACGAACATTAGAGGAGGAGTGTGAATGTTTCAATAATAAGTACCCAGACAACCCAATTGCAAAATCGACGGTCACTAAAATTGAACATAAATTTGAAGAACTGGGGCATGTAAAGGATCGTCCTAGAGGTCGTCCGCCAATTTCAGAATATACCTAACTAAATATCTTATTGGATTTGCAAGAAAATGCGCATACTCGTTCTAGAGCACTTGCAGCTGACCATCTGATTAGCAAAACTTCCGTTCTTAGCTACCTAAAAAAACATAAGTGGCACCCTTATAAGATGGTTCTCACACAAAAACTGAATGAAGACGACCCTGATCATACAATAGAGTTCAGTGACGAAATGATGAACAGATGCAACAATGATCCTAATTTTCTGAACCATTTAGTATTTTCGTTTGAATGGAACAGTCAATCGGCAAAATTGTCGATTCTGGGCTCCAAACAATCCACACTGAATGGAGGAAGTACATACCCGGTACCTACAAAAATTGGACGTATGGGCATGAATTGTGGGTAATAGAGTTTTAGACCCATTCTTCATCGATGGCTGCGTAACGGGTCCCAAATGTTTGGATTTTATGAAAAACGATTTAGTTCCTGCCTTGGCGGAAATCTTTACAAATGTTAACGACCCTGATATATCAAACGACACGTTATGGTATCAGCAAGATACCTGCACACTATGATTTGTTGGTCCGCAATTATTTAAACGAAATATTTCCAAACAGATCGATTGGAAAAGGGGTTTTATTGAATGGCCTGCGTGATCACTATATCTTACCCCGTTAGGTTTCTTTTTATGGGGTTATCTTAAAAGCAAAGTGTTTGTGAATAGGCCTCATACTATCGAGGACTTAAAACAACGAATACGTGCCGAAATTCGAGCAACCACTGTAGAAACAATCGAAAACGTTCTACGGAATTTCCAATACAGGGTTGCTCTGTGTCAAGACTTTCGTGGACTACAATTCGAACATCTCCTTTAAATGTTATTTTATTCGTTTTGCTGAATTAAATGTTATTTTATTACTTCTGTTGAATTAAATGTGGTTTTGTTTAATTAAATTTGCAGTTTTTAATGTTTAGTTGTAATAGTAGTAATTCTGTAGCAAGAATTTTGATACCACTTTTTCTGGAAATTATCAACTGCAGTGCAATACTTTTACACATTTTTAGAATTTTACCGGCTATCCAAATATGGTGAAAAAACGTATTGCTGCTATTTAAAAAAAGTTGCGATGACGTCAAAGCGCTTTTAAATATGGCGAGAAAAAAGTTTCCGATGAGCCAAAAATAAATATCAAAGGGTCTTAGGATTATTTCGGAAAATTATCACAGAAATTTCCAAATTTCCATATTAAATGACCCCACTATATACATTTTAAGCACATTGCTGCAAACTACAGTTAATTATCATTCGTCAAATATGAATATAATTAACACTCTGTAAACACATGTTGCTGAAAACATATTGGCGTTAATATATTTTAATCCATGGTTTATGTGCAATCGGTTTGACGTCTAGTTTTATATTGTTCATAAAATATGTTGGTTCTATCCACGGTTTGTATACTACTACGGTTGCCCCATAACCCGGCTTGTAGGCGTTACGTTGCAAGCGATCAGGGGGAAAGCCTACGTCACTCAGCGACCGTTTGAGCGACCGGTGTATAGTGAAAGCCTGTGAGTGCATGCCGTTCGCAGTTGCAGAGAGTATTTGTTATATTAATTATTACATTATTTTCGTGAAATTAAAATTATATCGTTAAAATCAAACAAATAATGACAGGGTGTCGCTGTACTGTTGCTACATGCAACAACAGTTTAGAAAAAACAAGAAAAGGCGGACAAAATGTGTCTTACCATAATTTTCCTAGAAACATCGGGAATTTAAACGAGTTCGACATTTCAATTCAAATTTGTAATTCAGAAGTCACAACATTACAAATGTCAATTGTAATTCCAGTCTAATACAAATTAAAAAGTAGTAGTAATTCAAACCAAACGAAATTCAAACATTCATTTTTAGTATCTTTTGCGTTGCTGCTAAGCAGATAAATTGAAATTGAATAATGAACTACTTAATTTTTAAAAATGTACATTTTTAATTAATACGGTTAAATAACATTTATTTATTAATCTGCGTTGTTGTTTGTAATATACTTACGCATGTCCTTAATAATAATAATGGTTTGCTTTATTGTGTCGTTTTCGTTTGAAAACAGCATACCTCTGTTTACCACAATAACATGAATTACGAACTGCTACATTTAGTTAAGATAAATATTGCTTGTTCTTTTAATTAATTAATTATTACTAAGTTGCTTTTACATTAACGCAGTGATAATTTATATACTAGTTATTGTTGTTCCCATAACAGTGCTCTAACGCCTAGCTTAAAAGTCGCTGACCGACGTCACACGGTGTTGACCTATAAGAGGGTTCTCAGTCGATGAGGCAACCGTAGTGTATACAGACCGTGGGTTCTATCACAAATGAACTATCCGATTCTTTTAACGTCTCAAATTAAAATATACACAGTATTATTATTGCAGCACTCGAGAGTCCGGGCATTTACATTATGTGCAATCAGGTAGATGTCTTCTTATTTTTACGTTGATTAAAACAACACTATTCCTACATATATCTTTATTTTATTTTATATGAGCGACTTATCACGGATAGTTTTGCCAATTTCCTATTATTCCAAATTTCCTATATGTTCAAATTTTCTGCAAATTTTGATTTACGAATAGATTTTATGGGTTGTTTCTATATGTATTTTATGTAATACAATTTCATTTTTATTGAAATATCTGATACTCTTCCCAATATTGAAATGAAATGTATGTAAAATCAGGTATTAGGGTACTCTACGGATTCATTTTTCTAATTTACCTTTTTGCACTCGCAAGAATAAAAGTGTTTTTTATGACCACAAATTGAGAAATTCAGTAATCCTCGGGTTACATAACGTTAATATTCAGTACGCCACACAATTATAAAAGGTTACATACCTACAGGAAATGTCACTTCCGTTTTATGAACGTTCTATTATAGGTGCCTAAGAACGAACTCATGTCATAACCTTATCGCAAATAATTCATTGCGCTTTATTAACAATTACGGCGAGTCTTCTTTCTTATTATTAGGCATTCATTTAGCAGTAGTTCTATGGCATTTTCGAGGGTTTCTCTACCTATTTTTAACATTTCTGATGTAATTTTCTCTTCGCCAGGCGCTTTTGCGTTTCTCATCTGGTTAAGAGCATGTCTGAGTTCGGGTATTGTTACTTCTAACAGATCCTCTGAGCCAACATTCATAATGGTTCTGGAGGTAGTATCTGGCTTTTTTGTTTATGATTTGTAGAGTTTTTCATAGAATATGTGTATTGTACGGCGAGTGTGGTATGCTAAATGACTAAAATTAAGACTCGTTTGTAAAATTTTGTGTAAAATATTTATAAGTTACTTTATTGATTTTATTTGTGTCGACTCCTGGGCTGTTTTCGGTCAGCGGTTGTTCGATCCAGGGATTGTAAACGGATTCGGGCTCCACCCAAAGACAAGATAATGTCCAGGCGGTCTTTGGGTCCAATCCTGAACGTATGCGGTTCCCAAACGACTCCTCCAGGTTTCTTTGTGGAGGATGATACTCTGGGTCTCATCCTGTGGTAGATGTACCTAAAACAAAGTTAAGGCGGAAGAACGGTGGATACGGAAGTTGACAAAGGTCACAGGTCCCCTCGACAAACAAAATCCTGCACCGGTGATTGATGAAAAGTGAATGATTCTTAATAAATACGAGCTCTATTAATTTATTCAAATTTCAATGGTTACGGTTTAAATAGAAGCGGTGGTCAGTAGCAAAGCAACATTTTTACTATTTGTATCAAAATAAATTAAATAGAGCGAGTATCTATTAACTTTAATTATATTGATCAATTATAACTACTCTTTACCTCATACTCATTAACAAAAATGCAGCTTCGATCTGTGTACTTAAAGGCTTAAATCAGCGAGAACGAAAAGATAAAGGTTCGGCCTATATAGAAAACAAAATATTAGAAAGGGGAGGGGTGGTATGCCCAGGTTTTCTATGCTGAGGCAGCAGCGCCATAAGTTGGTTTCATTAATATTAAATCAATTAATGAATTAATACTTATTTCGTTATGCTACAATTATTATTATTATTGTGAAATAACGGAATGATTGATAAAAATTCCTTCGGTTTCTACTAACAAAATAAACTTATTCTACAGAATGTTTTAGTTAATAATTACTGACACTTTTGTCTAGTTACACCTTAAAATTTACAGAACCCGGTTGCTTCGTGCATAAATATTAGCGATCGGAAAGTGTTATTAAAAAACGTCTCTTTGCACAGTGGGAATGAGATTACAATTTTCATTGTAGTTGTTTACCTGAATTATGGGATAGAAATTATTGCAGGTTTAATTTTAGTTCTTTATATCGAAAATGTTATTTCACAATGCAATTTTCAAAGAAATCCATTAGTTTATAAGAATGGTGTTAATTATTAATTATTTTATTAATTTGGGACTCTCTTAATTACATTTACAGGGTTTCAAATTCTACTTTTGAAAAATGTGGTGTATTTTCCCCTTATATTAGGATAACATGATTTGAGTAAAATTTTTCCATTCCCAAGACGTGTTTTAATGCAAAAAAAATCTTCACATATCAAGCTTCAACCTCGGGAACTCGATAAAAGGTAATGTTCATTTATATCAACGGTATAATTATTTATAGTACTCAACTCAATTCCCATTAACATGAAACGGTCAATTCTTAATTAATTGACGGACTTGATTACGGTTTTTGTTGGCACAGTAAAAGAGAAAAAAAATTAATCCTCACAATGTATTAAATCATGATTCAATTAATCAACATTTAAGTAACTTTCGGACGCACAAGTCTGACGATGGCACAATTCGAAATAAATTAGCTTTTTACCTACCAACCTACATATAATTATGTAGGTACAGAAGGTTATGCATTTGAATGTTTTTTCACTATGGCTAAATCTAGTTATTAGATAATTTTACAACTTTTGACCAAGTTTCGCCAAGATCGGACATGTCAGGATGTCTCTGTGTGTGTGAGTGGGGGGCGGTTTTGTGTGTGCTAGTGGGTGTGCGGGTGCTTGTGCGTGTGCGTGTGCGTGAGCGTGTGCGTGTGCGTGTGCGTGTGTGTACTTGTGCGTGTGCGTGTGCGTGCGCGTGTGGGTGTGCGTGTGCGTGTGCGTGTGCTTGTGCGTGCGCGTGTGCGTGTGCGTGTGCGTGTGCGTGTGCGTGTGCGTGTGCGTGTGCGTGTGCGTGTGCGTGTGCGTGTGCGTGTGCGTGTACACATACACAAACACAAACAAAAACAAAAACAAAAAAAAACAAAAGCAAAAACAAAAACAAAAACAAACAAAAACAAAAACAAAAACAAAAACAAAAACAAAAACAAAAACAAAAACAAAACAAAAACAAAACACAAAACAAAACAAAACAAAACAAAAACAAAACAAAAAAAAAAAAAACAAAACAAAAACAAAACAAAACAAAAACAAAACAAAAACAAAACAAAAACAAAAACAAAACAAAACAAAACAAAACAAAAACAAAAACAAAAACAAAAACAAAACAAAAGGTAAAGGTAAAGGTAAAGGTAAAGGTAAAGGTAAAGGTAAAGGTAAAGGTAAAGGTAAAGGTAAAGGTAAAGGTAAAGGTAAAGGTAAAGGTAAAGGTAAAGGTAAAGGTAAAGGTAAAGGTAAAGGTAAAGGTAAAGGTAAAGGTAAAGGTAAAGGTAAAGGTAAAGGTAAAGGTAAAGGTAAAGGTAAAGGTAAAGGTAAAGGTAAAGGTAAAGGTAAAGGTAAAGGTAAAGGTAAAGGTAAAGGTAAAGGTAAAGGTAAAGGTAAAGGTAAAGGTAAAGGTAAAGGTAAAGGTAAAGGTAAAGGTAAAGGTAAAGGTAAAGGTAAAGGTAAAGGTAAAGGTAAAGGTAAAGGTAAAGGTAAAGGTAAAGGTAAGGTAAAGGTAAAGGTAGGTAAGGTAAAGGTAAGAGGTAAAGGTAAAGGTAAAGTTGAGGTGAGGTGAGGTGAGGTGAGGTAGAGGTAGAGGTAGAGGTAGAGGTAGAGGTAGAGTGTAGAGGTGAGGTAGAGGTGAGAGGTGGAGGTAGAGGTAGAGGTGAGAGGTAGAGGTGGAGGTGGGGTGGGTAGAGGTGAGGTGAGGTGGGGTGGGGTAGAGGTGGGTGAGGTGGGGTGGAGGTGGGGTGAGGTGGGGTGAGGTAAGGTAAGAGGTAAAGGTGAGGTAGAGGTAAAGGTAAGGTAAAGGTAAAGGTAAAGGTAAAGGGTAAAGGTAAAGGTAAAGGTAAAGGTAAAGGTAAAGGTAAAGGTAAAGGTAAGGTAAAGGTGTAAAGGTAAAGGTAAAGGTAAGGTAAGGTAAAGGTAAAGGTAAAGGTAAAGGTAAAGGTAGGTAAAGGTAAAGGTAAGGTAAAGGTAAAGAAAGGTAAGGTAAAGGTAAAGGTAAAGGTAAAGTAAAGTAAAAGTAAAAGTAAAAGTAAAAGTAAAAGTAAAAGTAAAAGTAAAAATAAAAATAAAAATAAAAATAAAAATAAAAATAAAAATAACAATAAAAATAAAAATACTAATACTCTTCTATCCAATTACAGGTAACATCCACAAGAAGCTATACCGACGTCCGGGATCCCGAACCATTTTGGTGCTCCGAGGGACCAGCCCACCTGTTTCCAAGGAAACACCGCCCACCTACCCACGAATCCCGCCCACAACATTCACTAGAATAAGAATGAAATACTACTAATTTAAGTAAAGTAAATCGAATTAAACATGTTTTTTTCTCTTTTTACCTAGATAATAAGATAACATGTTATAGACTTATAAAAATATGAAATGTAATTATATCGAAAAAACTATGTAATAAACCGGCTACCTCGCTTGAGCAACCGACTGAAATTGTATAATTCCCCTTATTCGCAATTGTAACCATAATTTAGATAAACCTGTATGAATTTGAATTTGAACATGCTGTTTTGTGGTTAAAAATATTGCAATTTTCGTAAATTCGAGTAATACGTATATTTTATAGGTACATTCAAACATATATTAGAACGGCGCCCCACAGTACAGAAAAAATTTGCTATATAATGAAATAACATATATCAAAAGTAAAGTTATGTTATGGTAATTAAAACCAGTTGAAATCTAAATTTTTTTCAATTATTTTTACCAGCATTGATGCTTATTATTACAGGTAAACAGACTCTGTTGTGTGAATTAACTTATTGTCTTCAAATGTCAATTAGAATCTCTATCGCTAACCAAAGGTGCCCATCCCAGAACTTAAAATCGCAGCATAATATAAGGAGTTATATATAAATAATATTACACTTAAATGTGTTTATAATTAAAACAATATGTATAATTTTATTGTGAAAAGAATAGCGATGCCTTTCTTCTTGTTTATACTTTAGTTTCTTCAGACGATGAAGACGAGTCGTCATTCCCTAATTGTATGATCAAGGCCATCAAGGGCTCCACATTTACATCAAGCGCTTTTTCTCGTTTATACCACTCTTTTATAATTTTGTCGGTGTGACCGATACATTCTTACCAAAAAACACTGGTTAAGTGCTTCTTTCCATATCTCTACAACTTCGTCATCACCATAACCATCTCGACCGATATGTTTATACACAATCCGGTAAATCAACTGATTTTGGTTTTTTGCGAGGTCGTTTCTTTCCAAGACTACGCAAAATGGGATTAATTGCACGGTTATTAATAATTTTATAATTTGAACTAAATAACTATAAAGAACGAGTGAATGAAAGGGCAAAATAATAACGAACAGAAATAATACGAGACGGCGTAAACTTAAAGAAAACGATGAGGTTATAAATAATGAATAAATTTGACAGATAGACATCAAATCAGAATCCGTGCAATAATAAGTTGAAGCGTTGATTGAAGTCAGATGTTGGACATACGGACTTCTCTCTTATTTTCAGTGACGATCAACTATACTCATGTCTTTACTTAAGACAAATGTAAACTGTATTGCCATCTTTATCATAAACATGTATTAAGCTTTAATGATTGTTTAAAGGAATGTCGTGCATTCATTCGGAAACCTATGACGTGCGCCAACTCTCGTGGATACAATAATATGTACAATAACGTCTAACACTTACCATTGCTTTTAATTTTTAAATTACGATGAACCATTCTAATTGATTTTAACATAATTACAATTCATTAACTTCAAAATATTTAATTTCTTAAATTTTTCCACGAAGTGTTGTTTTGACATTGAGATTTGGAAACATTACTACATTACCGCCATCTAAGAGAAGATTTACCAAGTTTGATTTTTAATCATTTATTATTATGGATATAAGTTGACTCATATTTTTCATATTAAACCATTCGTTCCTAGATGATGACGTAGGTCAATTCTTTGGTAGCAAAGATAGTACCTATTAATTATTATTATTAACTATTAATTCCCAAGTAATTTTTTTAAGAAAAAAATATATCGGATCCATTTAAACAAGTTTAAAGTTTTGTATTCACGTACATGAAATTAAGGAAAGTAAAAGAAAATAATGGGTTTTGTGTTGTTACTTTAGCAAAATTTTCACAAATTACATAAACTGTTTCAAAGAAATAGAGCCTAGCGTTTCTCCGTTGAAATAATCCCTCGATTTGTTAATTAAATTTTAAATAATAAAACTTTTAGACGTTAAAATAGGGAATATTTTTTATATTTACTTTCGTGACGAAACGCATCAGCAGTGCAAATACAGCGTAAATTTATTGCTTAATGGAGCTCGGCTTGGCTTTTTGCTTTTTCAGATAAGTGCCTTTCAGCAAATTTATGTATTGACTTAGGTTACAAATTGAAATGTGCTTTTCAATTCGTTGCTTGATTTAATACACTCTGATCTTCTTTAAACACGCTGATAGAATTTATAAAGCATACATTCAATGTAAAACATATAGAACCTATTACCCCAGACGCATTCATACTCTGAGTGTAATACTAAGACTGATTTAGAATTTACATTCAAAAATTTAATAAAACTGTAATTCACTTGAATATTTATATAGCTTTATGAAATCCTAATTATCTCTTATTATAAAATCAATAATGATAATCTAGGTCACGCCATGCTATTTGTGATAGCATAAATAGAAGGTGAAAAAAGAAGTTTAAAACAAGAAAAAATAATTTAAACAATAAAGTAATCTACATATATATTTATATTGCGCTGTACCATTTTAAAAATTGGTATAAAGCTTATTTAGCTATGTTATTTAAACTTCATTTGGCCGAACGTTTTATAAAGAGTAATTTATTATACAAGACGATAATTGGATATTTTGACATCGTATATTAAAGAGTAGAACGCGTTCATTTTGTGTTGAATTCAGATTTCAGTCCAAACGTTAGCCGTGGTTGATCTGGAAGAAACACAAACTAGCATTATACTCCGAGTGATATAATATACTATTTTCTTAAGTGCCGACAGCAAATGTTAAAAATCAGGGCACATTATTTTTAATTAAGGGCAATTTCGAGTAAACAAAATTTTTGATTCACTATACAAGGTGACTTATAAAGACGACCCACTAGAATTATTTCAGAGACTATTTCGACTAGAGTTTAAAAACTTGGGCAACAGTGTTTCGGATGTGTCTTACTTAAGTAAAATAATGTCATCCACGTACCACTTCCTGTTGTATCGGAAGTTGGCGTCACTTTCGGTATTGTAAATAGAACACCCTTTATATTATTGCAATCTTGGATTCTACGTAACGGTTTAGGTGGACTTTCATCGAGTTTCCCTATTCCGAAAACTAACCGTTTTTAAGATGTTTATTCTATTTAAAAAAAATTAAAAGACGCTGTAACTAGTATATTTAAAATATGTAAGATAGAGCGGCAAGATTCACAGGAGGACTAGCTGGAGCCCTAAATCTCCTTGTACACTTCCAAGGTGGCCTAATTGCATACGAGGTGGTGCGAATGTGGTTAAATTTAGCCCTTCATATGTTGGTTCTTCAAATAGAACACCTTGTATGATTTTCCACATTCTGATATGAAATTTTATTCTCTTTCGAACGATATATTTTCCTATACCTATCTCATCAGCTTTTTGGGGTATCTACTGTTTTTTATTTAATCAACTGAACTAATGTAGTTTCTATAAAAAATTAGATAGAAATCTACAATAATGATAAAATAATGAGATTTTTTTTGTTTTGCATTAGAGAATTTTAGTAGGATTGATGTTCCTAAATAATGAATTCCATTCAAGTACTTATGTGTGAATTTCTTTTGTGTTAAGATTTCAACCGTCGAACTACACATTTGATCATTGGTCATCTTACAATAATCAGATAAAGAACTACAGTGGCGTCGCCGTGTCGTAATTAGGTACTAACACAATCATATTTTCCATTATTGAACCACTAAAACAATGCCGCAATTCTACTTTTTGTATTCAGTAACATAATTCACATGAGTATTTTAATACGTTTGAAGGAAATATAAGTTCATTCACGAGAGGCAAGTAGAAAATATATTTTATCACAAATAGTTTTTAAAGATAGTGCTACTATATTATGAAACACAAACAAGTTTCATAAAATACTTACCTTTTTTGGGGTTTTTTAATGGTGTACTTTAAATTATACAATCTAAACGTTTCGATAACACTTACAGTTATTGTGAGTGTTAATGGTGAAAGTTTACATTTTCAAAGTTTTATAATGTTATACATTATAAAATTAACCAATTTTTTTCTTGATATTGGTAACATTCAGCCTTGTCGCTTGCCATATTGTAAACGTAATATCCAATATAACCTATTTTCATAAGAAACGTGTGTAATTAAACGAATTAATTCTTTTTATATTAATTAGGGATATTAATGTAGAATTAGTTTTGTGGTAGCCGAAGATGAGTTTGCAGCATTTGTTTTGCTATTTTAGATGTTTTGGGAAATAAAATTAACATTGTTCAGTGTGCTAATCGTTTCACACATCTTCGGTAACTTTTTACATTTTGTGAATCGTATTCATCAAGTAATATTACGTTACAGAAATTGAAATATTGTCTTTTTGAACTTTGGGGTTTATAAAATTTAGCAATCATTTTAAGTATGTAGATTATATACAGATTGAAAAGACCCAGAATCTGTCATTGTACATAATTACTCATAAATACATGCAATCGTTAGGATATCCAAAATCAAAGGGAAGATTTTTCATGTTTTTATATGGTCAGAAATATAACGTCTACATTTTTATGTACGACACAAATTTTTTTAACTCTCCCTCTCCCTTTCCCTCTCCCTCTCCCTCTCCCTCTCCTCTCCTCTCCCTCTCCTCTCCCTCTCCTCTCCCTCTCCCTCTCCCTCTCCCTCTCCCTCTCCCTCTCCCTCTCCCTCTCCTCTCCTCTCCTCTCCCTCTCTCCTCTCCCTCTCCCTCTCCCTCTCTCCCTCTCCCTCTCCCTCTCCCTCCCTCTCCTCTCCTCTCCTCCCTCTCCCTCTCCCTCTCCCTCTCCTCTCCCTCTCCCTCCCTCCCTCTCCTCTCCCTCTCCTCTCCTCTCCCTCTCCCTCTCCCTCTCCCTCTCCCCTCTCTCCTCTCCCTCTCCTCTCCCTCTCCCTCTCCTCTCCCTCCTCTCCCTCTCCTCTCCTCTCCCTCTCCCTCTCCCTCTCTCCTCTCCCTCTCCTCTCCCTCTCCCTCTCCTCTCCCTCTCCCTCTCCTCTCCTCTCCCTCTCCCTCTCCCTCTCCCTCTCCTCCTCTCCCTCTCCCTCTCCCTCTCCCTCTCCTCTCCTCTCCCCTCCCTCTCCTCCTCCCTCTCCCTCTCCTCTCCCTCTCCC
>JARFJB010002026.1:2165000-2170000 GCA_036346205.1 Vesta saturnalis
TTTGTGTCTGTGTCATATATATATATATATATATATATATATATATATATATATATATATATATATATATAGTAGTATTTGTATTATATATATATATATATATATATATATATATATATATATATATTCAGGCAAAATGATTCTACAAGCCTATAACCTATTATACAATCGAGCATTGCCTTGCTAAAGTACCTTATTCGCACGCGGGCTCCTTAAGCTGAAAGCTGTTAAAATGAACAACAGTACAGGGCTCCCACACCCTGGTATTGGTGTGAATTAGCATTGTTGGTTGTTATTTATATTTATATTTGTGTAGAGGTGGGCTGATGAACGGGTACATGATACCGCTTTGGTTATTAATTGTAGAAGGCAATTACCAAGTGAGTGCACACTCCCGGGATCAGATTACTATTAAAGACCTCGAGAATTTTATTTTTATCGTTTTTATTGTTGTATAGATGAATGTGTAACCTGAGAAAGGAGCGCTGTATTTTTCTAACGCCCTCAAATTTATATATCGGCCACTATGTGGTGATCTATTTATAACTTACCCTTGTAAGGCTTTATTTTAATGAGTCTTTTTGTATCAGTTTTGAAGTAGAATTATTTGCCTGCGAACTAATTTCTCTTTATATGTAATTTCTTGTCACAAGACGTATGCATTTTGTGCTTTAGTGCTCAACACTCAACACTTGTGTACGTGTGCATTCCTTGTCTATTTTCTTTTGTCCTTGCATTATCACCTGCATAATTTTACTGCTGTTGTGTTTTACATGTATCGTAATTTGCTTTACTGTTTTATGTCCTTATTTACTTAAAGACCGGCATGATTGGTTTTACGATTTTTATTTTGATTATTTATGACCCAAGTGTTAGTGTGACTACAGGTGTTTTTTTTATTGCGTTTCTGTGTAACTAAACTGTTTTTTTGTTATTCATTTTCTCTTAATGTTATAATTTTGTACGCACTTTAACCTGATTTGATGGTGTTTTGTTATATCTTTTTTTTGTGTTATTTGATTTATTAATGTACTTGTTCTATTACTTGAATAAAGTAGGTTTTATTTGTGGTTCTTTCCCAAAATAGTATATTAACGGGCTGAACCACCGCTGCGCAAAACTCGTTGATTTTGATTTGATTAGTTTCATTTTCGTTTACCTGTCACTCAAGAAGCAACACATACCTCATCAAGCCTATCTAATTCAGATAGCACCACGTACCTACCACTAAACGTCCACTTCGTTTGATCAGATTTAAGGTTTGCGAGTAATTAAATATCAGACTTGTAAATGAATTATAATGTTTTAATTATTGCCAGGAAAGTCAAAGTAAGGCAGGCAATTAATTTGAGTAATAGTAACATTATTGTCAGTCAAGTCAAGACAAATCACTTAGAGATTGCTTTTCAAGATAGCGTACCTAGGGGACGCTAGATACTTAATCTTTACGTTCAAAAAATTCACTTGTCGAGAATAAATTTTTACTGTCCTAAATTATTACTGATGTGTATTGTTTCAATATTTAATATCTATCCAGTGATTTCAGATGCCGACGAATCAACTCATGTATTATCAAAATCTTCAAACTCTTTAATGTGAACTATTAAGCGTTAATAATTTAATGACATTGTCATAATACAATAACTTATTTTGCAATAATTAGCTTTCCCGCACATTTATGTAATATAATTAGGCCGTCATTTTGGTAGTGTGATTTTTTGAAACTCTACAATACGTATTTTCCCAATAGAAGAGTTAACTAAACGTGTCCGGTTATGTAAAAATATTAAGACAGTTTAATTCAAGCACACCCTTATTACAGAACAAATTGATTTTGGATTGATGCGATTATTATATTTTCGATATTTTCTCAGTCGTGACCGTATTTGATATTAAACTTTGTGGATTACACTATATAAATCAGCATATTTTTTTTCCCATAAAACACCGAGCAAGTAGAGTTGTGGTAATGCGACCTGCTTAGCATTCGGGAGGTAACGGGTTCGATTTTCGTTACCATCTACCCTGTAGGAGGTTTTATCCGGGGGTTTTACTTACACACATGTAGCAGAATGGTCACTGCGTATACGCACACCATGTGCGGCTATTTAGGCGAATTCTGGGGTAGTATTTTCCTCCTCGGAACCCTACCTCTGTTCCTTCCGGTTCTGTCCTGACCACACACATCCTTAATTCCACTATACATATGTACGTAATATATGTATGTATGCTGGCAATCCATGATTGTGGCTGAAGGAGCTTGGAAACCTCAAGCTGCCCCCCCCCCTTCCCGTTGGGGACGGAATGAAATACGTGACTTTTCCTTTTCTAATAGTAATGTTGACACACCGTAAATTTGTTAAAATCTCGTTCATGCGATAACATTCACATACCTATTTCCATTAGAAAATTATAAGAATTTATTTAATATAGAGAAACTAATTCTGTTTCTTAAAGAATTGTTTATAATCCAGCTCTATATAAATTTACCGGAATAAGAAAGAAACTTCATGCTTCATAAAGTAACATAGCCAACAGTGTTTTTAAACCCAAATACCGCAAAGTTAAACAGTTAACCAGCTGTAAATTTAATATAAGTTTAACAAAATTGAATGGAGGATATTTTCTAAAAAGTTTTCAATAAAACTTTTTGTATCTGTACATTTATTTTTGTATTTTTATAAAATAAAGCTATAACAAGGAATTTTTTATTTTATTTGTGTACACAATTAAAGGGTAGTTTGTAATAATCAAAACAATTGCTTTTATACAAATCTCCCTTAACAAACTCCATAAAGGGCAAGTCCAAATGTAAATCATTAAAATATACATTGAATTAACTAGTAAAAATGTCACTTGAGTTATTTGAAAAAAAAATTTTTTTGTAACTGAAACAGAACTAGTTCTTTCTATTTCACATAAAAAGGAATGTAATAATATATAGCAAAAATTAAAATTAAGATTTATGGAACGACGGTCAGTACTACCGTGAGTCGTGACAAATTTTAATTAGTACTTGTATCAGACATAATGACATTTAGGTATGTGTAAAGATGATCATATTTCGAATCAGTGCTCCATTTTCTGTAGATTATTTTATGAATCAGCCCATAAATGCAACATAATCTCTAACTCTAACAGAGAAATAGATTTGTTTGTTTCAGTTAGGGTGTCAACTATTTATCTTTCGAGCGTAATGCATTCTTTCAACTGTGTACAAATAGATGAAAATTCATTTATTTTTTTAGGAAACCACGGAAAGTTTTCTGACGCAAAGTATACAAATGTTGAGTGGAAAATTCAATCAACATGCCAGCATGTTGTTTTGTTCCCTTTTCCTCTGAGAAAAATGAAACATTTTAAGCATACATGCTACAATAAATGCAAACATTTTTCGCGGAGGGCAGACAGGGTGAGAATTTAGGGACGTATGAAATTTTTACATTTAGCGAGCTGGTGGCATTTTCCGCTTACCCTTGCAATTGCATTTATTATTTAAAAGACATGAGTCTATTAAGTGCATTGGTATTCCGGGCACGCATTCCTCCCATATTTAACTCACCCAATACACGTATTCTATGAATTATAAATATGAGGCAGGTAGAATATCACTCCTGCTGCTTTTTATATGTCGAAATGAATCGTTTTTAAAGCGTTAGTCTGTAAATAGTCGAAATATGACATTATTTATTTATAGATGAATGTTTAAAATCAAGTTCGGTGTTAAAATTTAATGATCGACAATTTAAATTGACATTCATGTGCAGTAATGTGGGTATGCAAAAATTAAGTGTTCAGCGTAGTTGTAAATCAATGTGATATACGTATATTGGTGTACCTGTACGATAAAATTGTTTCTCAAAATTTAGCCTTTTTAATTTGGTAAAAATATGTTTACCACATGAAAACAATACAATGACGTTTTATAAAGACGGTAACAAAAGACTGGCGTCTCGCAGCCAACTTTTTATGCATCTTTTATTGCAGGAGAGATGTTTTTAAAAACATTCATGAATAAAAATAAAATAAAAACCGGAAGGAAAAATCTTAAACTTTTCTACCAGACAAATGCCGCCTAGGGACGCCTTATGAAGAAATATAATTTCATTTCTTCGCGTCTTGCGGAATTTTCGCGGCGTAAATTCGTAAGGGCATATATTATGCATACATAATGCTTTTATTACCCAATCGCATATTTTGTGCTTTTATTCTTTAAACCAGCGTCTAAATTGCTTTAAATGTCTAGTAGACTTCTATTCGCTTTTGAAACACTCAGTAAGAACTAGAATATACATAAATATTGAAATTAACTACCAGATATTCCTTCACTCATAAATAAAAATTTATTCTGCGTAATATGTGATGATTTTCAATCAGTATATCTGATTGTAGCAGCATTTTAATAAACAATATTATTAAAAACTTTCCAAAATTTAACCGAAACAACTTCTTTTTCGCTAAACCAATGTAACATTTTGAAAAGTAGCAATGTCTAAAATGTTTCATTTCCCTCATACAGCATTTTTATATCAAAACGAACTAGCACACGTAATTCGTGATTTTGAACGAGCTAGTAGATCAGTAATAACACAATCTGATTAGCTTTCGGGAGGTTATGAATTCGATTCCCGTTACCGTCTAACTTGTATGAGGTTTTTTCAGGGTGCTTTTCTCATACACATATAGCATCATGATCACTGCGTATTCGCACATCACGGGCGGCTATTTAGGCGAATGAAGGGATAGTAACTTCCCCCTCAGAACACTAAATTCGTTCCGTTCAATCCTATCTTGACCGACCTATACGTGACCTATACCCACCAAGCATTCTTAATGTATATATATTGGGAATCCATGATTGTAGCTTAAGGAGCTTGGTAACCTCACGCAGCCCGCTCACCCTCTTGAGGAGGAAATGAAATACGTTGACTTTTCTTTTTCCTTCCCTTTCGTGATTTTGACAAGAGAACAAAAATTACAAAGAGACGTAGATTTAGAAG
>JARFJB010002026.1:2175000-2212699 GCA_036346205.1 Vesta saturnalis
AGTATGGGATACGTTTACTTTTACTACACTTTATCGTGGGATTAGCTCAATATCGAAGGTTTGGCGTGAGTTCTGTTAGATAGGGGTTTCACACTGATGAACAAACGAAACGGGGTTTTTATTAAAATACTTACTTTTTGGGTTTTTAAATCGTGTATTTTTCTATTTATATTAATAATAAGCTTATATTAGCGTTTTCACCATTTTCACATTTCATAAATTTGTTCTAACACTTAAAGACAGTATCGAAACGCATAAGTTTACATAAAATATGAATAGAAAAATGCACGGTTTAAAAACCCAAAAGCTAAGTGTTTTAATTATTTGTAATAATCATATAAGTTTACACTTTCATAAAAAGTGGGTTTATACATATATTAACCTATAACTTCGCAATTCTAAATATCTATACATTTAATCTAAACTAATACAATAACAAAACGGAAAAACAAATAATATAAAAATTCATAACAACAAACAACTTTAGTTCAAAATAGACAAACCTTCTTCGGGGAGGGAACTCCAGGTGGTTACCTCCTAACCTACTCGGGCACTTGGCTTTCATCTCCTTACGGTAGCTGAAGAAAATAATATTATTGTACATGTAAAAGTAATGCACTCACACAGCGATATACTAATTCAAAATAGGTTAAAGCGAAAAGAAAATCAGAAAATATTACTGAATACGTCTTTGATCTAGAGCAGCTAATATAACAAGACAGAAGGGTATATGGGTAGACGGCCTCTACCTGAAAATAGAGGCAGCTTAGTTTGAGAAAATCGATATTTAAGTTTCAATGACAGCTTCAGTTCTAGCAGTTTTGTATCTAAATTATTTAATGGAATTCTAACATCTTTGGTAAAATTTCTAACGTGACCTATTTAATTAACAGGATGATGTTGTAAATCTTTTAGTAACTAACTCGAAATTAGAATATGAGGGTTTGTTATTTTCCGTGAGTAAGGATAGGCGGCGGTCTTGCCAGTGATATGTGGGTGGCTTTAGGTCGTGGATAAAAGGATAGCTGGTGGCTAATGAATTTTTTTTCAAAGGAGAATTTGAGGTTTGAAATCCCGATTACGGTGTTTTGAACATTTATGAGGGAATAATTTTTTACAAGAAGTAGGAGTTGTTTGGGATCATTTTGGTGGTAGTTAGAAAAACTTGGCGATGGTTATGGCAAACTTGTTACCGGGTGAATATGATCTCGGGACGAGTGTGCTAGGTGTTTAAACCTTCGGGGAAGATAGTTTACGTGAGTACATGTTAAAGAATGCTCAGCACAGGAATATTTATTTAATTTAGTCGTGACAGAAGCAATTTATAAAACGGGCAGTTATGGCTAAGTGATTTAATTTAGTACTCACTTTTATTTACGTAATTTCTAAAGGTTAAAATTATATGGCATTTGTCAATAGAGCTGGAACACCAGCTACGTTATGCTGCCTGTGGAGATTGTTGGGCCGTCAAAATTTAGTCAAAAAACCTTTCTCTCCGGTCGTTTAACTAGCTAACAACTGCGGGAATTAAGCTCCCGCCGTTACGTTCTCTACGGATATTAGTGTATGTGCACTCGGTACTCAATTTCAATTTCAACAGAGTAATAATGAGTAAAATGAGTTTTTGGAAATCGCTGCTTCTATACAAGAATATTAGCATGCATTAGTAATCATAATGATTTTTTTTTTCGTTCATTTTATTGACGAAGCACGAGACATGAGCACAACTGAACAAAGGTATTAAAATATCTGGAGTAGAACAACACACAACATTTCAACCTAAAGAATGGAAAGAAAATAATTTTAACAACATGTTTTTACCTTCCACCGTACATATACGTAAGTGTAGAAGGTTATGCTATCGACTTTTTTTCACTGTCGCTAAATCGATTTATTAGCTCATTTTACAATATTTGGCCAAATTTCGCTAAGATCGGTCATGACCTCTGAATGTGTATGTGTGTGTGTGTGGGGGGGCATGCGTACGTGCATGCGTGCGTGTGTGCGTGTGTGCGTGTGTGCGTGTGTGCGTGTGTGTATGTATGTTAGTATCCACGATAACTCCAGAACGAAAATTCCTACATAATTAAAATTTTGCATTTAAGCTTGTTTTTGTTCGCTTGGAGCTGATTAGATTTTGAAGAAATCCAGCGGCGGTGAGGGGGGTTTATTTGGGGCAGTTTTTGGTTTTTATCAAGTATATCTAAAACAGCTGCATACCTTCAACATTTTTTTGATGCGACGCATAATTTAGCGACAAAAAGTTCCTAAGGTAGAATTTAAGTGCTAGTTAAAATCTTTTCAATATCTGAATAACAATTTATTTTATATATACCTAGTTTTTAAAGAAAATTTCATTTTATATAACTTTTCTTCATAAAGTTTCTTAATATAACGCTAAGGTAAGTCTAAAAATTAATGAAATCTGAACGAAACTGTATTATTGACATCTTATAGAGGCAGGCGGCTTTGGAATTTTAACATATATTTATGTCTATTGATCTCTATCTGACATAAAGTTTTGTACGCCATTCTGACATATTATTGTTTTTGTTTCTACAATGTTGCCTATTTTTGTTACGGACGTATAAAAAAGAGGTTGCATAGTTATCCCAACAAAATTATAATTAAAATTATTTTATTCCTTTTAAGTTTTTAAATGTCTATAAACCTCTATCTGATGAAGTTTAAAACGTCTGACATAGATTATTGTTTTTGTTTTTGCAGTGTTGCCTATTTTCGTTATTATTAACTAGGTTTTGTAGGCTGGCAGGTCGTGTAGTGTTTCATACTAGATATTTTAGGATAATTATTCAACCTCTTTTAATAAGTGCACTACGAAAATAGGTTAGATTGCAAAAACAAAAAAAAATTATGTCAAACAGACATTTAAAACTTCAGATGGAGGTTAGACACTTAGATGCTAACTTGAAAATAAAAATTCCAAAGACGCCCGCTTCTATAAAAACATTGACAATACAGTTTAAGCATTTTCAATCATATGTAGTTAATTTCTACACTTATTTCGCTTTATATTAAGAAACTTTATAAAGAAAAGTTATGTGAAATTAATTTTTTTTTTAAATGTGTGTACACATCTTCTTATAAAACTAATTATACTTCAGGAATTTTTTTAGCAATTAAATTACGCGTCGCAAAAAATTGCATAGAACATAATTAATCACACGCACATACGTTTTCACTGTTATGATGTATTTTCGTAAATAATCCACTAAGGTGCAAAACAATGTGGAAGGTAACAATTTATGTTTATTTTAACTTTTTTGTTATCTCAATTTTGTAAAAATTATATATAAATCCGTCCAGAAAACATTGTTTTTTTTTGTTATTTTTTACTATTTGTTGTTTGTTCGTTATTTTTCGATTGTTGTTCGATTGAAATCTAAGAATAAATTTAAAAATAGAATACACTTTACTCGAAAGATCTATTGCTTCCATATGCATTAAAAAAAAATTTGTGCGTAAGTTTTAAGTTACGGGATAAATGTGCAACAAAAAGCTACCTAGACGATAATTTTAGATTTTTAGAAATTGGGGTGCTGGATCAATTTGCTGCAAATCCTACGCCATCAGTTCCAAAGGTAACATGACTGTCTACTGGATTAGTTCACACAATTTTGAAAGAGAACAATTTTTTTCTACACAAGCTACAAATTTTAGATGAATACAACAGTAGAATTGAAGAAAATCTTAATCTTCCCACACTTCTTTCCTAAATGTGTTTCTCAACAAACACAACACTGGTACTAGGATAACAAAGATCCGTACTCGTCTCGAGAAATTCCCAATCAATTTCAGCAAAAAATCAATCTTTGAGCAGATATCCTTGTTAGTAAGATGGGAATAAGAACAAAAGCTAACAGATGAATTGTATCTGAATCTATTGGAAGAACATTGTCACTTAATCTTTGGAGATTCAAGAATGAAAATGATAACACGCTACTAAATGAAAAAATTTGCATTTTCATTAAAATGGGGCTTCGATATATTACGCTTTAGCTGATAAACAGTGGCTTAATCAACGGTATCCTGTTAAATGGATTGGTTGAGGAAGTACAGTAGAATGACTAGCACGATTTCTCGACTTGATTTCTGCCCTTGTGCACATTAAAAACAGTGGCGTACAAGACTCTACCTAAAAATATTCAAGAACTAAGGAACCGAATAGTTCATAAGGTAATATTTTAACAATCAAAACATCAAAAGTGTAAAATTAATTTGTTTTTTACTTTTCATGGTAGGTGTCTAAAAATTAATTTCTAACCTTACCACCCAAATTTGATTTTCTGGGCATCTCCATGAAATGAATTTTATGGCCTTTAAGGTGATGATCGCTCGATCAAAGGTACATATTGGAATTTTAAAAGGGAGTAATGTGATGTGCGAGGGTAGGTGCTAACTCTACACTTCCCCTTCGCTACATAAATAGTCATATTTTTGCAATATTTGTCTTCTTATCAAAATTATGAATTAGATGTGGTGGTTCAATTTCAAATCTGTAATGTATCAATAAAACCATAATTTAGATACTTAATTTCCACCAGTGGGCCATATAAAAGGAAACGTACCAACGTTAATGTATTTTGTATTAGCTATTATCAATACTGTATTTTAGTGCATCGACAGTAAAAGCAAACTTTTACATAGTAGTAGGTTTACACAACATAATGTACGGGGTGGCCAACTAAGAATGCGAGGTACTGTATCTGGGAAACTATACATCGTAGAGGCTTGCAGAAAAAAAGTTATTACTAAAACGGCCAATACAAAAACCTTGAAAATGTTTTCATATTTCTGAAATGGCCGCTAGGGGGAGTAACTGCAATCTTGAATCTGAAAAGTAATGTTTCTGTGAATTCTGCTATATTAACCTAATAAAAAAATAACTGGTCTTTGAAGTCGAGGATAATCTGAACTTTTTTTTGTTTGGCACTTTTTGACGTACCTATAAAAATAAAGTGGTGGGGGGTATTCAAAGGTTTCCTTAAATCGTATCTTCGAAACGGCCAATCCGATTTTAACAAACTTGGGCGCGTTGAAAAGAACTTTTCTTGGGCTACAAATGTTAAAATAATTGAAGTTCTGTTAGTTTCACATGTCATCGCTAGAGGGCTTTGTTCGACATTCCGACAGAAACGGTTAATTTTCGCAAAAAAATTAAATGCATTGGTATGACTTTTTTTCATGAACAAGTAGCTAAATGATACCTAAACAAGCTCGCGAAAACCGAATCTCGATATCTTGTTCCTAACCTAAAATATCGGCCAAAGAAAACTTTATACGAAAATCTCGTAAATTTTTATTTTTTTTAACTATATTTTTCTGGAATTGTTTCTATTATGTAAGTTGTGGCCCTAAAAAGGACCGATTTAAAGGAGGAAGGTTTTTAATGCCCCCGTAAATGCTCGAAATGCTGTCCATCACTCTGTACATTGCTGAGGCCTCTTATGGGTAGACAAAACTGCAGCTTCAATTTCGGCTCTGAATAGGTTCCCTAGAAATTGCGATTTTAAATGTTTGTAAATTTATGCAGCAGAATAAAATCACCCTTTTTGAAATTACTACGGGCAAGTAATCAATGCTAAAAGTTATACGAAAGGCCTATTTTTTGTTTGTTTAAATGCATATTCACTATGGGTATATACGACAAATACAATTAATAGAATCAGGCAATGGAAACAGATACCTGAACAAAACATACATAATCCTCAAATTGTCAATAGTTGTCAATACTTTCGCGTTACTTTGAGCAAATTTTGTGCTTTCAAAATGCGTTTTACGAATAATGAAGCTGTCAATATGCTTGCGGTTTATTTTGAATGTCTTCAGAATGCCGCAGTAGCTAAAAGAGTTTACGCGGCTGGATCCAAATCGGCGTCCTTGCAATGTAAGAGTTTTTCCCCGATTAGTGGCGAGCTTACGAGCCAATGGTAGTTTTCGGCCTACGTTTCAACGGCAAAGAATTGGAAGAACACAAGAAAATATTAACCGTGTACTGGGCTATATTGAAGGAAATCCTCATGTTAGCACAAGAGCATTATCCACTGAGTTGGGCATATCACGGACAACGGTTCAAAATATTTTGAAGGACCATAGGTAAGTTCTAATGGCCATCAAGATATATAGGTATTCGCTTAAACTTTTTTTAATTACTTTAAGAATGCATCCATATCATGTCGTTTTGCATCAGGCCTTGAAAGAGGAAGATTTTGATCGAAGGTTAGACTATTGCCATTGGATGTTAGGCATGATACACGAAAATAGAGAATTTTAATTTTAAATTCTTTGGACTGATGAAGCCAGTAGTGACGGGAGAGTCAATCTGCACAATATGCATTATTGGTCTGCAGAAAATCCCCACTGGTTGCGTGAAGTTCAGCGCCAAGGACGTTGGAGTATAAATGTATGGTGTGGCATACTGGGAGGCAGAATTATTGGGCCATATTTTTTCGAGCAACTCCTATATGGCAATGTATTTCTTGACTTTTTGGCCAATCAGTTACCGTTGTTGTCGGAAGATGTGCCTCTGGAAACAAGGCAAAAATTGTTTTTGCAGTTGGATGGCTGCCCAGCACATTTTGCTATTAATGTGCGAGAGCATATTAGTGAAGTATTTCAACAGCAGTGGATTGGAAGAGGAAGTCTGTTTCCATGGCCTCCGAGATCGCCAGACTTAACTTGCCTCGAATTTTATTTATGGGGGCGCTTAAAAGACATCGTGTTTCGGACTCAACCTACTACTAGAGAAGATATGAAAAACCGGATTCGTAACGCAATACGTAACATACCGAGAGCCGAAATTGAAGCTGCAGTTTAGTCTAGTCATGAGAGGCTTCAGCAATGCACAGACCGTGATGGTCAGCATTTCGAGCATTTACGGGGGTATTAAAAACCTTTCTTCTTTAAATCGGTCCTTTTTAGGGTCACAACTTACATAACAAAAACAATTCCAGAAAAATATAGTTAAAAAAAAATTTAACGGATTTTCGTATAAAGTTTTCTTTGGCCGGTATTTTAGGTTAGGAACAAGATATCGAGATACGGTTTTCGCGAGCTTGTTTAGGCACCATTTAGCTACTTACTCATGAAAAAAAGTCATACCAATGCATTTAATTTTTTTGCGAAGATTAACCGTTTCTGTCGGAATGTCGAACAAAGCCCTCTAGCAACGACATGTGAAACTAACAAAACTTCAAATATTATAACATTTGTAGCCCAAGAATAGCTCATTTCAACGCGCCCAAGTTTGTTAAAATCGGCTTAGCCATTTCGATAAATACATTAAAATAAAGACATTATTCGGAACAACTAGTGTTGATTAACGTGAAAATATATGATATTTAACGTGTTTCGGGGACTTACTATGTCCTTTGTCAAGAATGATATTGACAAAGTACATTGTAAGTCCCCGAAACGTTGAATATCATATATTTTTACGTTAATAAACACAAGTTGTTCCGAATAATGTCTTTATTGATAATATATATATATATATATATATATATATATATATATATATATATATATATTGAGATGTTTAGATAAGAGTAAGGCAAGGATCGTATAGTTTTAACTAGTAATTTCTTTAAAAAAGGGTGATTTCAAGCATGATACATGTACGAGACATTTAATTGATGTAATTTGGTTCACGATGGGTAGAAAGTGGATTTGTTTTGGATAGAACAGTCTAAATAAAATTTATACATTTTGGTTTAATCATAAAAAGCATTGTGCTACTTACAAAAATGTCAGAAATGTTAAATGAACTTATTTCCGTAAAGTCAATTCAGTACTTTAGTTTGTTTCAGTAAATTTCAATTTTTCGAAAGTATTTTGGCAAGTGAATATTTTACAGGTGTTGTACACATAGTGTAAAGTTAGATTTATATTAGGAATTTTGTATAAGTAGATTAAAATGCAGGAAATTTGGTAAAATTTAAGAAAGGGTCATAATATGAACTTAATATGATCATTTCTCACATATTTTTGGAAGCGATTGTGTGACAAACTTAGTGATGCATTTTAAATATTAAGAACAGTATATAGAACATAATCACACAAAGATATTTACATGCAGATACATTTTTATGGTAGAATTTTATAAAAGTGTGTTAAACGATATGACTTCTTAATGCGACATAAAAATTATATAATGCAAGCAAGATGAACAATAAATATAATAAAGACAGTTCTTACAAATAGTTTGAATAACGTTTTAATTTACATGAACGTTTTTAAACGCAATTTATTTATATTCTTAGAATTTAGTTAGGTTATGTCTTAAATTAAATGTTTTTTCACAAATTTATAGTTTTTAGAGTAAATTAGGCTTAAATTAGATTGTTAAAGTAAATAATAGGAGGTTTTCCTCATATTTACATAGTAATTAACTTGGTACAAATCATTTCAACGCAAAATTTATGAAAATGGGGGTTGATTATACAGTTTCACTTGGTAAAGATAAAATTCCTTTAAATTTAAGATTTCGGACTTTAGATGTGTGTTTTCCAATGCCAAATTTTGTCAGGATGACATATATGTAAGTAATTTAAGTGTAGTTTATAAGATTAGTTAGATATAAGCAATTTTAAATTAGAATAGGTCATTTTGTATAATAGTTAAAAGAACCATATCAAGTTGCATATCTATTTATGCGTAATTTAACACAGATTTCATTTCTGTTATTAAAATTTAGATCTATAATTGTATAAGGAAGTTATCGCTAAAATTCTAATTTAGTTAAGCTTTTAAATTATTTTCGACCAATCAGACACATAGTTACATCATTTGAATTTCTTAAAAAGTTGAAGATATGGTAACCAACAAAAGGGTATAAAAGGAATTGCCCTTGATCAGATCTCTCTCTATAATTTTGCCAGTTGTTTGAATAGTTTAAAATAGTGTTGTGTTTTTTGTGCATCAAGTAAGTTTTAATAACCTCAATAATTATCGGGAAAAATTTTAATATAAACGGAGAGACGAGAAAATCAGGCGCAATTGTTTTTAAACCGACATTTGTTTAAAAATTTAAGTTAGGTTACCGATACCTGTGCACATTCGTAAAGTTCATTACGAATTATTTTCGTACTTGTGACGATTTATGTTGAACGTTTAAAAATTTCGTTTGTTGAATTTGAATATTGGTTACGTTTTGCCAAAATAAAATCGTAATCATTTTTCTTCAATTGTGTTTTATTTGCTGCTGCGATTTTTAAATAGTTTATACTTGAGTCGGAGCCTAAAAATAAAGTGACATTAACTTAAACCTTTTACAACCATTAAATATTATTTAAACGATAAAATTAGAAAGCATTAATACATTTAAATAAAACATTATCGATTTAAAATTTGTGGTTGGGTGAAGCCATAAAGTGGAGAAATATTAGCAGTTACCGAAGCAAAGTGAACTACAACCCGAGCACCAGTCTGCAGCTAGTGGGTGAATGGTAGCAGTGAACATCACATATCAAGATCCTCGATCATATTGAAAGGCGCCTGCATCTATTTGGAACCAACTGTGTGAAGACATCCGTTTGCAGTTTGGAATTTGCATGTGAGTTAAATTTTGATCTTAACCCTGTTTACTTTGTTTTTATTTGTGATTTCCTGCAATTATTATTTGTTATATGTATAGGTGTAAATGTTTATATAATATTTGTGTGAACACCTGCAAAATAAGCAAAATTTTAAATTATTTCCAAATTTTAAATTTCAATTATCCAGTTAAAATTATAAACACAAATTCAACAAGTCATTGTTTGACAGTTCTGACATTTTTGATAATTGTATTCAGTAACTTTATAACGCATGCGTTATTGTATAAATTTTGTTCAGATACATTTTTCATATAAGATATTTTTTATAAAGTGCAATGCACACATATTTTCGAACCAGATATTATTTCCCACTAAACCTGAACCCTATCCCCAAATTGAGATAAAGAGCTAGTCCGGTGCATAAGTATTCAAAACTATAATTATTATTATATTAATCATCATTAACCTTATCCCCTATTGAGTTATATTATTATTATATTAATAATTATTTCATATTTCCATCACAAATTATATATATATATATATATATATATATATATATATATATATATATATATATATATATGAAACACACACACACACATTGATGTTCTTATCTGCCTTCATACAATCACCTTGGTATTGCTAATGATTGTACACATCCAATATTGATGATGATCACCCGTATTTAAAATAAATTTCACAAACTTTTATTTCGGTAGCATAAATGGTTACCCCCAGGTCTCTTTATAATAACCTTAGGTTATGCGTCTCACAATCGAACACCAACAACAAAATATTTGCTTTATTAACTTCTAATCTGCCTAAGTACTTTTTATTTCTTGAAGAAAATCGCTAATGTTTTCCTTCAACTCACAAAGTATTAAACTAGTTATTTGTGAATGTCTATACGATTTATCCCCTAAAAAGTTAATGCAGTGACTCAACAGGCCCGACTAAACTACAATTTTCACAAATAAACTCCAACAACTAACCTTCTGATGTTTATTACGCGCGCAACCCCTAACAATCTAGCTTTATTTACAGCTTTTAGCTCTTACCCCTCCAATTTGGGCACTCGCTTATATACGTTCTACCCGCCATATTTCCAACACGTCACAATAAATTCGCACTAAAATAAAAATTTACCTATCACAACTAAGAATTTCACTGCGTCTCTACCTCGCGTCACAATGTCCAACATGGACAATCACGCTACCCTTATACAACACTCGCCGTCATCTTTATTTTACGTGAAAATTCATAAAACCTTCTCGAAAAAATCGTCTATCCTCACCATATTCATTCAGTATATTCACCAGATTATATGTCAACTTTCCATGCAAATCTCAGATGTGCGTGAATTTTACTTCCGTAAAATCTAACGAACTCCCTCACATTCTATCACCTTCATTCGTGAACATGCATTCATTTACCAATATTACACAATATTACAAAAATTTCTACAAACAAAAATATCTGCATATTAACAAAATATCAATATATTGTAACTCACTCACTCATACGTCTACAATCACTTCTTTTAGTCCACATTGCTCCATACACGCCAAAAGACCAGTAGCTTTACCAGTGTCGTATCAATAACAATTTACCCAAACATTATTTCTCAACCAAATTTAACGCTTTCCACTCGAAAATCCTTCTATGCATTTTTAAATAGACGTCAGTGTCAAATTGTACAATAATTAACAATTCTTATTGTTCTCACAAATAATTTGTTTTATTTATGTAAATAAATTTACAATTATTAAATTATTAATGAACTAAGTTTTAATTTCATTTTGTAAATAGTCCATCAAACACACGCTTGTGACATATACCGCACAGTTTTACTCAGATGAGTAAAATCAATTTTTTACTCACCAAATTAATTAAATAATTGACCGAGAGTTTAGAAATGCTCAAATTCGTCTTGTAAAAATTTTCCTTAAACAAACACCCTCGTTAAACTTGTGCGGTATATACAACAATTTTCTCTCTAACGGTGTATTAGTGTCGATAAACCACCCGAATTAAATACTTTTTAACTATGACGTCAAAACCTGGGATGGAAAAGGGTTGGACGATGAATCAGAGGAGGTTGTATGAGAGAGAAATGGTGAACAAGAAACCAGAGGAAGGCCTATTGTGGGAAGAAACAAGAATGTTCAGGCGAAGGGTACGGGTGTATCATGTTAGAAGTTTTATGAGGAACCGGGGTCGTTAAATAACCAAAGGGAGCCAGTCCAAGAGTTAGGATGTGGAGTAATGTATTCCACTGATTTTCTGTTTGAAAAAACAAAAGTTAAATAGAACAAATACAAATAAGGACAATCAAATAAATGTAAATAAGAAATAAAGATACACTTACATTTGATTTTTGTCACAGTTTAAATATTTTGTTAATAGACGTTTGATTTGCGCTTTCACAACTTGGGAAAAAATAATTTGGTTAATACGTTCACATTTAGATATCCAATATTGATGTAAACTTACATTTGTGCATAATCCTTGTAATTCTTTTTAATAATAAACATTTTTGTAACTGATTTCGCATCAAATGACAATTAACATTTGACGATGACATTTGAGACATTTATAAAACGTTGTAACGCAAATATCCCTTGAGCTAGCGGAAACTAAAAACATCGGGGTCTGGGAAAATAGTGTTTCCATGAATCGGGAATAAGTGGAAGCATTCTTTTTCCGTAGAACGAGTACAAAGCAGGATATTACATTATGCAGAAGAAACAAATAACAAATATAGTTGACACGTTTGTAATGATCAAGATGAATCCTTGCGAATTTTCCTTCCCTAGAAATAATTCCTATCAGAAATTCAAAAATTGATATCAGTTGTTTCCCTCCAGCCTTTGTTCTATATATAACCGATCCTCAACATACAATTTCTAATTCTATCAGATACATTGCACTTACTTAATTAACAAACCTGACACTCACATACACTTTGTACTCAACCAGACACATTTTGTAACGGTATAAACGGGTGGTAGAACGGGATTACAGATAAAATTGGCCTTTTTGCACCGACCAGTCAGCGTATGGGAGTGGGTAAGATGTTGATAAATTTTGCACATCCAGAATAGTAAATCGTACGTAAGTCAAAGTAGGGGATGAAGACGTAATCGGATCTGTTAAGGGCGCCAGAATGTTTGGTAGTCAAAATAAGGGACGTCGTGTCAAAATTACGAATACATAGCGTGTCTAAACATACAAAAAACATATGCCTACCTACCCGCAATCAATCCCAGGTGTCCTCGACAGCAACTCAGCAAACCACCTGAAATAGGGCTTCAAAATAGCACTACACGCTTGACAAATAAAAGGGTGTTAATCACTCAATAATGTTACGTTACGTTACTACACCTCAGTGTAAATAATTAGGCATAATATAATAATCTTAACAAAACAAAACAAAAAAAAAGAGAAAAAATCACCCATAATGGATGCACTCTAAATAAATTCATAGTCAACTAGAAGTCGAATAAAACACTGAATATCATTAACGCTATCCCTCAATAAATATACTGTAACTTCGTTACGTTAAAACTTAAGCTCCTAAATTACCGGTAAATTTGCAATTTAAAAAAAAACTTTTATGTAACACAAAAGGGGTTTTCACAGAATTAAAACAAATTTATGATACCTAAACAAAGCTATAATAAATTAAAAAATAATATAAATGTAAACATACTGTAATGCGTATAAAAAAAAATAACAAATGCTTAATTGGCGACGGGAGGTCTGGCCAGAATTCTGCGTAACGCCGTTCTAAATTGCTTAACCTAAATATTTCGTGGATTATTAAACCACACTACTTCAGGGTCAATTGCCCTTTAATACAAAAATGAATAGTGTGAAGGCGGAGCGTCAGAATATTGATTACTTACAATAATTAATCCAAAGCAACAACTTAATTTAAAAAGGTAACCGACTCCGCTTTCAAACCTGCGTTAACAAAGAAAATAATTTAAGGCACACACGCAAAAGATCTTGAAAATACTCAATAAAACACAATGTTATACTACCTTAATGTCTAAGTTAGCACCTCTTCTGTGTTACCACAATCGAAAATGAACCCGACGACCAACTACTGCTATTACGGATACGGAATCTCCCTAATCTGACACAAGATGATGAGTGATAATGTTGACTATTTCTTTTTTTTCAAACGGTTCCTTGATTGAATCTCGGTAAAGTGTTACTGCGTTAATTAAAAACTTCTTTTAAAATAATGAATTGTGCGCTCAACTTGATCGATGAATTTTATCTTTTAAATAGTTTTCTTTACACTACCAATCCCAAAAGGTTAGTAACTTTATTTATATAAATCTAGTTTTAATATTCTGCAAAAGTTTCTTTGTACTTCAACACGCCCTGCACGGCAATTAAGTGGCACTCCAAGAACGTTAATTTAGTAAGTCCACAACAGCGACATAAACCAACGAGGTCACAGAAGCACTAAAATAACACGACGGTGATCCCCAGGTAACTTGATTACGTAAAATCGAAATCGGCACTAGGTCTTGTCCTTTGGTGATTGAACAATTTCACTTAAAATCCCTTCACAGGTTTTCTTCAAAAAGTAGGTAACTACCCTCACAACACGAAAGTTCGTTCGTTAAACACCAAAAGGTCCAATCTATCAACGTTCTAACCAACCCCTTAAGTCGTAACAACAAACGTCCCAGTAACACTCCTCGAGAGCGCTTTCAAAAGCCGAATCCCCTAAATTATTACCAGCTTCCATCTTGGATTTTCGAATCCCACCACTCACAAAAAAATCTCATTTAATCTAGTTCCACCAATTAAGAAACGGAAAGAGAAGATATGATACCCCCTACCCACAAATTTCGTTCTCAAACGTAAGGGCTCGATAATTTTCAAAATTCTAAACGTCAGCAGAATCAACGTGATAAATATCTCGGTATTTTCATTTAAGTTCAAACAGTTAGTCCCACATTCTATCTTTATGACTCAAAACCAACATACTCAATATTTATCTGAACCACTGCAATTAACCGACTCCATGTCGCCCGAATGATATCAAATACATTTAAATCTACGTTTTTTCTTTAAGTTACTTAATTTTACAAAACTTTATATTAAATTTTAAGGAAATCAAACGAAATAAACATTATTTAAACTTATATACAACTATTTACAAATAAAACGCTACTCAACATTCAATAACCGGGGAACAATAAGGAAAACAATCCCTCAAAATTCAAATGCAATATTACGAAAAACTCAATAAATTTAGAAACCAATTATCGATGATTTCAAACCTCATTCCTTAAATTACGGAATAGTAATTCACAAACAAAAAAAAACTTAAGCTCGAAACACACCATCCTGAAAGGTCGCGACACACGTAAAACAAATTCATCCATACAGCTCAACTCAACAGCAAAAATCGCTAGACAATCGTGATCCTATCACAATTTACACCTCCATTATTCAGACCAGATACCGGTTACCTAATTAATTAACACTAGTCTCTTATTACTTATTACCACAACCCTCCCAGACATATTAGAATCATACCCTCACACTTACACTTAACCTGATATACATAAACCTTTACATTCTTTGACCTAACCTGCTAGTTTTACCTATATACTTTTACTACCTTTTATCTTACCTACTTTCTACCCGGATACCTTCTCCCCTGTTCAACCCCCATTCATAAACATTTACCCTTTTGATTAATATCTGCATTTCAATCCCAAAAACCCTCTTCGGAGGCAGTTCTAAACCAAAACAGCTTGGAGGTCAACGCCCCTAGTTGTGGGTGTAAAGTTCCTATAAGTACACTTAATTAGAATTTCTGGAGGTGATTAACCCCGTATTTTCCAGCAAGGGGTACGAATGACCTAAATTAATAACCACACACTACCACAAGAGTGAAAAGCAATTTAAATAATTTATAGGTGAATCGTTAACGTTTGGAGGTGAAGGCCCCGACATAAAGGTTCAAATTATAAAGATCGACGTCGCCTGGTGGTGGAAGCCCCGTGCGTATAGTCACTTCGCAAAGTAATTATTAACCTTTAAGTGACACCATACAGGCAAACAATGTTTGGAGGTGAAGACCCCGAGCACATAGATTTACACCCATACTTTCCTGAATCAGCCAAAGCTACCCCTATATACCCCTAAGTATTTGATTGTACTCCACTTCCCCAATCTTAGAAATTGGGAGATTGGTAAAACACATGGTTGATCATAACCCAAGTATTGACAAAAACATATCAAGTATAAACCATACCCACCTATCACACTTCCCTATACAACCACACTCCTTTATAATAAAACCTAATTACACAAAAACACATCATCGTACAAGTAATTAATCATTCATTAATTTTCACTGATAAGAACATAAAATTCGTACTGACCGATATTTTCTAGTATCCTCCAGAGAAGGCGAAACCAGCGCACGTAAAAAATGACAGTGGCGTACCTCACGAACGAGTTACCAATAATACTTATTTTATTTCATAATTTATTATTCCTTATTTTATACCAGGATACATTTTTAGTTTAATATTATTGTCCTATGGAGTTCTTTTTTTATTTTTGTAATTATAGTCCTGAATAATCGCATCTTAATAGTTTGAGTTGTAATAACAATTGTCCACAAAAGAGTAAGGTGGTCTGAATCACGCCTTTGGGGCGTCTCCTAGCTCAAAGAAGAGCAAACCAGAAATTTATTATAGCAAACGTCACACGTTATTGTCGACTTTCTTTTACTAAAAACAAATTAATTTTATCAGTTCAAAATTAATTTCTACACATAACTGAGTAACCTATTATTGTACAGAAACATTCGTTATGAACTTCTTAAAACACTAACAACGAATTATAATTTAAAAATGAGTGTTTTTAAGAAAACGCTGTAACATAATGAGGACTTTTAAGAAAATTCAATTTTTACTTAGTTATAGTAATAGAACTACCAACATAATAAATTTTCTTTCGAGTTACATTAATTTTAGAGAAATCCCAGAATTAACCAATTTGTTGGTGCAATCCTTTTGTCCGTAACGTCCCCTTCCTAGTGTTTTATTGAACATTATCATGCCAATCGTTTTTTCTGATAAAGAAATATAGCTGAAGGGTGGGACTCAAATAAATTTCTAAGTCAGGACTAAAATAACATTGAAAGCATAACGAATGCTTTGAAAAAACGATTCAAATGCTGGGAAATCAATGATATATTTATTATGATGTGGATATTCTAACGATAAATTTTGCTGCTTTATAATTGATTATATTATTTTTTATAATTTGATATACTGCGAAATAACCATTAATTTTTAGTGTTTTTCTTTTACATAAACCGTACCTTACTTCAATCGAAAATCAGATTGGTTGTTCACTTTTCATAATATACATCAAATACCTGCCTTTGAAATGAATCAGGTTTATAATATGTGAAACGCTTACATATACGGGTTTGTATACACTTGCTTTTGATATTTCTTTTTACTTTATGTTTGCATAATTTTGATGTGAAATACATCCAACACAACTATTCCATGTTTTACCCCATTTACATTCTTGTAGGATAAATAAAACTCGAAATTCCTAATTAAACATTTTTTGTAGGACTATTTTTTGTATGAGCATACAAATAATCGCATTTTTTTTCTTTCGAAAAACATCAGCTTGAGATCCCCTTTACAAATAAATGCGGAAGTTAATTAGAAAATCATGTTTTTAAAGTATAGAAGTTCTAGATTTCTATTAACTGTTTATGTGAATTAATGTTCACAGGGTGTTTTAATAGAGAAAATGCATGATTTAGTCAACAGTTGGCGTCTTTAAACTACCAAAAAGTATCACCAACTTAAGCTCCAGCGCAATAAACAACAATGTATAGCGGTATAGTTTACCTTGTAATGATAATAAAAATCCTTCCAATTATTTCCTTCTTATCCTAGCAAATAAATTCCCGTCAAAACTTATTTCCTATTTCCTTCCACAACTGAAGGTAGTATTGTTTAGAAATACTATCAGTTCCCCGCTCCTTTCCGTCTCCTCGTCAATTCCCCTATAAATAACCGCGCTCCCATTCGCGAAGCGCCTGCGTATCCGGCACGTGGACCGCGGTTTCCGTAATGCCTACAAAATGGATATCATAGCAGGGACCGTTAATACCATGGACGTTCGTCGGAAACGCTCCCTACTTACACGAACACAACATACACATTCTTTCCATCACGGAAACGAAACTCATAAACAGATGCAAACTGAACTTTAACACATATAACACCTTCCTAAACAACAGCCACCACGGAACCGCCCCCGTAATCAAAAATTGCTTCCAATCTACACCCTTTCAACTTCTTGCGCACCCACAGCATCTCGAGTGCGTTACTGCGACGGTGCACTTTCCCACCCTGATCGGCTTCTTTTCATATTACAACCCTCCAGGCCACAATACCCTATCCGATGACCCTTTAACCTACACCTCCGCCCTCTCTAAAGCAGCATCCTAGGTGACTACAATTCCCGCCATACGTACCCCCAATTCGAAGACTCCAGAAGTATTTCCAACGGTATCAGGCTATCATCAGCTTTGTTGATCATCTACCACTTCTGGACAAAACTCATTTTGTCCAGCTATACCAGCACCTCCTCAATATACAGTCATTAAAGATTTTTCGAAAACAGACTTGAATGTGTTCTCCAAACACGTCTCCAACATCTTCTACCGACCCAAGATCTCGAGAGAGCCATTAGTGACCTAATTTGAGTAATTACGGAAGCGTTCGATATCTCAGACTCTCTGAAAAATATCCACATTTCGCACAAACTGCTTCCGTAGCACGTGAACTGGAGCAAAGAGAAAATACGAATCTACCGTCAATTCTTGCAATCTAGGGACCCGGCTCTCAAAACCGAATAGAAACGAGAAACTCTTCTGGGAACAGTTCGATGGACTGACCAGAAGAAAAGTAAACCCTAAATCTCACATAACCGACCCACAGGGCAACCTAATCTCCTCCGAATAGGGACAAGCCTACTTCTTTGGTCTTTGAACCCAGAAGATCCCCAATTCGACAACCAATTTAAGGCACCCCTTGAGAGTCTCCTTGAAGAATTCCATACTCTTAACCTTCTCGAAATACAACTCGATAACGAGAAACCCTTCTATGCATTCATCACTCCCGCCCAGCTCAACGCGTCCTTTAAAGCAGGAAGAAATTCAGCCCCAGGTCATGACCGCCGATATCGTAAAATCCTCCGACACCTACCCGACCCTGCGCTACGATTACTCTCCGACATTTACAACAAATGCCTAATCCTATACCACTTCCCGACGGACTTGAAATCGACTTCTACGGGCCTGCGCCCACTCCGACCTAGCGTGTTACGATCCCTTGTTTAAGCTGCTTACGGAAACCACAAGAGCATTCAATCACAAGCAATGCAGTCTGGATGTGTTTCAGTGTAAGCAATCATTTGACAGAGTCTGGCACGCAAGCCTCCTACACGAGATATGCGCACTCTCAACATACCCGACCATTTCCCCAAACTCTTACTTTCGTAAGTTCGGGTCAAAGTAGGAAACACCTTCTCCAATCTTTTTCAACCTACAGCAGGCGTACCGCAAGGTTCTGCCTTAGCCTCAATCGGTTACACTATCCTCGCATCCGACATTATCGAAGTTATACAACCCGGAATAGTCGTTACACGGTTTGGGCCTTCTGGACGGTTAATCGGAACAGCGGAACGGTCTCCCGCCTCATGTCCAAAACCCTCCGGAACTTGTCCAACTGAGCGAACTATTGGAGAGTCTCCGTCAATTCTACGAAAGCCCAAAGTGTCCTCTTCCGACATCATTACTATACCAAAGATAAATTCCCAAAGCCAACAGTAATATTTTTCTCACCATGGATCAAGAAAGACTCCCACTTTAACAACAAGTCATCTACTTAGGAATCCTCCTCACCAGAACCCTCAATTGGCTCCCCGACATATAAAGAACACTAAACAGGATAAATAACCGAGCCAACCTACTGTACGCTCTCCGGGGTAGACTCAGAGAATGCCACCAAAAAGCACCACAAAACATGCATACGCCCTGTTATGGATTTCCGAGCACCCGTATACACTCATATAAACCCTAATCACCTCTGCTCTGTCGCTTCCTGTGAACGCCGAATACTCAGGCATACAAAGGTTACCATGGAGGTTCCCTAATGACCTCACAATACAACACACAAACGTACCAGCCATCGCACACAAAATACACACATTACAAAGAAACTTTGCACACAAAAGAATTTTCGGCAACACATTCCCAACCGCAGAGATCCTTACCACTACCGACAACTACCGATTTCCTCAACTCCCACGGAAAAATCCTAAATTAAAATGACCAGGAGTTTCCTCTTGCAGTAGTTGGGATCGTTTATGTTTGGCATTATCCTCCTTTTCATTATACTTGTTGCTATTTTTTCGGCTTTTGCAGTCACTGCCACCCACATTTTTTCGTCAAAGGTGATGCCTAGATATCTTACGGACTTGGAGTTCGTAATCATTTTCCCGTCTATTTCCAGTTTGACTTATTTGGTGGTTCTTCGTTTCCATAGGAATACAGTTTCTGTTTTTTCCACAGCGATATCAAGCTTTTCCTAAGTTCTTGCTGAGGTTGCTATCATCATACTAAATCATCGGCGTAGCCAATCAGAGTATCATTCACGGGTACATCCAGTCTCAAGATGCTATTTATTTTCATTTTTTTGTTGCATCAACATGTTGGTAAAATGTGCTTGTATTGATTTGATCAGGTAGCTGCTGATAGACTTTCTCTTGAGTGCAGTTATTATACCAGGCCAGAGTGCCGAGTTGAAAGCATTTTTAACATCGACCGTCACTAATAAACATAGGTGTCGGTACTGATACGAGGCTTCGGCTAGTTCTTTCACCCTTGCTAATCCATTTAATGATTTTGTCACATATGATCCTTTCATAAGCTGTTCCCAGTCAATTTATGAGGCATATTGGTCTGTATGTACCGGCACTATTTGGTTTTCTTCGGCTTTTTTGTAAATGCTACGCTGCTGACTTTCCATATGTCTGGAAACCGTCCAAGTTTCAGGTAATCGTTGAACATTTTTGCGAAGGACTCTGCGTGCCATTGTATTTTAGGTAACTAAAGGCGGATTGTTGCTCGGGCCACCAACTTTTTTATGTTAATCTTGCTTGCAGCTGCTCTGAGTTCTTCTGGAGTTACTGTTTCGATTTCTTCGGTGGTGATATTGATTGGTTGCCATTTAAAAGTTACATCTGCTGGAAATAGTTTTTTGGTTATCAGCTTTCGAACTTCTTTGCTTAATTTGCCTTTATTTTTTGCCATTCCAAATTTTTTTCAGATGACTTTATAGGCTGTTCCCCAGATATCTCTATCGAGGTCTTCTTTCAATTTGTTCCAGCATTCGTTTTTTGCTCTTTTTGTTCCCACTTTGCCTGGTTTCCTGTACTTTTCTATGCTATCTTCACGTTCTTCTCTATTTATATTATTACTTTTATGAATTTTCAATAAGTCCCTTTTTCTTCGAATCCAATCTTCTCTTAGTTTTTGTAACTCTTGGTTCCACCAACATTTTTGTTTAGAATTTGCTGTTATTGAGGAAAAGCACGTTTTGCAGCCTTCTTGTAGTATTATGTTACCGCTTCTGCGTCAATTTTTTCTTGTTATTTCCTTAGCTACTGTATACTGCAATTTTTTGAGGCTTTTACTCTTAATGTTCCAATGACAACGTTGGTATGCGGTGCTTATTTTAGCGTGTTCAAATATTACGTTGTAAGTGATGTACTGGTGTAAGCTCGTGCTTTCTTCATTTTCTAACACTGTCCAATTTTTAATAGCGGCCGCCATTCAGTATGAAGTTATTTTTAAATCTAGGTGTGAGTTTGAGTTGCCTCTTACAGACGTTGGTTTTCTTCCTGTATTAGCAACTACCAGACTTAATTGTGTACACCATTCCACGATCATTTGACCTCTTTTAACTTCTGTCGGTGATCCACAAATATGAGATTTGGCGTTTAGGTCGCGTGCCTCTTGTTTGTTTAATATTGCGTTGACCGTCGAGCTGTACATTTGGTGAAATACAGCATGAACAGAGAATGAACTTTACTAGCTCGACCCATACAAACCCCTGGTACCAACCTTCTTTATAGACCGTGGTTCTATTACTTATTATTTTTATTGCTGTGTTATGTTTTAGTCTTTATAACATTGCATATTTAATATAATTTTTAAATTTAGTTCAGATACTACTACCAGGTCAATTTCATATTTTTTTATATTAAGCTCAAGTAGATCATGTGCAGCCCTAGTTCTGTCCAGATTAATTTTTAGTATTTTATACATTTTTATATCGTAGAACTTTCCTATTCGTTCAGGTGGTTCGTTATTGGCTATTTTTTATATTTGGTTGATTATACATTGCTATTCCAGAGTTTCTATACTAAATTTCTGTATATCTGGCATGCCATGGTTCCAGCTTGATGGCCTTCTTCTTTGACTTGTAGCACTTTTGTGTACGTATTTTGTATATAGCCCGTTTCCGCACTTTTCCTATAGTAAAATCTTATATCCAATTCCTCGTTTGAACAAGTATCATGCCCGCGTAGTTTGCACTTCTTGCATTTGACAGGACTTACTATTTCGTGGATAATACATTGGTTCCATCCAATTCTTCAATTAAACTTTTTGTTGAGTAATATCCTAGCTGCCTCTTTTGGCACTGTTACTGTGGTCACTAGTTTTGTGTCACCCCTACAGAGTCTTAGAGTGTGCACCTTGGCTTGTTTCTCTGATACTTGACCGTTTAGGAAGTCCTGCACCGCTTCTTCAACTTCCTCCTTGCTAGTCACCCCATCTATTTCCCTAATTATTATCCCTGTCATGGGGCCGCTTCTCTTAACCTCATATGCCTTTAAGCCTAACTGTTTGTTAGCTTCCCTTCTAAAATCCTCTACGGCTCCCTTCTTCGTTTCCTTTAGTAGAATCCTCATGTTTCCCTTTTGGGTTCGCAGAACACTGCGCACGATTACCCCTACATCCTCTGCATTAACTTTTGCTTTCATTTTTTTGAACATTTCCGCATATGTGCTACTCTATTCCCCCCTTACAATTTCAATGGTTGTCGTTATTCTCACCTAATGACTTATCCCCTTTACCTTGCTTCGTATACATTAAAATTTGCATATCTGTCTCTCTAATGACATATTTTATTAAATAGACTGGTCTCTTCCTTCTCATCCTTGTCGTTCACCATCCATTTACCTTCAGTGATCATATTTATCATCTTGTTTAGTCGCCTAAAGTTTTGTTCATATCTATCCTTTTCTTCGGTTTCGTTTGCATACACACGTACACGTACATGCACACGCACACGCACACGCACACGCACACGCACACGCACACGCACACGCACACGCACACGCACACGCACACGCACACGCACAAGCACACGCGCACGCACACGCACACGTACACTCACACGTACACGCACACGCACACGCACACGCACACGCACACTCACACGCACACACAACCACACGCACACGCACATGAACACTCACGCACACGCACACGCACACGCACACTCACACGGACACGCACACACGCACACGCACACGCACACGCACACGCACACGTACACGCACAAGCACACGCACACGCGCAATCACACGCACACGCACACGCACGCGCACACGCACACGCACACGCACACGCACGGGCCGCACGCGCATACACGTACAGGCACACGCACACGCACACCCACACGCACACGCACACGCACACGCACACGCACACGCACACGCACACGCACACGCACACGCACACATACACACACACGTAAACGCACACGCACACGCACACGCACACGCACACGCACTCGTACACGCACAAGCACACGCACACGCGCAATCACACGCACACACACGCACGCGCACACGCACACGCACACGCAAAGGCCGCACGCGCACACACGTACACGCACACGCACACGTGCACGCACACTCACACGCACACGAACGAGTGTAAGTCTTTTGCCTTCTAAATTTGACATTTTCAAAATTAGGTTTCCAATTTTGGGTATGAAATATAAGAAGTACGCGGATTTCATATCAATTATTCGCAACGTAGCATACCTTATTGGCTCAGAAATTAACGAAATAATATTTCCTGCTGATAACCTTCCCGATCGATGGGTCTTTTCATTCCATACTATATTTCCATCTTTTGAAGCTACGTGATTATCCGCATCAGCTTCATCTGAAATCGTAGCTTCTACTTCATCATCCGATTCGCTATTATTTATATCGGTTTCGGACAAATGGTCTTTTTCTTCAGAAGCATTAGAATCACTATCAGAAACACAGAAAAGTTTCTCAAGTTCACTATCCGTAAGCACTCTCTCACTATACATTTTCAATAATAAATTTCAATTGTTAGGTATTTCTTATTAGAGTATAGCATCAAGTTTGATATTTACTACCAAACTAACCCACATATGCTCACTGGCTGCATTTATTCGCGGAACCACAGACAAGTCCCAACAGGAATAAACTTGTTTACCGGCACGCAAATAACGCATGCAATATGCGCAATATTGCGTAATAATGTGACAATACTATGTAAGTTATTTATATTGTGAAAATGAAACAAAACTAACAAAATACATTCGTCTTTGATAATAATCTGTTTCTCGTTCTTCTAATTGAAGCCACACAAATGATGTTATGTCATATAGACCCAAATACAGCGTGTGTAACGAATGCGTTTAAAAAAAAACTAATTATAATTTTGTACGAGTAATATCAATCTAGGTACACCGTTATTAGAGTAATGATATAAAAGTTATTCAGTGGCAATGAAATATTTAAATAAATAAGTGAATTATGCACATTAAAAGAACGCGATTGGGTCATATTGACCCGACACAATAGGAGGGTTAATGATGTTGTTCTAATGGAAATAACTAAACTTCGTAATAGATCTACACCAGGTAATGATCCTAATATTATATCACAAAATTATTTTTCATTATTTCTCTCTCCAGCTACAGATACAAAAACGACACATATTATATCTGTAACTAAAAAACTATCTTGCGGAATTGATGAAGTTTCTCACAATTCGTTATATTGTGTTACGTAAATTATAGCTTAACATAATATGGTATTATTACACGTATGTCTTTTTTTGAAGGCGAATTTTGTTTATCCTTAAAACTGCTTATAAGGCAAATTACACTCATTTAATAAATAATTACAGACTTCTACGAGAATTATCCAAATCACAGAGAACGTTTTCCATATACGCCTTCGACAATTTGCGAACAAATAGAACATAATTTCACCAAGCGAATTTTAGTTTAGGGAAGGTATATCCACAGAGAATGATCTTCACAGAGGTTAAGAGAGTATACTAAATGCTATACAAACACGTGGTAGGTTTCTTAGCATATCTTTTGACTTTTCAAAAGCTTTTAATACTACTAATTTCATTGCCAGTATATGGAATATGTGGCACAGCTCATAATTTCGTACAAACTTTTACGTGAGGTAGGCCTCAATGTGTATATGGAACAGGAGTACAATCTGACTCTCAAAATTGTTACTTGCGGCGTTCCACAGAGAAACATGTTGGGGCCTCTATTATTTATCTTGTTTATAAGTGATCTATCTAGTGGTTTTAGAACAGAATATATCACCCAATAAGGTAGTGATGTATGTTGTGTTACTAGTTACACAAATATTTTTAATTGTGGGACTAGCATAGAATATTGTAAGCGTACAATGATACAATGGGCTACAAACAATTCTTTTTTAGAAAAAAACTCTTATTTTGGACTCCTTTCTAGAAAAAAGTCACGGATCCAATATCATCGTAACAATCTGCTAACAACGAAAAATTTTTGGATGCTTATTTTCGCACAAACTTGAAATTCAACCAACATTGTGAACATCTGATAAGTAAAATCAACAGGTTGCTATGCTATTATGAAATTACAAAACCATGTAAATATAGACATGACAAATGTCAAAAGTAATAATTGATTTTGGGGGAATGTAGTAATATGAAGTCAAAACTAATTGTATGAGATCTGTTTTAAATCATACTTAAGAATTTGGAAAATACGCTTACAAACTACATGGTCCGTAAAAATGAACAGTTATTTAAAAAAAAAACTGGAAAATTTGAAGAATCGTCCTAGAGGTTGTATGGAAATTTCTGAAGCTCCGCAAATATCTGTATGTAATGTTGTTGAATTTACGAAAGAATTCGCACACTAAGCCCTAGGACCTAAAACATCGAATACGTGCCGAAATTCGAGCAACCACTGCAGAAACAATCGACAACGTTCTACAGAATCTCCAATATAGGCTTACTCTGTGTCAAGAAGTTCGTGGACTACAAATTAAACATCTCCTTTAAATGTTATTTTGTTCGTTTTGCAATTGTAGTGCAATACTTTTACACATCGTCATTTTCAGAATTTTACCGCCTATCCAAATATGATGAAAAAACATATGGTTGCTATTTAAAAAAAGTTGCGATGACGTCATAGCTCTTTTAAATATGGCCAGAAACAGGTTTCCGATGATTCAAAATGTGCCCATTAAAAAATAAAAATCGAGGGGTCTTAGGATTTCTTCGGAAAATTATCACAGATATTAATATTTCCAAGTTTCCATATTAAATGACCGCACTGTATATGTATAAACATATACAAGGTATCGGGACATTATGCGCAAAAACTTCGATAAATTCGATATATTAATGCCACACGTTCCTTTAACGTTTTTTTGAAAACTCAAAAATAGAGAAGTAATAAAGATACAAAATTTAATTTTTTTAGTAATTATTTTGTCACTGAATCGATTTACTTGAAGTTTGGAATACACATTTTTAATATTTTATTACGTTATTGCCCCTAAATTGAAGCAAATATTTCAATTCTGCACTTAACCTATGTATTATGATCCATACCTTTTTTATTTGAATTTTTTTTTAATTTCCTTTGCATTCCTTTAAAAAGAAACAAATATTCTTTAACACTAGAAATACGGCATAATTTATTTACCTATAAATACGATCCCGGTCAAATTGACAGGAATTTAGAATTACATTGTCAAGGCAAAATAATAAACCCAAACTGTAAAAATTTTTTATTTTGAAAATAATAACACAAAATGAGTAATTAAATACACCCTGAACATACAACTTCTTTAGTTACAATGCCAACGCATTTCCCACATACTACCTTTTTTACAGATTTTGCAATTATCTTTTGTTTATTGGCACATCTTTTAGTTTGGCATTCCCTTCGCTTGTTTATTGATTGCGACCCATCTTGTTGATATGTAGTGAATTTTATGAGTTCATCAGCGAGTTTCAAAATATATTTTTGACGACTTATGTTTTCGTTAGTACATAAATTGTAAATTATCCATGAATTTGCTGCTGCTAAATCAAGTATGTTAAAAAGTACCTGTAGAGGTCACCTCCTGGAAGACGATTTGGTTGTATAATTCCTTGCCATTTTGTCCAAAACATCTACCCCATATTTAGTACTGTTGTAGAATTGTACCGTTTCTGGTTGTTTCTTCTGTCTCTCAGCAATCGTTGGAAATTTATGGACACTGCAGAGAATGCACACATTTTTCGATCTTTCACTTGATAAGTCAAAGAAATGCCGTCACATACAAAAACCTTCGTAGAATACAAATCATTTTTCGAATTTTTTTATAGCAGCTAGTAAAAATCTTCTACTTCGGTTTACAGTTCCGACTAGTGATGTCAACTCCTTTTGCAAACTTTTGACCAAATTGAGAGATGTAAAAATGTTATCCACTGTTACATTCATCCCCTTTCTTTTAGAAAGGGCTCCATTAATTTCATCACAATATGTTCAGATAATAACATATTAGCTGGTCTTGAATCATTCTTGCACAAGTAAATTGTATTCTAGTAAGTACGACCCTCATGCTATGTCATAAGCCAGGTGTAGTACACGGAACTTGCCCTCGGATCTTTGCCCTAAAATTCCGCAGCCGATTTGCTTTTAATTATGTGTCATAATTAAATTTTTCAGGTTAACTTGTTTTGTCGTCCGTCTTGAAGACCATTTTTGTTTTTTGGCGGGAAATTTTAAATTGCAATCTAGTAAGGAGAACCTCATACTAACTCATAAGTCAGTTGTAGGACTCCGGATCCTGTTCTAGGGTGGTCGCGCCTTGTTAGGTCTTCGCCCCCTTGGCAGGAAATTTGAAATTTTATGCTAATAAGGGGCCCCTCATGCTATCTCATAATACAATACAATACAATATCAAAAGATATAAATTAATCAAATCAACCAAAGCCTATCAAACCAAATCAATCGACCTTGATCAAATCAAGATCAATTAAGCAAATCAATCTCAAACCAGTCAGTCTCGATCAAATCCACAAGTCAGTCTCAATCAAATCCAACAATGAGATCGATCACAATCAATCAAAGCAATTAGCCCAATCAGTCAAATCAATCAAGCTCGATCAAATCAAACAAGAAGATGAGCTAACAATTTTCCATAACTTTTAGATAACGATTCTCCCACTGTACATACCTAAGTGCTATGAGCGACCGCTTAATTTGTAGGTAAGGCTAACCGACATTGAGCGCTGGTACTCTCCCTAAACGTGAGAGCATCGGCGTGGAAAGACAGTCGATCATCCGCAAATCAGTCTCAACCAGTTCATTCTCAATCAATCAAATCATAACTTGCAGCTTGCGAAAAGTAGCTTAAAATACAAAAATACTGGTCTGGCTTTACTTACAGTTTTTTAAAATCAAACACAATTCAAAAATACATGAGGTAACCTTTAATATTGCTGGCAATACACGAAAACCAAATTAGCGTGTAACACTATCGCAACGTATTGCATACATTTATAAAAACACGGTTTACAGCTAAATTAGTTAAAATGTATATACAATAACCGACATAACCAAACTCGAAATCAGATCACTATACCAGGTGGCTAGAAAAAAACAAATCCTTTTTAAATTCGCACATCTTTGGAACGCTTTCAGATATGGATTTCAGTTTTATTTTAAGACACAGTAAACTGAAAATTATCGCTCCCAAATTACACACGTTTATTTCAAAACATAAACGAACATTATGCCTGCCAACTTACAAACGTTTATTTCAAAACATAAAAGAATAGCGAATTTCTAATATCAACTAAAAGATATCAATAAAAGTTAGTACTATTCTTCAAAATTCTACTAATAGACATCTTGTATGGTATATCCTATTTATGAATGTGTTGTACGGGACCGCCATTTTTCAAATGTACAGTTCTTAGTTTAAATTGTAAAATTGCTCCAGTGATCAAATTTATCGACACTTCTAATCGTCGGCGAAGATTTTCTTAGTTTGCAAATGGTTCGCGCCTTTGAGCATACACTTTTTCTTTCAGTGCATTCCACACTGAGCGGTCTAAAGAATTACAGTCTGGAGAATTAGACGGCCATTGGTTTGCCCGAATGAAAGATGTCATGTTTTCTTCTAAGAACTGTTGTGTCCTTGCTGCCCTGTGGGATGGAGCTCTATTCTGGATAAAAATGTAATCGTTATTCGGGTATAATCGATGCATTTCTGGTAATATATTGCCAAGTAAATGCCGTATGTAGTTATCTACGTTTGTTTGTGTTAATTGAGGATCAGTGAAAAATAGGCCACTGTTTCCATTCCAGGGTATTACGCATGATACCATGAGCTTCTTAGAAAACCGCGATGTTCTATGGTAGAAACGTTCTGGTTCAATAACGTTTTTCTTAGTTGCCGAATAAACACTATTATTTTATCTGTTTTGAAGGGCTTGTAGCGTAAAATCATTTTCGTCTTAAAAAATGAAGCGCTTTAGGTCAGTATTCGAAAATCTCCTGTATAGACGTAAACTTCTTGATGATCGACAGATCTTTGCGCTAAGTGTAAATGCTGGGGTTTTCAGCTTTTTGTAACATTTAATACCTGCACGTCTTTGAATAACTGATACTGATCTGCGACTGATTCTTAGCCTGGCTGCTATTTGACGCTGAGACGAATGGGTCTCTGTTACAATAATAATTGACGTACAATTTCTGAATTTTCATTACTTGTAGCAGTTATGGGCCTTCCACTACCGGGTTTCCTGTAATCGGATCCAGTTTCCTCAAGCACGATTTATGCTAGAAGATAGCGATCGTTTCTCTGGAAGCTCTCCCGCATTTCTTTCTCCGCGGCAATTTTTTTCGCATTAACACATTTCAATTAACTCCAAATCAGACTTTGGTAATGAGGTGCATTATGAACAAAAATTAACTCAATTTGCCCGAAATGTCACTTAACGGATTGTAAACGAACAATTAACTGCAAGTGTTACTCATAACTACATTTGTTTTAACAAAAGGTCACGTGTAATTGGTATTTTTTAGTTGATACTTAAAAATTCGTTATTCTTTTATGTTTTGAAATAAACGTTTGTAATTTGGCAGGGTCCATATCTGAAAACGTTCCAAAGATGTGCGTTTCGTTTTTTTGTAGGCCCTGCTATATTATTTTACATACAAGGAATGCTTTATCGGAAAAGAGCCCTAGATTTATGAACACGCTTTAGCGCACTATTTCGTTATAGGACTCTGTCTTTATTTTACGCAATTATCATTAGACAACCATAATAATAATAATAATAATATCACCCAAATTATCGTGTAACACTACTGTTGAGTTTTAAATACAGTGATAAATAAACATTTTACAGTTAAATTAGTAAAAACGCCTATACAGCAACAAATATAGCCAAACCTGAAATCAGCCCTCTAGCAATCAAATAAAGTAAATAAAATATGGAGTGAGGGTTAAAATAAAAAAAACAATTACCAGGGTTGTTGACCCGGTAAACAGCTTCACGGTCACATCACTTTCACTTTCACCTTCTCGTTTATATATCAATAATGTAAAGTACTTAGATGCCTCCAGCAATCATTAATATAAAGTAATAATTTTCTGGATTTCCTCCAGTTATGTAACCATAATAACAACCGTTCACTATCCAAGTAAATCTAAAGTGTTTGGAGAAACCCTAATTGGCTAATCACGTGAAAGCTGTGCTTGAAAATGGAAATATGATGTTCACGTTCTTTGCGCGTGACAAACATCCATCTAATTAGGTTACACTTATTTTTAAAAGCAGACTTGTTTGTTTGTGACGTCATCTAGTGGTGTATTTTTAAACTAGTGCATGTTTCTGTGATGGAAGTTGATTGCGGCTCTACCTAGTAGTGTACTTTTAAAAGCAGATTTGTTTGTTTGCGACGCCGTCTAGTGATGTATTTTTAAACTAGCGAATGTTCTCTGTGACAGAAGTTGATCGTGCTCGCCTCTCTCGTCTCTCCCCCCGATCACTGCTTTCTCTGGTCTCTCTCGTCTCTCGTTTCTCTCATTTATCTCTCGCTTCTCTCGTTTTTCTCGTTGCTCTCGTTTCTCATGCATCTCCGCCTCTCCCATCTCTCACCTCTCCCCTTTCTACGGTATCTCGCCTTATACCCCTCGTCTCTCTCTCTCGTTCTTTCCGGTTTTACTCCAGACTCTCGCCTCTCCCTCGTCTCTATCGTTTCTCTCGTTCTAGGTTAGGTCCATACACGTACAATATTAGGTTAGATTAATAAACGGACGGTTTTTACGTCAGGTCAATGCTCAATACGAAAACACAAACATTAAAACATGCAAACACGCAAACACGAGAACACGAAAACGCAAACAGGAAAACACGCAAACGCGAAAACATTCAAACACGAAAACCCAGAAGCACGAAAACATGCAAACGCTCTAACACGAAAATACGCAAACGCGAAAACATGCAAATTTGCAAACACGAAAACCCACAAACGCGAAAACACTCAAACACGAAAACAGACAAACGCGAAAATACGCAAACACACAAATACGCAACATGTAAACACACAAAAACAGGCATGACTCATAAACAAATTGTGAAAGGTTACAGGTGGAGTAAGGAGCGCGGAAGGGTAAAGTCCACTTATTTTAGTTATGAGTTATGCCTGTTTGCGTGGTTGAGTGTTTGCGACTGTGTCTGTGTTTGCGCCTGCGAGGATTGGCCTTACCTAAAAACCGCCCGTTTATCAATCTAACCTAATATTGTACGTGTATAGACCTAACCTAAAACAAGAGAAGCGACAGAGTCAAGCGAGAGGCGAGAATTGAGAGAAAGGCGAGAGGGAGATCGAGCCGCGGGAAACGAGAGGGACTTGACAGTGTGTTCGTGAGTTTGCGTGTGTATGTTTCTTCGTGTTTTCGCGTTAGCGTGTTTTCGTGTTTGCGTGTTTGAGTGCTTTCGTGTTTGTGGGTTTTCGTGTTTGCATGTTTTCGCGTTTGCATGTTTTCGTGTTTGCGTGTTTTCGTGTCTGAATGTTTGCGTGTTTTCGTGTTGAGCATTGAACTATCCTAGAAACACTCCGTTCATTAATCTAACCTAATATTGTACGTGTATTGACCTAACCTAAAACGAGATAAACGAGAGAGACGTGGGAGGGGCGGGAGTCGTAAGAAAGACGAGAGAGACAATGGGGAGGGGGAGAGAAAGCGAGGCGGGGGGACGAGAAGGATGAGACAGGGGCAAGAGATCGAAGAAACGAGAGAGGTGAGGTACGGGAGATACGTGAGAGACGTGAGAGACGAGAGAAACGATCCAAGCGAGAAAGAAACGAGGGAAGCGAGAGAGATCGTAGAGAGCGGGGTTAGAGACGTGAGAGGCGAGCACGATCAACATATACAACAGAAAACATTCGCTAGTTAAAAATACATCACTAGATGGCGTCGAAAACAAACAAGTGGGCTTTTAAAAATAAGTGTAATCTAATTGGAGCGATTTTTGTCACGCGCAAGGAACGTGAACACCATATTCCATGTTCAAGGACAGTCCAGCTTTCACGTACTTAGATAATTAGGGTTTTTCCAAACACATTAGATGTACTTGAAGAGTGAAAGGTTTTTTTTTTACTTATAGTATTCCCGAACAGGCTAAGATTTGCCTAACGTGCTAATGCACTCAGGAACACAGGGATAGTTTAGGGATATTTTTAGGCTGCCGAGAAATGTTTACGAGTGGCTACCTTAAATTGACTTAAGTCAAAGCTTGGAGGAAAACTGGAACTTGGTAGTACTTTCCACAATTTGGTCGCCGTGTGGAAAAATGTAGATTGCGCCCGTTTAGTGTGACACGATGAATTTTGAGTGCGTAATTAGGGATAAACCGAGTGTTCCTAGGGAAGATGGCTTGCGAAGGAATTAAGGAGTGTATTTCGGAGGCACACTTGCCACGGTACTAGCGATAGAAAAGCAAAGAACCGAAAATATTCCTCTATGCTCAAGAGACTGCACCTTAGCAGTTAGAGACGGATCAGTTAAAGCTTTATATCTCTTTTTTGGATGCAGTTTACCACATCAAGGGCGTATTGGGGAGCATTGGCCCAGAGGTGGGAATTGTATTCCAGATGAGATCGTATTTGAGCCTTATACAGTAAAAGGAGCTGTTGCGATGTGAGGTACTGTTTAGATCTTTATAGAAAGCCCAGTTTACGGGTAGCTGTTATGCTGGGTGACAAAAGGAGGTCAACCCATTAAAGGTTCGATGATACGGACATCCCTAACATAGAAATAGAGTTTGAAAACTTGAGATCTACAACATTCATATTTACAGCAGGAAATGATCGGTCTTTCTTGGCGGACGCAAGGAAACACTTGGTTTTGTCGGCTTTCAACGTGAGTAGATTATTCCTTCCCCATTCAAGACAGATTCTAAGACACTGTTGATTGAGGCTGCCATTCTGACCTTAACGTCCTGATTAGACTTATTGTCGTGGGAAAACTGAAAATTGAAGAGCGTATCGGATAAGCTGAACGAAGTGAGGTGGGCAAGTAGGCACTTGTGCCAAACCTGGCCAAAATCCTTTGAAATGTCTAAAGCTACTACGACTGTTTCACCGGACTTCTCTAATGTGTTTTTCCAAAGTTAGGTGACATGAAAAAGGATCACCCGTTGAACGACTGTCTGAACTTAGCTAATCACCAAAATTTACGACAACTCAAAGGACATGAGACTAATTCTTTGCATTTACGTTCTTCAAACATCTTTTTGGCCTTGGTGATGACGCTTTTGCACCTATTCCTTGCACCAATATAGTCGGCGTGATTTTCGATAGATTTATTTGATTTCAATTTGGTATAGAGTTTATGCTTTTGCGATAATGCATCAGTGCGAGCCCTATTAAACCAGGGTTGGGAACGGGTAAGACCTGCACCATTATATTTTTTGGGAATGTATATACCCACCAAGATAACTTCAGTTATTAAAAAAGCAATATTTGTAGAGGAGGATCGTTTAAAGAAATACTCACGCCAGGGGAAGGATGCAAAAAATCTCGCAGTTCGCTCCAGTTAACTGATTTAAAACGCCACATAGTTCGATTTGTTTTTCGAGTAACAGTAGGATTGGGTACAGAGGATGTTATCTCGATTAGGGAGTGGTCTGATTAACCAAGTGGAGAAAGGGCTCTTGTTTTATAGACAAGTGGATTAGTTGTAAAGAATAGGTCCAGGAGATGTGGAGTATGCTGATGGTTGTCCGGGATTCTGGTTGGTTCGGAAATGGTTTGTGTGAGATCACAGGATACAGCAATAGCCTGCGGGATTAGTGGTAGATGACAATTGAAGCCAATTGGAGAGGTAGTCTATTTTCAGACTAAGGTAATCAAAAAATCTTGGAAGGTATTATCATTGGGAGACCGATAGAAACAACAGTAGAATTTCATAAATTGAGGCCTAGAATGTTTGAACTAATTCTCGTCAAATTTGTTGTTTTGTAAAGTGGACATCCTCTTACAACCTTGGTATACCCACATACTCCGCCTTTAAGGCGAAGTTAGGGTTGAAATTGCAGGTCAGGCGAATCAGCGGTTCCATGGGAGACTTGTGTTTCTGATAGAAACAGAATGTCCGGTTGCACTTGTATTGGTGAACAGCATTAAGATTCTACCTGATACCACGGATGTTGCAGTAATGAATCCGAATGTTGGTAATTTCGAGTCATGCCCTCCTGGGCATCCGAATGTGGCAGAATTTTATTCCTGGCAGATCTTGCTCTTCTTAGTCTTGATTTTGGCATTGACGAATTTTTGGCTCCCCCCCTCTCCCCAAATCCTTGGGACGGATCGACAAATCGATGTGAGAGTGGGGCATCTCGCCCTACTCACCTGGGATATAGCGACTGTTTCAGAACTCGTCATTTTAAGGGTTTCGCCGTTGGCACGCTTGGCTAGTGCGTGTTGGCGAGTACATAAGGAATAAAGGAGAAAGTGACCGGCGGCCCCTACCGAACTCAGAAAATTGAAGCACAAATATTGAAAAGCCCATTGTAAAGGTGGTGGTATTGCACCGCGCAGCATGGGCTATACATGTGTTAGAAGTATGATGTAAAGGATTAGAGCTGAAATGGAAACATTAATTATTATACAAGAAAAAAGTTTTTTTTTGTACGATTGCTGAATAAAGTAATTGTACTGAAAACAAAGCAGAATATTCTAATTAAAAAAGATCGTACATAAGTTGTATAGTACCCCCATCTGTTTATGGTTAGTTTCCTAGGTGTTGAAATTGTTTATTTTGGTTTATAATTTAGGTACCAACTTGCATATTATTGTCATTTTAAAATAATCAAACCTGTTTATTATTGTCGCGAAACTCAACTTTTATGTGTTTTTAACTTCACCTTTATTTAATTGAAGGGCAACAGTAAATAATGATAATGACCCTGTTAGCCCTCCCGATTTTAATTACCTACTTTTAGGGTCAATTAATTACAACTAAAGTTAAATGTAGTAACAATTGTAACAGTTAGATTAAATTCTAAATTTGCTGTCAAAGAAAAATATAATATAAAATAATATGAAATATAATGTTATAATTAAACTTAAAATTTAATGTAGTACCAGAAATAAAAATTGGGTTAACTTTTAAATTTGAAAACACTACCAGTTAATCGATTTTATGAGTGTCAACAGTCATCTGGCATAGGTTTAAGGAAACCGTATTTTTTCGTAGAAATTCAATGATATAGCAATCCTAGATATCATTTAAGCGCCTCTTTTATTTATTTAAAGAACCATTTCACATATTACAAAATTCTATTGTTTTGATTATTATTATGTTTAGTATTAATATTCAAGCTGATAAAAATCTATTCAAAAGCATCGTACTTCGTATTTAAATTAGATTGCTCCCTACGCAACTTGCTTTCATTCATTTGAGAAACGAAAAAGAGTTTAATTCTTGTACTTTAGGATTTCGATTACAAATTAGAGCTAGTCATTTGTTTATTTTATCTATTTATTTTCTCTGTTTTTACTTTAGGTTACGGATTCGATCCAGTTATCCATTTCGATCATTTAAGCTAACAAAATGATTCTTAAACAATGCTTACGCCTGGGTTTGCTACAGAACGGAGTTTGTTAAATACAAAGCTGTACATTTTTATTAATCATATTTGGTCTATTCTTCCTACAGTTACAGATATGCATCCATGATTGTTTTACACCCCGCGCTGCCGTGGGATAAAGTAAGTTATTTTATCGGTTCTCTATAATTCATTGTTATTGCAAAAATGTTTACCTGCTTGAGTTCAAGACAAAAAAAATTCATTCCTATAGCAATCCCAAATGTTATTTAAGTGTCTTTTTTTACACGTTACAAAAATTCTATTGGTTAGATTATTATTGTCTTTCCCCATTATTAATATCCAAACCGATGGGTATAAAAATCTGTTCAAAAACTCACGCCTACCGTACAGTAACTTGATTGATTTAGAAATTGTCATTTTAATCAGGATTTGTTTCACTAACCGAAGGTAGAAGCTGGAGGCACCCCAAACACGTCCTATCGCTTTGATGACTTATAGGCCTTTTTACTAATTTAACTGTAAAACGCATTTTTTTATCACTGTATTCAAAACTCAACAATTGTGTTACACCCTAATTTGAGTGATATTATTATTATGGTTGTCTAATGATAATTGGGTAAAATAAAAACCTATAGCTGTCTTACGCAATGAAATCGGCGTTATCTTCAAATTGTCCCCGGACATTTGACCATTTTCAAAAAACGAAATAGTGCTCTTAATCTTGTTTATAAATCTAGGACCCTTTTGTCAGAGGTATTTCCGTTAAGACATTCCATGTATGTAAAATAGTATAGTGATCTGATTTCGAGTTTAGTTATATTTGTTATTGTATAGGTATTTTACTATTTTAACTGTAAAAAGTGTTTTTATCACTGTATGCAGTGTTGCGTTAGTGTTATACGCTAATTTGATGTTTGTATATTTCCAGCAATGTCGGAGGTTATTTCATGCATTTTTGAATTCTGATTGATTTTAATAAGCTGTAAGTTAAGCCAGACCAGTGTTTTTGAATTGTAAAATGCTTTTCGCAAGCTGCAAGTTATGATTCTATTGATTGAGATTGAATTGGTTGAGACTGATTTGCGGATGTTCGACTGTTTTCCCACGTCGGTGCCCTCACGTTTAGGGGGAATACCACCCTTATCTACAAAGTAATCGGTCGCGCATTGGAGTTAGGTATATACAGTGGGAGAATCGTTGCGTTAAGGTTATGAAGAATTTATAGAGCTTGATTGATTTGACTGATTTGGTTAATTGGTTTTATTGATTGGGATTGATCTGATTGTTTGATTTGATCGAGAGTAATTTGTTTGAGACGGAGTTGCTTTATTGATCTGTTTGAATTGATCTAGGGTAATTGATTTGGTTTGATATGCACCTCGGCCCCACTTACTAGAATACAATTTCAAATTTGCCGCCAAACAAAATGGCTATCAAAATTTAGTTAGAACTCATAATTAAAAACAGATTAATAACGACTTAGGACCATAAGGCTTGCTAATAAATATAAGATCCTTTTTGATAGAGGTGTTTGCGATAAGGCATGTCTTGTATGTAAAATATTTTAATTATCATTTTTCCCGCC